>JALXFT010004836.1:0-360000 GCA_023376895.1 Aspiorhynchus laticeps | reverse complement strand
AAACTCCTTATATTCAGGTGTGCAGAATTATTAGGCACGTTTCCTTTTACAGATAAAATGAGCCAAAAAAGATCAAAAATTATTAAATCCCCATGAGAAATATTCAAAACTAATGCAATATAGAAATTGCAAAGTTAAGACATGACCATTGGTCAGCGAAATGCTCATTGGGTCAGCGGGGTTAGACAAAAACAGGTGGAGAAGAAAAGACACACGGTAACTGCAAAATAATTACAAATTAATGTGAAGAATTAGGTGTAAACTATCAAACCTTTAGTCTCCAGCACCACCATTTTCCAGAACTGTAACCTTCCTGGAGTCTCCAGAATTACAAGGTGTCAGGTTCTCAGAGACTTTGCTTGGGTAAAAAATCTTAAAAAATGACCCTCACTTAATAAGAATAACATGCTGAAGTGTTGTGAAATACATGAAGACTAATTTTTATAGGCCTTATGGACAGATAAGTTGAGAGTGACTCATGAAGGACCAGCACCACATCCTCTTGTAACCACTGTTTGAAGAATTTATCTTCCAGAATCGAGCAGTAAGTTTTAGGAGCTCATTTTTAGTTCATCTCTGCAAGACAGACTTTTCAGGATAGGAGATGGACTAAAAATGAACTCTCAAAACTTACTGCAACATGGAGCTAAGGAGAACATGTAGAACTTGAAAAATAAGATAAACAGCTTAGTGAAAAGTGTTTACAGTTTAAAAGCAAATAGAAAGTCCTATTTTTTTAAATTTTTTTAATATTATTTTGCAGATTTGCACATGTACAATATTTAAAATGCTCATGACATATTTTAAAAAAATATTGAAGTTTTGAGCAACTGCGTGTTTGAGCAGCTGCATTCCTCTAGGTCAAAGATGAAAAAAGGGATTTACAATAATAGGTGATTTACAAAATAATTTTGACTTGAGTTATTTATTAATGAGTAACGTCTCTATTGTGAGAGTGTGCAAATTTTTAATGTTAACAGGTTTTACAGTGTTATTACAACATTTAACTACTTTTTATTCATTTAAAAAATTGCGAAATTCTTTCAAATTTAAATCTTGTACAAGAACTACAGCAAAAACCAGTTTGATGCATATTTTATCAACATTTTAGAAATTGTATTTGAATATTACCAGTATTAACTTCAATGGATTTCATTAAAGTCCTTTGAACACGACTGCTCAAAACGGTCTAAATTTATGAAACCTACACATTCAAAACATTATTACTCTGAAATTTTTAAAGTAAATGTTAAGTGTAAGTGAAATGTTAAGTACTGTAATGTCTTTCATGACATTACATATGGTGGCGTGTGAATTCGATAGGTGCTTGATATAAAATAAATGGTGCTTAAAAAAGTCCTTGAATCTGGTCTTCATGAAAGAGTGGGAACCCTGAGGAGGGCAAGATCTCTCAGAAATGTACCGGTCAAATGCTGATATGCTATTTTGCTCAACGAAAATTAATCCTATTTTTAGGACAGTATTCTGCATTTACATTTTGCTCGATTATGTTGTTTTGCATTATTTTTAATGGCTTAAATCACCATTTGAGGTACTTCATTTTTCAACTTCCTTTTTTCTTCCAATGCTTTATGCTTTCATAAAGCATAAAACATAAATGTTACAATTGCCAAATTTTTTTGTATCATTTTCAGTAGAGGAGCTGGTGTTAATATGTCAACATAAATCATCTTTCCTGACACAATTAATCTTAGTGAGAGGTTAATATCAGCTGTATTTGTTTCTGTTTCAGTTGATGTGGAGCACTCTCACGTGCGGTTTCTGGGCAATCTGGTGCTGAACCTGTGGGACTGCGGCGGGTAAGTGTCTCCTGTGTTGTGATAGGTGGCTTTTGGGAAGACATTAGTCTTTTTCATCTTTAAATGTGTATCACACAGACAGGACACGTTCATGGAGAACTACTTCACGAGTCAGAGAGACAACATCTTCCGTAATGTGGAGGTGCTGATCTACGTGTTTGACGTGGAGAGCCGAGAGCTGGAGAAGGATATGCATTATTACCAGTCGTGTCTGGAAGCCATCCTGCAGAACTCACCTGACGCCAAGATCTTCTGCCTGGTGCACAAGATGGACCTGGTGCAGGAGGACCAGAGAGACCTGGTGAGACACGGCCGCGAATTCACATATGTCCAAATCAATTCAATATAATATAACATGTCCAAATCGATTTAATCCTGAAAATCCATAAAACAAGTAAACATAAACTAGAAGTCTCTTCTGCTCACCAAGCCTGCATTTATTTGATTCAGTGTACAGCAAAAACAGTACAATTGTGAAATATTTTTACTATTGAAAATAACTGCTTTCTATTTGAATATATTTCAAAATGTAATTTATTCCTGTGATTTCAAAGCTGAGTTTCTAGCATCATTACTCCAGTCACATGATCGTTCAGAAATCATTCTAATATTCTGATTTGCTGCTCAAAAACATTTATTATTATCATCATTGTTGAAAACAGCTGAGTAGATTTTTTTGTTGAATAGAAAGTTCAGAAGAACAGTATTTATCTGAAATAGAAATCTTTTGTAACATTATAAATGTCCTTATTACTTTTGATCAATATAATGCACCCTTGTTAAATAAAAGTATTAATTTCTATAATCCCCCCAAAAAAATTATATATATATATATACCGTATTGACCCGAATATAAGACAATGTTTTTTTCTTGGAAATACATCTGAAAAAACGTGGTCGTCTTATATTCAGGGTCTAGACCAGGGTTCCTCAAATCTTTCCCTGGAGGGCCAATCTGCTGCAGAGTTTAGCTCCAACCCTGATCAAACTCACCTACCTGTGACTTTCTAATGATCTCGAAGACTCTGATTAGCATGCTCAGGTGTGTTTGATTAGGGTTAGAGCTAAACTCTGCAGGAATGGGCCAGATTTGAGGATACCTGGTCTAGACTTTGACATGTCAATAATACACACATAACAATAGGTGGCGCCAAACACGCATAAAACCAGTGTGCCATGAAATATGTAATGTGCTGTGTGTTGTAAAGATCACGAGTGAAAACAAAAGAAAAAGAAAAGCTTACAGCAGCATGACTGTCATGTTAGTCTGATGGGACGAAACTTCATCTGTAAGTGATTTTAAATCATAAGACAGATCCCAGATTTGAAGACTACAATAATATTTCACTTCTACGGTTAATAAAATTTTGCTAGGCTACTATGAGATGGATAGCCTAACTGTTATATAATTCAGATGGGCTACCTGTTATTTTTATGGTATATCAAAAAAGTGTATATTTTTAAATGTCATTGTTGGAACATTTTACCAGTATTTACCATACTTTCAAAACAAAAATTAAAATAGGAAAAATATGCATTATGAAAATAATTTAAGAATTTTTTTTTTGGTTTTTGGAAAAATATTTAAAAATATTTTTATTCAAAAAGCCTTTTTCCAAAAGGTACATCTGGAAAAAGGGGGGTCGTCTTATAATCAGGGTCATCTTATATTCGGGTCAATACGGTGTATATATATTATAATAATAATAATAATAATAAATAAAAAAATGTTACAAAAGCTTTTTATTTCAGATAAATGCTGATATTTGGATCTTTCTATTCATCAAAGAATCCTGAAAAAATGTACTCAACTGTTTTAAATATTATTACTAATATTAATAATAATAATAATAATAAATGTTTGTTGAACAGTAAATCAGCATATTAGAATGATTTCTGAAGATCATGTGACACTGAAGACTGGAGTAATGATGCTGAAAATACAGCGCTGATCACAGCAATAAATTACAGTTTAACAGATATTCACATAGAAATTAAATAGTTAAATCAAATTTTAAATAGTAAAAATATTTCAAAATATTACTGCTTTTGCTGTATTTTGGATCAAATAAATGCAGGCTTGGTGAACAGAAGAGAATTCATTAAAAAACATTAAACATCTTACTGTTCAAACAATTTTTGTGTACTTTTTAACCTTTTTATGACCATTAAGGTGTTTTCTTTTGTAAGAAAGGTATGTTCCACCTTAAACTTCTCATTACTGAAATGAGTCTGAAAAATCATTGTCGACTCTCTTCAAACTGGTAAAATACAGTGAAACTGGCATTATGAATTGACACTGTTAATCAGTATTAATGATTGGTTTGTGATTTAGATATTTAAAGAGCGTGAGGATGATCTGAAAAGACTGTCTCGCCCGCTGGCCTGCACCTGCTTCAGAACCTCTATTTGGGACGAGACGCTGTATAAAGTAAGAGCATGTTGATTTCTCTGCTCCGCTCAGCTTTAACAGACAGAGAGTAACTCGTGTGGTCTGTGTTTGTGTCTGCAGGCCTGGTCCAGCATCGTCTATCAGCTCATTCCTAACGTACAGCAGCTGGAGTGCAACCTGCGCAACTTCGCTCAGATAATCGAGGCAGACGAAGTCTTACTTTTTGAAAGAGCTACTTTCCTGGTTTGTACCAAACTGAAACACAATGCTTGCACACATGTGACTGCTTGCAGATATTTAGATTAAAGCTGCACAATTTGGTCATGACCTCATGTTGTGATTATTTTGCCATTTTATGTTTGTTCGGTTTTACATCGTCAAAAATAAATCCACCAGTTTTAAATGTAATTGTCTGCAATTTATGCCAAAAAAAATTAAATTGCATTCTTTGTGTGCACCATGCACACAGAAACGTCTCTTTAGTGTTGGAAAAATGATTTCTATGGAAAAAACATGTTTTAAAAAATCTTCCAAATCTTGTTTTTTGACCGTTTTCAAAAGAAAAGATATTTCAATGAAGTATAGCACTGCAAAAAATGCTTTTCTTACTTGGATGTTTTTGTCTTGATTTCAGCCAAAATATCTAAAACTTTTTTAGACAAGTAAAAATTATGGTCTCGTTTTCAGAAAAAAACAAGTCAAAATTAAGTGGGGTAAGCAAAATAATCTTATTTCAAACAGAAAACAAGATTATTTATTAAGTTTGACTTTTTTTTCTGAATACAAGACAATAATTTTTGCTTGTCTAGAAAATCCTTCTTGATTTAAGTGATTTTATTTTGGCTAGAAACAAGACAAAAAAATCTAAACAAAGAAAAGCATTTTTTGCTTGAGCTAAATTAATTGCCATTTCTTGCAAAGGACCTTCTACGCTGTCAGGAAACCTCATATGTGACCCTGGAACACAAATCCAGTCAATGCTAAGGGTCAATTTTCTGAATTTCTAAATAATCTTTCCATTGATGTATGATTTGGACAATATTTGGCTGAGATACAACTATTTGATAATCTGGAATATGAGGGTGCAAAAAAAATCTAAATATTGAGAAAGTCACCTTTAAATTTGTTCAAATGAAGTTCTTAGCAATGCATATTACTAATCAACAATTAAGTTTTGATATATTTACGGTAGGAAATGCACAAAATATCTTCATGGAACATGATATTAATATCCTAATGATTTTTGTCATAAAAGAAAAATGTATAATTTTGACCCATGCAGTGTATTGTTGTCTATTGCTACAAATATACCTGTGTTACTTATGACTGCTCTTGTGCTCCAGGGTCACACATGAAGCATATTTACATATGTGGTTTTAACAACCAGATGCATTTACACTTGTCCAGTTTCGTCCGAGACCTCCTCCTGAAGAGGTTTGAGCGATGGCTGGAATGATTTAACATGTGTCTTGTGTCTTGTCAGGTGATCTCTCATTATCAGTGTAAAGAGCAGCGTGATGCTCATCGCTTCGAGAAGATCAGTAACATCATCAAGCAGTTCAAGCTGAGCTGCAGGTCAGTCCGACTCCATTCATGCGGTGTTCAGCGCTGAACAGCATCATGGGTAATTTTGACCTTTCTCTCTCTCTGTCCCACAGTAAACTGGCCGCCTCTTTCCAGAGCATGGAAGTGCGCAACTCTAACTTCGCTGCCTTCATCGACGTGTTCACGTCCAACACCTACGTCATGGTGATCATGTCAGACCCGTCCATACGTAAGCATCTGTCTCAGGAACCGCAGCTCTACCGATCACACATGAAAGACATCTTCCCTTTGTTTGATTGTTAGGCTGCAGCTGTGATTATCGGGGAATATCATGAAGAAATGCACTGCTGTTTTATTGTGACATTTTCATGATGGTTTACATTATTTCTTGACAACCTGGATTATGGCCAAATATTATTTAAATGAGATTATTTTAGGTAACTTTATTTTAGAGTGTTAAAGGGATAATTCACCCAAAATTTGGGTCCCACTTTACATTTGGTGGCCTTAAAGGAACACTCCACTTTTTTTGGAAATAGGCTCATTTTACACCTCCCCTAGAGTTAAAAAGTTGAGTTTTACCGTTTTTGAATCCATTCAGCCGATATCTGAGTCTGGCGGTAGCACTTTTAGCTTAGATTAGCATAGATCATTGAATCGGATTAGACCATTAGCATTTGGTCATCAAAAATGACCAAAAAGTTTCAATATTTTTCCTATTTAAAGCTTGACTCTTCTGTAGTTACATCGTGTACTAAGACCGACGGAAAATGAAAAGTTGTGCTTTTCTAGGCTGATATGGTTAGTAACTATACTCTCATTCCAGCGTAATAATCAAGGAGCTTTGCTGCCGTACCATGAGTGCAGCAGGCGCAGTGATATGACGCAGCGCCTGAAAGTAGTCCCCAGCTATATCATAGGCTACTGAGCTGGGGACTACTTTCAGGCGCTGCGTCATATCACTGCACCTGCTGCACAGATAGTACGGCAGCAAAGCTCCTTGATTATTACGCCGGAATGAGAGTATAGTTACTGAAGCTAGTGAAGTTATAGCTAGTGACTAGCTTTTTTTAGGCTTCAGGTTTAGCATACATGGTGTTGGGATTGATGCTGTGATAGGTTTTGTTGTTCCTGGCCTTTAGCAGTGCAGGACTGATATGAGATCAGACGCAGTGGTCAGTGTTTGTGTGTAAACATTGGAAATAGTGTTCAGTCATTGCTGAGAATATCCAGCCGTGATCTCTTGCCTCTTTTGCTAAAGTATTCAGATGTGCCATCTTTTAGAGCCTGTGTGTAACTACAAACTATCCTTTTAAAACACCTCGAAAGTCTGTTTCCTCCATCTGCAGCCCAATAACATGTGACTGAAGCTAAAGCCTCTTACTCTCCTCCAGCGTCTGCTGCCACCCTCATCAACATCAGGAACGCCAGGAGACACTTTGAGAAGCTGGAGCGTGTGGACGGGCCCAAGCACAGTCTGCACATGCGCATACGCTAGACCCCTCGCATACAGCGTGAGTCTACACCAGACCTCACCTATCAGTGATTCACCTCTAAACCAGGTCCACATTCACTTCAGACAAAATCCTGGGGAAAAAAAGCATTTTAAACTTTGCATTCTTGCTGTTCCAGTGCCTATAAAATAGTGCTGTCAAATGATTAGTCGCGATTAATCGCATCCAAAATAAAAGTTTTTGTTTGCGTAATATATGTGTGTGTGTATTGTGTATATTTATTATGTATATATAAATACAACACATGCATGTATATATTTAAGAAAAATGTGTTTATATATTAAATATATTAATATATAATATAAAATATAAGAATATAAATGTATATACATGGAAATATTTTCAAAATATATACTGTATGTGTGTGTGTATTTATATATACATAATAAATATACACAGAACACACACACATATATATATATATATATATATATATGTAAACAAAAACTTTTGTTTTGGATGTGATTAATCGTTTGACAGCACTAGTGTAAAACAAGTTTGAGTAAAAGCTATGTAGTGAATACTTCAATCTCATCATACAGTGACTTACTAGAGAATGCTGTGCTTTTACACAGTGATGAGAATGTTTGGAAACGACATTTATAAATCCAAGACTTTGTGTTTATAGCAACATGCAGCGCATTCGGAAAGTATTCACAGCGCTTCACTTTTTCTACGTTTTGTTATGTTACAGCCTTATTTCAAAATGGATTAAATTCATTAATTTCCTCAAAATTCTACAAACAATACCCCATAATGACGATATGAAAATTTTGATTGAAATCTTTGCAAATTTATTAAAAATCAAACACGAAAAAATAAGTTTGTTTGAAAAATGTGGAAAAAGTAAAGCGCTGTGAATGAGTACTTTCCGGATGCACTGTATCAAGGTGTTTCTGTAGATTAGCAGGGTTAAAGATGAATATGATTGTGTTTGCTGCTGTTTTACGGAGCTCTTGATGGTTTTTCTTGTTCACAGGGTGGTGGATGATCCAGAAGACTTCACTTGCATCCAGGGTTTCTGCTGAGAAACTAAGTCACCTTATGCTAACATGTTTGTTTTCCTCGCTGATGTTGCAAAGGAACAGTAGTTCTTAATCATAAACCACGGGTCGAGGGGTTTAACGTCGTAATGACCCCTTAATATCTGATTTTTGTGCCATATGGTGACTGCTGAGTTACTGAGAGTCAGGAACGCTTGATCAGAAAGTCAGCATTCTTTCTCTGTGTGTCTTTCATATTAAGCATTATCAGCTTGCTGTAGTGTGTTTGCAATCTGTGACTAAAACTGGTCTTTCTAAATTAACAACTTGATCTACAAATTATTGTATTATAATTATTCTCAATAAATATAGATTGTTCTGTAATGACTGTCTTTCTGTGCCATTGTCATTGAGATTATAAAGTTATAATATCTTTCATTGAATCTGGTTCATGTGGAGCCTATCTACACCTTTAAAGGATGTTCTGCCAATTGCAGAACTAGTTATTTTTCTGTATTTATCATTAGTGTGCATATTGATTTATTTTTATTTTTTCAAAGTTTGTCCTGTGTTTAGGCAACTATAGTATTGTAATGTTTGCAGTTCGTACAATTCAGTTCCATCAGTCTGCATGGTAATGACTAGATTGTTCATCTTAAAACTTATGCATGAATTAGACCTCTAGCGTACAGTTACTGTTAACTTTGCTTTGATGATGTTGTGATCATTAGAAATAATTTTATTGAAAATATATGTTTAATGTCACAGTTTTTTAGTCAAGCATACAGCTAATCAATGGAAGCTGGATACTAATTATTAATGTCTACACCTACCCTAAACCTACCCCTTACAATAATGCAAAAACAGTAATTGTTGATGTGCACATGCCCAGTGGCCGCAGCTGTATTCTAGCCTTAACCCTGTGTGGAGGCAAGCTGGAGCTAAACTCTGCAGGACAGTGTTAAAGCCACATATCCTACCATGTTCTGTTTAAGATCTGAGGATGAGAACTCAAGCTGAAATGAAATATTTTTAAGACCATGCCATGCAATCTTATTTAGAGGGAACTCAAAATGCAAATTTATGATTATTCACATTTTCTAAGCATCAATTCCATAATCCCTCATTTCTTTGATCAAACTTCTCACTTCACCACCGTTGCCTTTATCAGAAAGTCCAAAAAAAAAAAAGAAGAATAATTTGCTATGAAGTCTGTTATAGGAATACACTCTAAAAAAAAGGTGCTATATAGCACTAAAAGTGGTTCTTGGCTCGTAATCATAGGGGAACCATTTTTGGTGCTATATAGCACCATATCTTTAAAGCTGCTATACAGCACCTTTGTCAAATGGTGCTATGTAGAACCATAAGAGGTGCCATAATTGCATTGTATTTCTTCAACAAAAATGGTGCTAAACAGCACCAACAGTGATTCTTTGGCTCATAAAAGAACCCTTAAAGGAGCTTAACAGGTTCTTTGTACGGCAGTGGTGCTATATAACACCTTAATTACCCCAAAGAACCATACAGGAGCTTAACAGGTTCTGCATATGGTAGCGGTGCTATATAGCACCTCAGTCATGCCAAAGAACCACTGAAGCACCAAGATTTGGTGCTATACAGCACCAAAAGTGGTTCCCATATGATTACGAGCCAAAGAACCACTTTTAGTGCTATATTGCACCATTATTTTATAGAGTGTACTGTATGTGGGAAGAGTTAGAAAACCAGCAGAACAGGCTAGATGTCTAATGCAGATTTTGTTTGTTTTTGACCAAAGTCAAAAGTTGTGGTATTGGATTAGTATGTTTTGATTGGCTTAGAGAGTAACATTAATCCCCTTAATGATTCCTGGGTATTTAAACATTTTATTTTATTAAACATTGGCACTTTAACAGGTTACATTGGTGTTCAGTTGTCCCCAACTTATTATTGAGCACATCTCCAGTGGTGGGACGAAAACTGTGAAACTGGGTCCATATGGCTCATTCACACAGGTCTTACAATTAGAATTAATCAAGAAAAAAAGAGCCTAAAAGCCCATGATTTGCACACTTTCTGCATGAGGAATGACTTCAGTGATCATGTCCAAAGTTTCCCTATTCATGCTTCTGTCGCTCTGAGGGCTACATGTGCTAAAGTCCTGCACTTAGTTACTTAAAGTGACAGAGTTGTTTGACAATGACACAGTCCTGAACCGACCCAAGAGCAGTGCTAGAAAGATGTGATTTAAAGGTCGACACACATTTGAGCCATCACTGATAGCAGTCATAAACACTGAAGGGTGTTACTGGGGCAAGTAATGTCAAAAAGGTCCCTTTCCTTATGTTTGGACAGTGAAATACAAAACAACTGCTATCACACATTTCTTTTCAGTATGTGAGGCCTTTAGAAAAGATTTTGAACATTATATATCTCATCTAACCCCTTTAAATTAAATGTGGATAAATCATGATTGAAATGCATGGACATACAGATAAATTGTATGTCGCTTTGGATAAAAGCGTCTGCTAAATGATTAAATGTAAAAGTAAATTAAAATGATTCAAAAGTGCATTAAGGTATCTGCAATATAATGAATTTGTTTAATGACAAAGTCGATATTGCAAGCAAAAAGTTGCATCAATTCAACAAAGTCCTGCAAAGAAAATATTATTTCCCAATCATACTATAGAGCAGAACAGCCAGTCAGTTCTATGTGATTGTATGCCTCCTGAAAGGTATGTTAGATAAAGCTGTGATGATTGCTAGTGCAACTTTACATTGTGAGAACAAAGAAGCATTTACAGTCGAATAAATACGATGTGGCCTCAAGTCTGTTTGGTCTTTTTAACAAATATGTGCTTGCAAAGATGAAGAAAATGCCTTTTAAACTTCCATTAGATGTGATGCATCTAACTACTGTATAATAAAACTATAAATGAAAAAAAATTCTAACCAAAAGTCACAATCAATTTCAAACTACCGTTTTAACAAATAATTTACAAGTCAAAGCAAAATGAATAAGACGCTTTACTAAATGTAAAGGGACATTCTGATTAACTTTAAAGTCAGGAAATCAATGCAAATTTGTAGTTCAAAAACACAAACAATTAAAAAATGTGTATTCTATCAATGTAACATTCTTCAGGGGCAATCATACTACACACTATACTGCAAAAATATATATATCAGCTCATAGTATCAGTTAAATCAACAAGCATGGGCAACAGGATATGATGTCATACTCTAGGGCTTCTGTAACTAATTTGTGGTTGAGGGTTTCTGTTTTCAATAAATAACTTTAAATAACATATGATCTACATACATTAAAAAGGTTAAAACATACCATCTACTCCACTTTCCACACAGCAAGCCATGCCGGTTTTTATTTTCGTATTGAGATGAAAGGTCAATTTGTGATGTATAGACCCTCTATTGGTCAAATATTTTTTTTGCACAAATATTAACTTCAGTACAGAAGCAAATGACGAACTGTTTACCATCTCCAGTGTTTGCTTAGTGTGAAACCCAATTATTTCTCTGATCTTATCTGTTTTTTAGGACCAGATGGACACTTGTGCCATTTCAAATGTGTGATATTTGACGGTTCTCCAGCATATTTCCCCCCACACTTTTAAAAATAAAGGTGCTTAACAGGTTCGTTACACCGATGCCAAAGAAGAACCATTTTTGTGGAACCATTTAGTTCCACAAAGAACCATTCAGTCAAAGGTTCTTTAAAAAAAACATCTCTTTCTTACCTTTTTATTTGAATCTGAAGAAACACTGTAAAAAATTACCGTGATTTTAACGGTAAAAAAAAAAATTACAGGTAAAAACGTAAACTGACGTTCCCAGAATTCCCCGCGTTGCATTTCAAACTTTGTTTGAATTTGATGTTTTTTCTTTGAAATAACTATGTTTCTTCTTAGTTTTTTCTTATCAGTTATTTTTATTAGGGTTGTGTGTTACATCTAATGTTGTTAAATTAATGTTTATTGCATATTTCAGTTTATTGAGATCATCATGATGGCGATCAGTGTTTGTGTGAATGATGCACCTTCTATATATGTTATTATTTAAAAGCTGCTTTGGTTCATCATGTGACTCTCATCACCTGCTTTTGGTGGTTATCAGTGTATTACAAAGCTACAAAACAGATTTCAGTACTTCAATAGGTTGGTATATTAACATTATATCAGTTAATGAAATTACGGTATTTAACTGTAACTAAGTTAAAACCGTAAAACCCAAAATGTTGTTACCGTATTTTTTACGGTAGAATTCCGGGAACCACAACTGCCATTTTTTTACCGTAAATTGTACAGATTTTTTTTTTTTACAGTGAACCTTTCACCACAAATAAGCTTTTGTGAAACAAAAAGGTTCTTCAGATGTTAAAGCTTCTTTATGGAACCATTTAGACAAAAATGTTCATGAAGCACCTTTATTTTTAAGAGTGCATGATCACTCCTCACATGTAGAGGGGCCTTTTAAACGAAAGTAACAAAGTAAATCAATGACAATCGATTAATATGATTACAGACATCTACCTTCCATTAACTACTGATAGTTAACCGTCTAGAAAGCAGAGCAGCGTTCGCTCTTATCCATGGGAGGCTTTCGCCCAACGTTGAATCTGGGTTTGAACGAATGCTCTGATATCAGCTGATTTATTTCGTTCTGCTTGTAAGTTGCCATTTTTTGAGAGAGCCAAGGCGCTTTGGGTTCACCCACTGTTCCTTGAAAGTATTTCATACACACCCGGCCTATTAAAAACACAATTTCTGCAATGTTCAACAAGACACAGATTCCAGACACGGCCAGCATGAAGATAGTGAAGATGGTCTTCTCTGTAGGACGCGACACGAAACAGTCCACTGTATTGGGACAGGGATAGGAGTCACACTTCACGAGACGCACCATCTTGATATCCGGATAGATCAAGTAAAAAATGTACAAGAAAACCACTTCGAAAATGATGCGGAAGACGATGCTTATTATGTAGGTCCACCACAGAGCACCGGTGATCTTGAACTTCTGGCTCTTGATGTTCTCGAAGTCCTTGGCGCTCCCTCGGCCGGAGATCTTGAGGATCTTCTTCTCGACATGCCGGCGGTGAGCGACGTGCATGGCCACCAGCAGAGCCGGCGTGGACACCAGGATGAGCTGCAGAGCCCAGAGGCGGATGTGAGAGATGGGGAAGAACTGGTCGTAGCACACGCTGTTGCAGCCGGGCTGCTGGGTGTTGCAAATGAAGCCCGCCTTCTCGTCGCCCCACACGCTCTCGGCCGCCACCACCAGCACCAAGATCCGGAAGATGAAGATGACCGACAGCCAGATGCGTCCAATGCCTGTCGAGTGCCTGTTCACGCCGCTGATCACCGCGTAAAACGACGCCCAGTTCATGGTGGACTCGAGGACTGCAGAGAAGAGGAGACAAAGCACCAGGACTTCAATCTGTTTCATTAAGTTCAATCTTTTATTCTTACTGCATTTGTTTATTTTGAAAGTCTTACTATTACCATTATAATAACAATAAATTATGCATAATTACGTGGAAGTAACCCTAAGCCAAACCCTCATCCTTACCATAACCATGTAGTTAATTAATATTATTCAGTACTTAAATGTAGAAGTACACTGTAACAATGACACATTAAAATAAAGTGTAACCAAAAATTTCATTCTTACTGCATTTGTTTCTTTTGAAAGTCTTACTATTACTATTATAATAACAAAAAATTATGCATAATTGCATGCAAGTAAGCTAATTGAGACTTGTCATAGCACTTGCATGTCGTTGCTCTTTTGTTGGTTTTGATTGCTTCTAATGTCCTCATTTGTAAGTCGCTTTGGATAAAAACATCTGCTAAATGACTAAATGTAAATGCAAGTAACCCTAAGCCAAACCCTCATCCTAACCATAGCCATATAGTAAGTACATGTAGTTAATTAATATTTCTCAGTATTTAAATGTAGAATTACACTGTAACAAGGACACCTTAAATAAAGCATAATCAAAAATTACTTACTCTTAATAATTAGAGATTTTTTTTATTGGAATTGCATTACATATTCTTGTCTATAGAACAATTGGTAACACTTTAGTATACGGACAATTAGCATGCATATTATTAAAATATTGGCAGTTTATTAGTACTTATAAACATTTATGCATTTAGTAGACGCTTTTATCCAAAGCAACTTACAGTGCATTCAGGCTATACTTTTTTTTTATCAGTATGTGTGTTCCCTGGGAATTGAACCCACGACCTTTTGCGCTGCTAATGCAATGCTCTACCACTGAGCCACAGGAATACCACATACATTCCTTCATACTTATAAAGCACATATTCTGCATGAGCATATTCTACATCCCTAATCATACCCAATACCCATAGCTTAACTACCTTACTATTAATAAACAGAAAATTAGGAGTTTATTGTGGCAAAACTCATAGTTACAGGTTTGTTATTAGCAAGAATTGAACCTTCAAACAAAGTGTGACCGAACAAATCTATATAAAACAACAGTGGATTTAACATCTAATGTTAAAATGTAACTATGTTTTTAATGTAACCGTTTCCATTTAAATACATTGGTCAGTTCAAGAATAATTTATGCAATTTTATATTATTTCTTTGAAAGACTTAAAAAGAGCAGTTTCATGTCCATCCTTGTATTGTTCAAATATGGCATTTAGAAAGTAATTAGTAATAAGCAATGCAGTACTTTTTACAGAGAGTAATTAGTACAGTAATCTAGACACGCAAATGTAATTAGTAACTAGTAATTAATTACTTTTTTATAGAGTAATATTTTATTGCCGTACGTAGTAAATACTATTACATAATTATACATTCTTATACATAAAATGTGGAAAATAGTCACAATAAAGGGTAAAAAAGTCAAAAACTTTTGACTTGTAATGTGTATAAGCTATTCAGATATGTCATACACTTTTAAACTTCCAATTACACAATATTCAATATTATGGTAATCCCAACAAACAAAACAATAAAATGCTAAACCACAAATATTTTCAGACACCAAATTCTGAATCTGAACAATAGTTTACCAGGTTCAGCCCGTGAGAAAGCAGCGTATGCTGTACCAGCTCCAAATATGAAGAACAACAGACTGGGTTCTTGGCATTTGGATACTTGGTTGACTAAAATAAAAAAGAGTTGTGGTTAATTTGAGCTGGTTAAGAGCTTGGGCGATGGTCTAGCACCACATGTCGTCACCTGACACAAGACAACCTGGCCAATAGCAGGCTTTCGGTTGGCCCACACAATAACTCCACATATACACTAATACGGGATATGAACTGTGATCAGAGCTCAGTGCATCTGTATAAACTATCTGAAGTCCTACTTGCAATAAGGATTTCAATTTTACAATGTGCTCCAAAAATACCTGAACGAACACTGAGCAGTCAAATGAACATTTCCAAGTTTGATTATGGAGAGTGAAAAGAGCGATTTACCTTCAGCTGTGATAATAAACAGACATTTCCAGGAAACAGCTAAAGATCAGCATGCCCTTTGCAAATGCAAAGGATTTACGCGCTACTAGCCACAACCCTGCACCATGGCTGTCATATGCACTTATATAACCCATTTATACACAATGCAGCTCTTTATGGAGGCTAACAAGACTCTTCAGAATTCAGATCAAATGCCTTGATTTCCACCCACCCGGGGCCGAAGAAAGAATCTGTGTGGACACAATGAGCAGCAACATTATTCATTGTGCCTGGCAGGGAGAGGAAATGAGGGGCGTTTCTGAGCCGCGCTCACTTTATCAAACACAGCACAATTTATCAAAGGAGGTCGAGTTGTCAAGAAATAACACTATCAGGTTTTTGTGTAATATTTCCAGGTTCAAACTTCAGATTCTGTGAATGGTGTATTTGAGATATGAAGATGATACACCGGTAAAACAGTTCTTTGAGCAATTCTGCGTTTTGTTGAATGGCTCTAACATTGGTGGGTGAGTTCAGTCAACCAGATTTCACAGGGAAACTACCATTTCACAAAGTGGCGATTTCATATGAATTTATACGAATTGTATAAAAATGCATGATTTTCAGAAAAAGGTAAGCATGAAGGTCCACCCCTAAACTGGGTTTCTGCACGTCTTACAAAGGTCTTGTCTTAATTCAACCTTATACAAATTAAGACCTTAAAAAGGTCTTAGATCAGAACACAAAGTCTTTAATTCATATAGTCATGCTTTCCAATACAAATATGTGACCCTGGAGCACAAAACCAGTCTTAAGTCGCTGGGGTGTATTTGTAGCAATAGCCAAAAATACATTGTATGTGTCAAAATTATAAATTTTTCTTTTATGCCCAAAATCATTAGGACATTAAGTAAAGATCATGTTCCATGAAGATATTTTGTAAATTTCTTACTGTAAATATATCAAAACTTAATTTTTGGTTAGTAATATGCATTGCTAAGACTTCATTTGGACAATTTTAAAGACGATTTTCTCAATATATTTATTTTTTTGCACCCTCAGATTCCAGATTCTAGTTGTATCTCAGCCAAAAATTGTCCTATCCTAACAAACCATACATCAATGGAAATATTATTTATTCAGCTTTCAGATGATGTATAAATCTCAATTTTGAAAAATTGATCCTTATGACTGGTTTTGTGCTCCAGGGTCACACATCCTTGAATCAAGATACATTTACTTGAAAAATGAAACAAAATTAATTTAGTTTATGCTTAAAACGAGTACAAATGGTGTATAAAAAGTGTTTTCCCTTTGAATAAAAATAAATTTTTCTGAGCCTGTTTCGGTTTCACAGAAAACAAGACTTAAGTCAATTTTGCTTCTCAAGTGCATCTTATTTTTAAGATACATTTGCACTGAAAAACAAGAGAAATACAAAGGAAGAGCATCATGCTTTTGCAGTGCGATCAGAAGGTACAGTGAAAGTTATTTTCATATTCTAGTTAGGCTTTTTTAAAAATGAATTAAAAAGTATTTTCTAATACAATTTATTCTAACATTTACATTTAGAGAACATATTGACGTACTTTGTTCCCATTCATTTTTTCAGTACATTTTGTATACCTGGTTTTAAAAAAGTTTTATTTTAAATAGTTTTTATATTTATTAATTGCCATCATGTTTGACACCAGCATATAAAGTATTACAATAATCATGCCTTTTTGAAATGAAGGCATGCATACCTGTCTCTAGATCACTAAAAGACAGAAAGGATTTAATTTTACGCAAACCTCTAAGCTGGAAAAAAATAGCTCTGACAACAGAGTTTATGTGCTTGTTGAATTTTAACTCTGAATAAAAACAACACCCAGGTTCTTTACATGAGTACGGATATTTGCTTGCAAGGGTTCTAAACTAGAGGACAGGCCGTTAACCAAATTGGGAGAGCCAAACAGAATGACTTCAGTCTTGTTTTCATTTAACTGGAGAAAATTATCACCCATATAGCTTTTGATGTCGTTTACACAAGCAAGCAAGTCAGATGACAGTGACCCAGGTTTTATTGGCACATACATAACTGCATAAATGTGAAATGGGACTTGTGAAACTAAAAAATGTAAAGAAGAGGGAGTATATATAAAGCAAACACAATCGGGCCAGAGATTGAGCCCTGTGGCACCCCACCAGTAACAGAGGCAGGCGATGAATGAGACTGACCTATCTCCACAGAGAAACTCCTCGCAGTATAAGATTCAAACCAATCATAGGCTGAATCACATATACCAACCTCAGTTTTTAACCTGTTTAAAAGAATGCAGTGATCTACTGTATCGAACGCCGCACTTAAATCCAACAGTACCAAAACTCCACAATTTCCAGAATCCACAAATAGTAACAAGTCGTTAACCACTCTTAACAAGGCCGAATCAGTGCTATGCTTAGATCTAAAACCAGACTGAAAAGGATACAGTATATTATTATAAAATTAAGTAAGGTGATAACTGATTTAAAGCAGCTTTCTCCAATACTTCTGATAAGAATGGCAATTTCGAAATATGTCTGTAATTGTTCACATCGGATGGATCCAGATTTGCTTTTTAAGCAGCGGATGAACCATGGCATGTTTAAAACAAGATGGAACTGAACTTGTCTGTAAGGAATTGTTTATAACAGAATTAATATTTGGTGCAACTGCATCCAACACTTCCTTTAGTAGCGTAGTTGGTATAACGTCAATAGAGCAAGTGGTTGATCTTAATCTGGACACTATGTACAACAACTCGAGATAGGATGGAAATGTGAAAATTTAGCAGGACATGAAGGACTACTTTGTACAAACAGTCTTTATTCAGAATTCAAAACTTTTGGGAGAAATAGCAAACCACATAACCTTGAAACAACAGGAACCATGAGCTGAGGGCTTAAATACAGACTGAGTATAATCAACAGAAAACAGAACAGGTGTGTTAATTGACAACAAAGGAAACTAACTAACTATGACTGGGAAATCAGACAAAATTAACATAGGAAACAGAGAAAACAACCAAAACAGACACGTTACAGCTCAACATACACCTCTTACGTATGCTGCGGTTTGAGAAGGAAGATGCAATTTTAAACCAGGGTTTTCACATTTTGGCCCTTGAGATAGTTTATGGCTCCTCAAGTGTTAATGTTTACTCCTTAAATTCAGTTTTCATAATGTTCCTCATCTCTAAACACAACTGTTTCTTCCAGCAATGCAATCTCAGGCATCATTTCTCCACACGTCAGCAGTCTGCTGGATATGAGGGAGAGAAAGGGCTGTGCATGAATTAGGAACTGTAGAGTAGGCTGAGTACAGTAACAATGTGAATATGTCCCTTTCAACTCTCATCATCTGTGCATTCACTCTCTCTGTGTGGAAAATATGAAGCACGCGGTCCACATTCCTGCAAAGACATTTGAGCACATTTACTGTAAATTGTTGTTCTTGTCTGATCATGAAAACTTTGCATGTTGTAATTAATAATTTGGATTCTTCAAATTAAAGTTCTTTGTAATATGATAACATGGTAGTTTAGGCCTACTGAAAAATCATCCTATATCAGCAGAAGAAACATGGCAGCAGTTCACTCAGCATCAGTGTCTTGTGTAGTTTTGATGCTCCAATAACATGTACTGACATCCTTCTCTGAGGAATGCATTTAAAACAACCAAATTACATTAATATGCGCATCTGTTTCTGCAAAGAATGTGAACTTTTTGCTTCTGAAAGACTGTCATGAGGAGAACTGCAATTCAGAGCGTTTAAAAATGAAACATACATTTCTGTTATATTGTTGTTTAATTGCTGTTGTCGCTTTTTGAATGTTTGTAGGGATGTTACAAAGTAACTGTTGCACAAACTGATTGCTGGGGGTGTCCCTCCCAGCCAGGTGCACCAGGTGAAGCTGAGATACTAATTAACAGAGCAAAGACAGTCAGTATAGAGCAGCAGCAGAAAGCAGCACTCAGAAGTGGCAAACCTGCCATTACTTGGACTGAAGCAAGCTCGTTTGTGTAGAATTAAGCCCACTACAATTAATGGAGATGTAGCTGGAGCGCTTTCATACTTTTCTTTTGAATGAAATTCAATTTGTTTATTGCACATTATATTATTCTAAGAATATATTTGAACATTATTGGTTTAAATTTTTGCCAGTGATTGTTTACATAAAATATGTTCAGATTAGAAGCTATAAAAGTCAAATATTTAAAATCATCAAAATTTTAAAATCAGAGTATTTACTGTGAATATCTGCAGTCTATTTACATGGTCTGCTTTATGGTAATTTAAAACCAAGCATTTAAATCCTGTGTGTGCTAAATCCTGGTTGTATTTGATTTTATCTACTTATGCTTGCTCTTAAAGTGGTGTTTGTATTTGTTTAAAGGTTTTTCACCTGATTGATTGACCGAATGAACACTGCATCAAACTTTCAAAATAAAATAAAAAAGGGGAAAGGAGAGCAAAATTGTGGTCAATGAGTGAAATCCAGTTGAAATCTTGAAGCGTTTCAAGTGGGAGAATTCTGCACATTGACAACCTGGCAAAACAGTGAGGATTCACTCGACAGTAACATGAAAATAACCATAACTAATAACTAGATTTATGAGTAACTTCCTCAATAAAGCTCAGCACAGAGCAGTGTGTAATATGTATAGACTATGAGTAACACAAAAATATTTACATTATACACAAAATATGTATTTATTTATTGGCAGATCGGCATGAGACAACAAAATCAAATGTATTGTAAATCAAATGTGCAGGTTTTCTAACCAGGCACTGGATAGAGGAGTCATTAACAGGCCTTTCAGCACTTCTTGAACAGACAATGTCTCTTAAACAGCACTTCAAGTGCATATTTACATGTGCATGTCAAGCGCTTTAAAAAGTGTTAATGTGCTCCACAGTAAAGTTACAGTAAAGTTTGCCAAGCCAGAGTTAACAAACAAACAAAGAACAGAACATATTTCAGTATTTTTTCTAAGGAACAGCAGAACACACAAAGTGAACTAATATTTTTAGAAATAAGACATGCTTCTATTTTACTATTCCTGGTTATTTGTAATTATGAATTATCTAAACCAAAAAGAACACATTCTACAGCGATGAACAAATATTTTCTGTAATACAAACTCTTGTAACAATGTACAGTGTTCACAAACTATGCAAAAAAAACAAACAAATCAAAACTGAGACTATGAAATATGCATAGTACAGTAGATATTGTGATGAATAAGGTTGTACAGTAATGATGAATGACAAAAGCAGGTAAGTTTGCTGATCTCTCTTGTAACAATAGTGTTCAAAAACTATGCAAAAAAACAAACAAAACTGAGACTATGAAATATGCATAGTTACAGTAGATAGTGATGAATAAGGTTGTACAGTAATAAGACAAAAGCATGCAAGTTTGCTGGTCTCTCTTGTAACAATATATAGTGTTCACAAACTATGCAAAAAAACAAAACGGAGACTATGAAATATGCATAGTTACAGTAGATATTGTGAAGCATGTATAAGGTTGTACAGTAATGATGAAAGAAAAGCATGTAAGTTTGCTGATCGCTGTGAATATTATCTGCTGTTGTGACTGTAACAGGAGATCAGATACTTCTCCCACTGTAACGACTGCTGTCTGCTTTGTTCTGGGACGTCACCTGAGAAATCACATCATACATCTTACTATAAACAATTACTGTCCATTGTGTTATTATCTACCTGTCATATGATGCTGGTCACTCACTTCTTCTCTTCAGGCCCCTGGATTTGTTACATTCATGAACGGCAAATCTATTCTGAGCAAGTCTCGCAGACAGAGAGTCTCCTCTCCTGAGAGAATCAAACACAAAGCACAGATATTAGAAATTATTATTGATTATAAACTGCTGAGACTGTGAATGTGAATCCAGGCAAACACACCTCACAGTCAAATCTAAAGAGAAAAGCCTGACTTGATACAGAGCAGCGAGCGCAGCATCATTACAACATTACAGGTTCACAGCAGGATTCAGATCACTGCTCTTCTCACACTGACGACTGTCTGGAGCATCATCTCACTGCTGTTGTGTGTAAACTACACGACTGTCCGGAGTATCATCTCACTGCTGTTGTGTGTAAACTACACGACTGTCTGGAGCATCATCTCCCTGCTGTTGTGTGTAAACTACATGATTGTCTGGAGTATCATCTCACTGCTGTTGTGTGTAAACTACACGACTGTCTGGAGCATCATCTCCCTGCTGTTGTGTGTAAACTACACGACTGTCTGGAGTATCATCTCACTGCTGTTGTGTGTAAACTACACGATTGTCTGGAGCATCATCTCACTGCTGTTGTGTGTAAACTACACGACTGTCTGGAGCATCATCTCACTGCTGTTGTGTGTAAACTACACGACTGTCTGGAGCATCATCTCACTGCTGTTGTGTGTAAACTACACGACTGTCTGGAGGATCATCTCGCTGTTGTTGTGTGTAAACTACACGACTGTCTGGAGGGTCATCTCGCTGTTGTTGTGTGTAAACTACACGACTGTCCGGAGTATCATCTCACTGCTGTTGTGTGTAAACTACACGACTGTCCGGAGCATCATCTCACTGCTGTTGTGTGTAAACTACACGACTGTCCGGAGCATCATCTCACTGCTGTTGTGTGTAAACTACACGACTGTCTGGAGCATCATCTCACTGCTGTTGTGTGTAAACTACACGACTGTCTGGAGCATCATCTCCCTGCTGTTGTGTGTAAACTACACGACTGTCTGGAGGATCATCTCGCTGCTGTTGTGTGTAAACTACACGACTGTCTGGAGGATCATCTCGCTGCTGTTGCGTGTAAACTACACGACTGTCTGGAGTATCATCTCGCTGCTGTTGCGTGTAAACTACACGACTGTCCGGAGTATCATCTCGCTGCTGTTGCGTGTAAACTACACGACTGTCCGGAGTATCATCTCGCTGCTGTTGCGTGTAAACTACACGACTGTCCGGAGTATCATATCGCTGCTGTTGTGTGTAAACTACACGACTGTCTGGAGTATCATCTCACTGCTGTTGTGTGTAAACTACACGACTGTCTGGAGTATCATCTCGCTGCTGTTGTGTGTAAACTACACGACTGTCTGGAGGATCATCTCACTGCTGTTGTGTGTAAACTACACGACTGTCTGGAGTATCATCTCGCTGCTGTTGTGTGTAAACTACACGACTGTCCGGAGTATCATCTCGCTGCTGTTGTGTGTAAACTACACGACTGTCCGGAGTATCATCTCGCTGCTGTTGTGTGTAAACTACACGACTGTCTGGAGGATCATCTCCCTGCTGTTGTGTGTAAACTACACGACTGTCTGGAGGATCATCTCGCTGCTGTTGTGTGTAAACTACACGACTGTCTGGAGGATCATCTCCCTGCTGTTGTGTGTAAACTACACGACTGTCTGGAGGATCATCTCGCTGCTGTTGTGTGTAAACTACACGACTGTCTGGAGTATCATCTCACTGCTGTTGTGTGTAAACTACACGACTGTCCGGAGTATCATCTCACTGCTGTTGTGTGTAAACTACACGACTGTCTGGAGGATCATCTCCCTGCTGTTGTGTGTAAACTACACGACTGTCTGGAGGATCATCTCGCTGCTGTTGTGTGTAAACTACACGACTGTCTGGAGGATCATCTCACTGCTGTTGTGTATATACTACACGACTGTCCGGAGGATCATCTCTCTGCTGTTGTGTGTAAACTACACAACAGATCGCTGACGGGGCACACATTACACAACTTTTCAACAGGAAGAGTCACAGACAACTCCATCTGGTCTACAAACATTTCATAACTACACAAGCTCACACGAGACTGGACTTCTTCCTGTTAAGACGCTTGTGATGAATGTTGTCTGTTTGCATTTCCAGTCTGAACACATTTCACAATGCAGGACTGAGTCACGACTGCAGCAGATATTTAGCATCTCAAACATCTTACAGGCATCAGTGCGTCTTTAATAACACACACTACACGACTGTCACGCACACGAACCAGCACCAGTTTGCTTCCAGTTTCAGCCATTTGTCTGTGATTTCCACAAAATTGCCAGCAGGTGAAAATCGGGGCTAAAATCATGCAGCGTCTCATCTCTGCTGTGACCTGACAATAACTAAATTAACTAATGTTAATTATAAACAATTTAGTGTAGCAATTCCATTAGTCCATTATAAAATGAGGGTGACACACAGAGTCTAATTCACAGCGTGCACTTCAATATTTACTTAAATTGGTAGCTGATGCTTTCTGATCTCATCTTTTCACATTTCCAAATCTTTAACAAAAACAGGCATTACAGAAATATCTAGAATGTTCTGAGAACAATATTTCAGTGAGAACTGGGTCGTCCTCACCTCATAGCACCAATCTTTCCCTTTTCCATGAAGAGTTCAACCAGCACTTCTCCTTCTTCTGGGTAAAGCCTGGCATAAAGAGTCTTGTTCTGCACTTTACTCTTGAACCAGCTGATCGCTTCAAAAGACCACGTGTCTCCATTCACTGGCCTCACCTATAAAACACAAGTTCAAATGCAGCTTAAAGGAACACTCCACTTTTTTTGGAAATAGGCTCATTTTCCAAGTCCCCAAGAGTTAAAAAGTTGAGATTAACCGTTTTTGAATCCATTCAGCCGATCTCCGGGTCTGGCTGAATGGATTCAAAGTAGTGAATGGATTGAAAGTAGTCCCCAGCTCAGTAGCCTATGATATAGCTGGGGACTACTTTCAGGCGCTGCGTCATATCACTGCGCCTGCTGCACAGATGGTACGGCAGCAAAGATCCTTGATTATTACGCCGGAATGAGAGTATAGTTCCTAACCATATCAGCCTAGAAAATCATAACTTTTAATTTTCCGTCGGTCTTAGTACACGATGTAACTACAGAAGAGTCAAGCTTTAAATAGGAAAAATATCGAAACTCTTTGGTCATTTTTGATGACCAAATGCTAATGGTCTAATCCGATTCAATGATCTATGCTAATCTAAGCTAAAAGACTGAATGGATTCAAAAACAGTAAAACTCAACTTTTTAACTCTTGGGGAGGTGTAAAATGAGCCTATTTCCAAAAAAAGTGGAGTGTTCCTTTAATGCATTAAAATAAATAAATAAACCCTACAGTAATATTACTAGAGTCACCCACATTCACCAGAGAGACCTGCAGCGCTTGCATAGGTTTGGATGCTGCTTCTCCACACAGTTCCTTAACATCCCAAAGAGAGACGCAAACAACATCTCCATAGTCAATCCTCCTGACCTCCACCTTAATGTCTGTGCAATCTCTGCTGCTGGGCCCTAAAATAATCATCAATATTTCATCACTGATATGAAAACAGTTACACAGAGTTACAGCTAAAACTAGAAATTAACAGTTCACCTAAACATGAGCTTTCAGTTATTGTGTATTAACTATAAGGAAATAAAGTGTTTGACAGATGAAATCATGAAATAAAGTCTTAAATGACACGATGAAAGGGTGATGATAATGAAAGACTGATTTCTGGGTGAACGGCTGATTTAAAGCAGCTTTATCTCACCTCGACTCATCTGACAGATTCTGATGATCTGGCCGCGGCTCCACATCTCTTGCTTGAGAAACCAAACCATGACATAAACTCCAATGTCTGGGATGAGATTCATCTCTGCAAAAGATCTGCTGCTATTCCTCCTGATTAATCATCATGAAAACAGAAAGAGAGAGATATCAGTACTAGAACTGCACAGACACAGTAATAAAGAATAAAGATATGCCATAGTACTTCACCTAAAAATGTGAATTTGCTGTAAACATACTCATCCTCAGACCATCTAACATGTAGAGGAGTTTATTTCTTCATCAGGTTTGGAGAAATGTCTCGTTCCATCACTTGCACACTAATGGATCCTTTGCAGTGAATGGGTGCCGTCAGAATGGGAGTCCAAACAGAGAAATATGCACAGGTCAAGCATCATTTACAATCCAAAACAGCTCTAAACAAATGTGTCTGGATTTTGAAGCGAGAGGATAACAGCGGATGGTCTTCTTCACTGGAGGAACTGTTGTGGATTATGGACTGTATTTTGGTTTATAGATAAAACATATTGATGGATTTGTTTCTAGCAAACACGAAGCTTTCACTGGAGTGGTGTGGATTACTTGATGTTTTTAATCAGCTGTTTGAACTCTCATTCTGACGGTACCCATTCACTGCAGAGCATCCATTGCTGAGACACTGATGCAGAGACACATTTCTACAAATCTGATGAAGAAACAAACTCATCCTGATCTTGGATGAACTGAGGTTGAGCACATTTTCAGCAAGTTTTCATTTCTGGGTGAACTACTCCTTTCACTACTTACAGCATGATTTCAGAGAGTTCACAGAGATTTGTGTCCTTGTGTTGGATGAAGAACTTGTTGGGGTTAATAATGTGGCTGATAACAACTGGCATCTCCTCAAATCTGCGGCTCTGAAACTCTGTGATTCTGACATGTTCAGCGTGGTCATCTTCAGTGTGGTCAGTCAGTGTGTCGGGGCTTTGACCGTCCTTCAGACGCCACGATTCTTCTGCTGAGGGACACACGCTTCGGCTCCAGAGAGCAGGATCTTTACAGTCATCTTGGAAATTAAAATCTGTCATTTCATTTGGGAACGGCTCTGGCAAGGACTGATCTGTATCTGAGAAAATATCCCCAATGTCCCACAATTCAGTGTTTGTGGCAATCATCCAGTGGTAGGAAACATCAGCGCTACTTTCTTTCTCTGCAAACATGGGTTCAGAAACGTTCTCCTCAGAAACGCTCTTATTCTCCCTGTTCTCCTCAGCACCGGTCAAAGCCACGACTCTCTGATCCACAGACGCTGCTGAACTGATGTTTTGTTGCTGCATCAGAACAAATGAAGACTCAGTTATGTTTGGCCTGTATTTGACTTCATCAGCTGAAGACAGAAGTTCAGACGCTAGATTTCTGCTTGTCTTCAGAAAGTGAATGAGTTCAGAGCTTGACAACTTCTGATGGTGAATTTGGTCATTCCCATCATTTAGCTGAAATACATGTTTTGGATTCAGATGAATGTGATTTGGGTTGAAGAGCTGATTTTGACGGCCTCTTGCAGGTTTTCTCTGATTCATGTTGATCTTCTGCTGTTCTTGATCAAAAACATTCAACATGTGTCAGAACAGAGCTGCTGCAGGTATTTTTACTCTCATTTCAGATTAAAGTACTTGATTTGGAGGTTTAATGCTCCTTTTATCATTTAAGCAATTATTTTATCATTAATTAAAAATATTGTATACCATGAACCAGTGCCAGAAATGAACCTGGGCTATGAATAAATTAAATGCTCCAGATATTTAAATGTAAACAAAAAACGAATGAACTTTCTCAAAAGCAAGTGCAGCTGATTGTGAAGCAAGTCTGAGCACTTTTCATATTCTTTATCCTGGCTGAAGCACTTTTGTTTCAATCTATAATAATCAGCCCATGTTATAGTTTAAAGTGAAAGATATTTCACTGTGCATTGTAAAACATGAAGTCAAAGTCAAAATCGGTTTAATCTTATGTTGGGTGTTGTGCAAGTTAAAAACAAGAGAATGTCTTCATCTCAAGGTTTATAATGTCACATATAGATGTTCCCTGCTGAAAATGTAAGTAATTATCAATTACCTTTGCTTTGGTATAATGACACTTGATGAATTTGTGCTGGACAGAAGTTCACAAAAAGTTTAGTCCTGTTTGAAACACAAAAGATAAAGATCTGACGCTGATATAAACCAATACTTTAATGCATATCATTAACATAACAACAGCAAACATAAATCGATTGCATTTATCAAAACAATAAACTATCCACAATAAGCGTATTGCTCAGTGAAGGACATCATCGCCTGATTAGCAGTAAAATATTGCCACGTCTGGACATTAACTATAAAGAGTTAACTAGCAAACACTTACATGTTAAAATACAAATCAATGCTCAGTTATTTACCTTCTCGGTGAGTTTCTTCGTGTCTCTGGACTGAATGTGTTTTGTAGATGTTCAGTGTTTAGAGTTGCTGTAAATAAGAGACACGTTTTCTCGAGAGGATGATCATCTTTTTGGATTAGTCGATATATTTATCAAAACGCGGTAATGTTGAGGTGATTAGAGTTACTGCTTGTGCATGAAGCAGTTCATTAGATGAAGAAAAAGCTGATGAATTGCTGCTGTTTGAGTAGTTTCTTGCAGAGATGAACTTGGCGCTCGCGCCCCCAGCTGGAGGAGAAACACACCACGTGATGAGTTCAGCTGAATTTAATTATTATTTATTTATTAAAAAAGGCGATAGTCAGAAACTATTGTATATTAGAGACATTAAATGAAATAAAATAAATAAAAAAGGCAACAAGCGAAAGTCGTTTCATTACCAAATCTTGTGGTATTTATATTATGTATCTATATCCTATCGCCATCTGCTGTATTCTATATTAAATCGAATTAAACCTTAAAAAGTTGAGACACAGAAAGCATTGGCTACTGTGAATGTCATTTCAGTTTACAGAATTCTAGGCACATTTGTGTAAAGAAAAGGGAATAGTGATAATATCTATTTTTTTGTAATATTCATTTAATTTACATAGTTTTTGCAAAATATGACTAGTTAAGACAAAATGGCTATGTTTGTACAACCTTGCGCCTTGTCACAATTATGTTCAGTTTGTCTCTGTCTTCTTAGTTTGTTTTCATTCCTCATGTGTTTCATTGATCTGCATTTTAACGGTCATCTGCATCAGAAATCTTGCAAAGTTTTTTTTTTTATATATTTTAATTAAAAAAATTGTTTGTACATTTCAAACACTTTACTTTGTATTATACATTTGCATCACATTTCAAACTAGATAACGCTGCAGTAGGGTGTTTCTAATACAGTGTCTATAGGAGAGAAGGTAAATTTGACATCATTTTCTCTTCTGACTGCTGTTATTAGTCTATTTTTTCCTTCCTTTTGAAAGTCGTAAAAACACCATTGTGGAGTTTTCTTTTGTAATAAAAAAAATGGGAATGTAAAAAATATATTCAATGTAGTCTCCCATTCACAGCTATAGAAGTTTACCCAACTATGATGACTGTGAAAAAGGTTCATCGTGGAGAGCTACAGTCCTGCAGAGCTCCAGCCCCAATCAAAGCTAATCAAGGTGTCGAGGTTACTTGATAATTACAGACAGGTGTGTAGGAGCAGATTTGTAACAAACGGTGCGTTCCAAGCAGGATATTTCGCACTTCGAAGGGCACTTTGGAGTGAAAACAATCATGGCCACCATATTGAAGGGTCGTTCCAAACCGAAGTGCTCAAAACTAGCCACTTCAAAGGGCCCTTCGGAATGAAGGATTTCGAAGGGCACAATTGATGGACACTTCGGGCCCCCATGATCTTTTGCGCTGATTCTTTCTATGATGACGGCACCTCCGTGTGGGCATGGGATGATGATGCAGAAGGACACTTCAAGAAACAGTTGTTTGGTCCCCTACACCCTTTGAAGCTCTCACTCCGGAGGGTAAACCCTTTGATTAGGGTATAGGGATGAGCCCTTCCGAATGGAACGCAGGGTACGTCTGCAGGAGCAGGGCTGGAGACCCCTGATAGCGAGGGTTCCCTATTGAATGGTCTCTCCCGTTGCATCAGCTTTGTGCTATGTGGAAACTCCTGTTTACTCTGATACTGAAGCCTGATTCGATCACATTTGTGTAGCTACACAAACCAATGGTGGTCTAGCTTGGCAGAAGGGGAGGATCTGACCGCTATATAAGGTGGCTCAGAGCGCCATTTCATCAGAAAATCTTTCCCCTTCTGCGACGAGATCATCTCTTCGCTGACTCTGCAATCAAGAAGCCAAAGATGAAGAAGCTCTGCTCAGCCTGCTGCTTGCCGCTGTCAAAGGAGCCCTGGAAGAGGAAGAAGCAAGAAGCCATCCTGTGCTTTAAAAGTGCAAATTCAGAGCAAATTTCCAGCGATATTGCTGCAACTGTGGCTTGCATGATGCAGTCGGGCATGATGACTGTGAAGGATGATGACTGCTCTCACTGCGAGAGCATGAGTCTTGCCCTTCTCCAAGAAAAAAACAGTGGAGCAGTGGGGCTCTGACACTGGGCTTAAGTGAATCAGCTCCCACATGCTTCACTCTCCCTCATCACCTCGATTCGCCGGTGTGCTTCACACATGAGGATCAACGCCCCTCATCAGCTAGGATTTTGGGACATGACCTAGAGATAACGACGAAATAATAATATTGAGAAGCAGTTATTGTAATCTGTATGAAGGTTGCATTTCTCTCTAAAGGCGCATCCAGTACTCTGGAGCATAGGCTACCTGTCAACCCTCCTGTTTTCCCTGGGATTCTCCTGTATTTTACAATTCTATCCTGCTATCATCCCGTTTAAATATTTTTCCCTTATTTCTCCCGTATTTTTAATCTTTCTATTTAAAAAAGAAAATCCCACTGGGCGTATTTTATATGTTTGCTACATTCGCCTCCGGTAAAACTCCTGTATACTCCATTTAAAACATATTCCAAGGTTGTCCAGTTGCCAGATCTTGTATGAAACGCATCGTTCTCACACAATCGACACATACAAATTTCAACCCATTTGTCCCATCAACTTGGCAACCTACAACCCAGTGATGCTGTTGATATCTGCGCAGTAGTGATGCGCGGATGGCGGTTTTATCCAGTGTTTTCCTGCGGAATTGGGCTACTTTAACACTGTTGCCGCGGGTTGTTTTTCATGTCTGCGGGTTGAAGCGACCCCAATAAAGTGATATTTAGCCCTTGGAATGCAAATTTACTGGAGGATCCCCGCCAAAAAACGTGTATTTTACCCCCTGGAATGCGATTTTTACCGGGGGAACCCCCCTCGAAATGGGATTGGGCTAGTTTTGAGTAGCAATTGGGTGGGTTTTGTTACAAAAACCTGGCAACCCTGGTCCGTGGGCGCTGTGGATAATCCATGGGTCCGGTGGGTCTGGGGTGTATTCCAGAAAGCAGGTTATGTGACATACCCGGGTATGTTTGAGGATAAGCGAGCGGATAACCTCAGCTTTCGGTTCCAAAATCGGAGGTAACTTTCAGGGTATGTAAGTAACCATAGTAACTTGCTCTCTGAAGATAACCTGCTCCGGAGCAGCTTCTGTTCCAGGGTTAGTTCACTTCAGAGCTATCAGTGCATGCGTGACCTACTGATGGGTGTGACAGATTGCGCACAATATTATACAGTTATGTCATATAGCCTACTATATATATATATATATATATATATATATATAGAGTTGTATGATATGTTAATTATAAAGCGCTAGTATAAGTAATAAATAAGGTAATATTATTCTAATATGGTTATTATATTTATTTTATTGGCATATATATATATATATATATATATATATATATATATATATATATATATATATATATATATATATATATATATATATATATATATATATATATATATCAGTTATTTGTATAAATTATAAAACATTATGACAAGGTAATGTTTAATTTATTATATTATATATATCTATTACATTTTATATTATAATCTCACACATGAATCTGCATTTTCTATAATGTATTTCTGTAATAAAAATACATATCTGATATGACTTAATATATAATTATCATCAAACAAACAATATAATTCATATTCTCAAGGATTAAAGATTAAACGGAAAAAAAAGAAAACGATTGCACAACCATCAATTCGGTGGCGATATGCACTAAGCATGTAAACGACCACTGAACAAAAGAAGAAAGAAACAGCATGGCGTGCTTGTTCTTAGCGTCCTTTTCCATAGTGACTCGTCGATTCGTCGCTCTGTTGAGAATGTCTTGAGTCTTAACCAGGAACTTACTCTGAATGAACTTACTCCCGGACGCGTTTTAGGAACCAACATACCTCGAGTAAGCAGGTTTTGGGTTAATCAACCGAAAGTTCAGGGTTTAGCTGACGGTAAGTTAACCGTGCTTTCTGGAATACACCCCAGGTGATTAAAAAAATGCATTCTGATTATTTGCGGGTAGGTCGCGGGTGGATAAGATAAATCATTAATGATGCAAACATTAACTACATTTTCTAAAATATGAATGTGTTTTAAAAAAAAAAACAATCATCAGGCATACGATTTAGTTTGTGTGTGTGTGTGTGTTCGCCTGTTCGGGGTGTTGCAGTGACTGAAACAGTTCACTGGTAGAAATGGGAGGAGAAGACAGGTGGTGTTTCGGTAAAAAAAAACAAAAAAACTATACATGTAAATTGAGATATAGCTTACACTTCAAAAGGCTATGGTTTAATTGATTAAATATGAGCCCTGCAAGTTTCAAAGTCAGCTGCGCTGCTTTGTTTACTGTGGTTACCCCCGGGCAAAAAGACTCCGCCCCTTCCCCCATAGGCACGCCCCATGGCCCTCTGCAACCGCCCAAGTTTCTCATGTGGCCCCTTGGAAAAATGAATTGCCCACCCCTGTTCTAGATACTGAATATTTTCAGGTGAAAGCATATGATTTAAACAGGTACAACACTTATTCACACTCAATCACTCTCTCAATAATGCATTTAAAGAAATGTAATCTTACGTGCTACTTCATCTGTATCCGATTTCGAATGAGCAGAAATCTGTAAGAAATACAGTGATCCGTAGGTAAAATAACTGACGAAAACATAGGCTACTGTTATTTTCATCACATAATTTTTGCACTGCAAAAAGTAGCAATTATATCTTTTAATACTGACAACCATGCTATTAGCTCGGCATGTGGTAGGAAAAAAGTTTGCACACTAGTGTTCCAATAAGCCACTTTGAAACGCTCCTGTTATTTTATATTTATTTTATTTTCTTCTTTTAATATACATTATGAACAGAACTGTGGTATTTCAAACATACTGAAATATTTCAGATGTGGAGCAAAGGCGGAGCGGTGTTTCTGATATCAGTGAGCGTGGAGTGGAGCGGGAAATGGTGAACCCGGAGCGGAGCGGGAGCAGAGTGATTATTAAATGCTCGGAGCGCGGAGGGGAAATTGTTGCCGCTCCACTCCGCTCACATACTCTGGGCAGCAACAAACAGGAAGTCACCACTGTTGACGGTGCTAAAGATAGATGTTATAGCAGTCTGCCCCTCTGGAAGAGGCAGGCTGTGTTCAAAATGCCATCTATCATACTACTCTTACTATTTCTGCAGCATCCAGTATGTATGCTGTGCATAGTATGCAAATTTTCTGTATGTATGGAATACCCGAATTACCTACTATATTTGCTAGAATCTGCTAAATATAATTCAAGTACACTGAAATGAGTACAGAAGCTGTGTTCGGAATGGCATACTATCATACAACTCCTACTATATTGCAGTATACTATGTGTATATTATGAATAGTATGTGAATTTTCTGTATGCATGGAGTTCCTGCTACATTTGCTGAAATTTGATGTATGCATCTGAAGACACTGCATGGGATACTGTTTCCCAGAATGCAACGCGCTCCATGTGACGTTTCATCTTCAAGCGCGTGAGTGAACTAGAGGCGAGGAATAGTAATTATAAATGTAACAGTTTTATATGTAGGTATATAGGCTACATATACATGTAAAGTACAAACTATTGCTGTGTATCTAAAAACAATATCGTTAGTAGGACATAAATTGAGCTTTAATCTCTACAGCACATTTCCGATCAAGTCAAATGACGTCACCTTTATCTCTATAGCGCTTTATACACAACAGATTGTTTCAAAGGTATTAAATAATAATAATGTTGCAGTAATATAATATATAAATAACATAAATAAAAATAGTATTTCAATTATGCAAACATTCAATTCCGCTGTAAAGCAGCTCTAAAAAGAACCAGAGTGTATATCTAAGGACAATAGACCAATTTGTGTCAGAGGCTATTTACATTAACTCCGCCCACCAATGCCTGGCTGTGATAAACAGCACTGCAAAAGACACGTGTGTTTCCGGTGCAGTGAGTAGGACGTGAACTGTTTGCTTTTTGACCTGATCGACCGTTAGAGTTCTAGCCCGCCTTTTGCCAAATTCGTGCTTCTCCTTTTCCCATCACATATCACATCAGAAAGGCATTTATTTTCAATAAAAATAAAGTAAATATTTGAAAAGTGGAAATAAAACGCCTCATTAGTTAATATAGTGCTATTGGGTATAGCTGTTGGTGTAGGGAGGTTTTCCCAATAAAGTGGTATTCATCTTTATTAATTTATTTATTTATTTATTGCCAAACACCTTAGTTGTTTGGAATTTGCTTTGGTGAGCTCATCAACAATAATAACATACATTAAAATACAAACATAAATACATACACGGCTATATATGTCCCATCAATTATAAGGAGTGAAATACAGATGCATAGACACCAGAGGAATTAAGAGCGTGAACAATCCTACAATAAGTGCTGTTCAAAAAACGTGTAGCTTAGTTTTAATTGCTCTAAGGCGTCTGCCTGAAGGAAGAGGCGTAAAGAGGTGTCTGGCTGGATGTAAAGGATCTTTCAGGATTTTTAAGCCTTTTTTCTGCAAACGTGAGACAAAAATCTCATCAATAGTGGGAAGATCATAACGAAGCAACCCGAATTATATTATTAATCTGACTTCTCTGCTGAGCTGTGGAGCTACCAAACCACACTATAAGTGAAAAAGTCAGCACGCTTTCAATGACAGCTCTATAAAAATTTAACATACCAACTTTAGATATGCCAAACTTTTTAAGCTGTTTTAAGAAAAAAAGCCTTTGAGATTTTTTGATAATGCCTCTTAGGTTGTCATCCCACTTTAATGTTGCAGAGATGGTAGTCCTGAGAAACTTAAAACATTGAACATTTTCAATGTCCTGACCATTAATAGTCAATGGCAAAACAACATTTGTCCTCCGTCTGAAATCAAACACCATTTCCTTTGTTTTTAGGACATTCAACTTCAAATTATGAGTGCAACTCCAATCAAACAGTGTAGAAACCTCCCTTCTATAGTCCGATTCGTTATCATTTGTTATTAAACCAATCAATGTAGTATCATCAGCAAACTTAAAAATTTGCACTGAATTACAATGTGAAACACAATCATTAGTGTATACAGAGTACAATAATGGTGACAATACACATCCTTGTGGGGCCCCCACACTTATTGTCTTGAGACTTGAAAGTATATTATTAATTTTAACTACTTGGGTTCTGTTCTGCAAAAAATCCAAAATCCAGAAAGCAAGGGAGTGTTGAATCCCCAATTGCTTCAACTTATCAAAAAGTTTAACTGGAATAATTGTATTAAATGCCGATTTATAGTCCACAAAAAGGACTCTGACATAAGTATTAGGGGCTTCAAGATGTTGCAGAATTGAATGGATACACAGAGCCATAGCATCATCAACCGACCTATTAGCCTTATAGGCGAATTGGTGAGAATCCAGACAGATTTTAGAAATTAGATACCTAAGCACCAATCGCTCAAAGATTTTCATAGCAACTGAAGTTAGGGCCACTGGTCTGTAATCATCTAAGCAACTAATATTCGACTTTTTCTGCACTGGAATTATAACAGCTGCTTTAAAACATGCTGGGACTCTGCATACTCTTAATGACCAGTTGAATATGTCAGTGAATACTGGGGCAAGGATGAACGCACACCACTTCAATGTTGCAGATGATATGGAGTCAGGGCCTGCTGCCTTTCTGCTGTTCTGCCTCTGCAGCAGATTCCTGACTTCATATTCCTCTATTTTAAAAGAAGGACTCATAGTACAGGGCCAGGAGGGCAGCATCGGGCAGCATCATCTAATAAAATTTATAAGCATCATTTACACTCATTCCTCTGGGCCTGCTCAATATCAACCCTCCTGCCACCTAACTACTATTTAAATGCCTGTTGCTAAAGAAAATTGTGCTATTTTAGTGTAAACAGAATTTATTTGCACTTAGTGCAAGCCAAAAATGTCATCATTCAGTTAAAGATTCATCATTAACTATGAAATTAGTTCAGTTGGGCAATATAATTGTTTGAATCACTGATCTATTATAGATCAGTGGCATGAACCCTTCTTAACAACCCTTTGTAAAAAGAACTGTTAGCATATTTGTTTGTAAGGTAACAGCCTCAACAGCTGTGCTGAATTAATGTTCAGTGTTTGTCATGTGATGACACTGTAGCATACTACTCTGAAACATTTGTTGCTTATTGTATACTGTTTCACACATTATTCTTTAAATAAAACACATCTCTTCCATCTTTATTTGACCCTCTAACTCTAGCACTCTCTATTCTAATTCTATTTTATCTATCTGTCTTCTTTTTATTAAAAAAAAAAACACACACACACTTGACTCTCTATCAACTGCATATTTATTCTGTAACTGCTAGCTGTTCTTGAAAAACTAACGCTAGCTTTCTTTTTTCTATTCTATCTACTTGTTTCTTAAAAAAAACAAAAAACACTTGCTACGTGTGGCTAACCAAGACTTGTCATAGCACTTGCATGTTGTTGCTCTTTTGTTGATTCTGATTGCTTCTATTGCCCTCATTTGTAAGTCGCTTTGGACAAAAGCGTCTGCTAAATAAATAAATAAAGTTTCTGTGCAGGGATTAATCAGTTAGAAAAAAAATCAGATATGGCAAATATATACCTTACACAAAATATATACTCCACAAAGAATGTGTAATCATACATTATGAAAGAGTTTGACAATAAATTGGTAAACATCATGATTAACGCTAAGATTTATTATTGATTGTTGATAAATGAATATAGACAATATATTAACAACACATAATTTAATCAACAATGCATATTTAATGATCATATACTAGAAAGCTAAAGATCGATGCAGTTCTTTGGCACTGAACTCTTGTGTAGTCAGACATATGGTTAATAATAGTGATTCCTGATGATTAACTCATTAGCAAAAGAATGCAAACCACCAAGATGATCAGAGAGGAAGCCGTCTTCACACATCCACTAAAGTAAAAGAAGCACATATGGCAAGATCAACATTATTGATGTAATAGATATTTTTTTTTATAAATTCATGCATTATTTTTATAAAGTGCATTTTGTAATGTGCATATAGTAAATCATTTTCACAAACAAATTACTCTCAAAAACCAGTTGTTTAAGTGAATCAAAAACATGTGCAACCACTGTAGTCTGATTCACAAACAAATGACTCTTTTGAGGCAGACCTGTTAATGGATCATTTGAAAAGACTCATGAGTAACTGTTTGAAAACTCAAAAGACACAAAGCCTTCACTAGTGCAACTCTATGAATCTATCAGAGACATATTTCTAATTTGGGGATATACTTAATTGTTATAAAACCAAATTGTCATGGTTCTGTTTTGGTTTAGTTTTACCTGCGCTTCTGTTTTCTGATTTAGTTATTCATTAGTTTATATGGGTTTTGATTCATTATAAAAAAATACATCCAAATAAATTATTAACAAATCAAACCTTTGAATTGGAATCAAAATTAATTGGGAAATGTATGTCGAGACGCAACCTTATTAATATGGCGTGAAACACCTGTTCATCATATAACTGCCATAGCAGATTGGTATTTTTGTTGTATATCAATGTTCTATTATGTGTGAACTATGTGTTCCAGCAGAGGGATGCCACTTTATGAATTTGTTTAAAATAAGGCAGCAGCTATTTGCACTAAGTGTAGCAATTAGATGTTATTTACACTAAGTGAATATATTAATAATATATATTAATAATTTCTTATTTCAAAATAAAATATTAATAAATCTATCTCTGATAATCCCGGGTTGCTATGGTCACGCAGGTTTGTTTACGCATTAAACATATGTCGTACCCTCAACATAAGAAGTCGTGGCCACGACATAAGGATGTAGTTACCTCGACAAAATGATCTCGTGGCCACGTCATGATATCACGTTCCCACAAGTTAATATGACGTTCCCACAAATTAATATCTCGTGGACACGACATGATATCACGTTCTAAGAAACTAAGAACCGAACAAGTCCCCTCCCGGTCACCGTATTTTTCGAATCTTTTTGTATTATTTATATTTGTTACCTTTTTTTTATTATACATTTAACAAAAGCAAAAAGGTCTCTAAAACTAGCTTGCTCTATTCTTTTTCTATTCTTTTTTCTTTTGATTTATTATATAATAATAAAAAAAACCTTGCTATGTATACTGCGTTAAGCGAACTGAGACTTGTTATAGCACTTCTGTATCATTGCTCTTTTGTTGATTTTGATTGCTTCTATTGTCCTCATTTGTAAGTCACTTTGGATAAGTGCCCTTGCTGTCTATGTGAGGGTCAAAAAGCTCTTGGATTTCATCAAAAATATCTTAATTTGTGTTCCGAAGATGAACAAAGGTCTTACAGGTTTGGAACGACATGAGGGTGAGTAATTAATGACAGAATTTTCATTTCAAAAGATCAATATGAGATACCTATTCAAAAAACAGTAAGCTATCTGAAGCTGTATTGTAATGTAAATATTCTAGTGTGTGTCTAACAGCACACTTTTCCCATGACTATATTAACAGTATTGCACAGCCTTTTATTTTTGGTCACATATTACAGTGATACAATAAAGCATCTGTTGATTATGTCTTACTCAGTGGGTCCTGGTGTAGTTGTAGGAGGAACTCTGGAAAACCAAAAAAAAGAAGGGTTTTATCATCATATCATCAGATGCAAAATTCATTTTGAAGTATAATTTTAAAAGTTTAGACAAAATAATTGTAAAACATTGTCCTTTAGCTGTAACTATATTTACACAACATAACTTGTTCTCTCATACATTATTTCTTAAATGCAGTGTTTATTTTTAAAATGCCCCTATTATGGATTTTTGAAAATGAGCTTTCATGCAGAGTGTAACAAAGCTCTACGTGAATGAAAACATCCTGTTTTAAATCTGAAAGTGCACCGTGTATAAAGTTATTGTCTCTCAAAAGAAAGAGTCGACTCTGAATCATTGAAACGAGTCGTTTTTAAAATGAATCCCAAGCCGTTTCAGGTTGACGTCAACATGAAACATTAGCATATTGCCTGCCCACTTGTTGCGCATGCAGACCTGGGAAAACTTGATTTTCATGTTGGTCTGAATGAACATGCAAATTCATTCTTTGCCACTAGGTGCCGCTTTTGGAGCTTTAAAAGCTCACAAACACTGCTTTAAATGAAATCGACCAATCACCGCAGATTAGCGTCACGCACAGGAGTGGGTTTGGAAAAATGAATTGTTGAACGAATCGTTAGGGCGTCATTGAGCAAATAAGGTAAAAAGAAATGCATATTATAAGAATATGAAAGTGTTTTTTGAGCTTGAATGCATGTCAACCTGTTGTTGGGGACTCCCAAAACCAAAATATGATCCTTTCATTACCCATAACATGGGCACTTTAAATAAAGTTGTTATTTTTGTTTTCTTTGCGCACAAAAATTATTCTCGTAGCTTCGTAAAAATATGGTTGAACCACTGATGTCCTTGCTACGTTTCTGGACCTTGATTGTGGTAGTGCCCTTGCTGTCTATGTGAGGGTCAAAAAGCTCTCGGATTTCATTAAAAATATCTTAATTTGTGTTCCGAAGACGAACGAAGGTCTTACAGGTTTGGAACGACATGAGGGTGAGTAATTAATGACAGAATTTTCATTTCAAAGATCAATATGAGATACCTATTCAAAAAACAGTAAGCTATCTGAAGCTGTATTGTAATGTAAATATTCTAGTGTGTGTCTAACAGCACACTTTTCCCATGACTATATTAACAGTATTGCACAGCCTTTTATTTTTGGTCACATATTACAGTGATACAATAAAGCATCTGTTGATTATGTCTTACTCAGTGGGTCCTGGTGTAGTTGTAGGAGGAACTCTGGAAAACCAAAAAAGAGAAGGGTTTTATCATCATATCATCAGATGCAAAATTCATTTTGAAGTATAATTTTAAAAAGTTTAGACAAAATAATTGTAAAACATTGTCCTTAAGCTGTAACTATATTTACACAACATAACTTGTTCTCTCATACATTATTTCCTAAATGCAGTGTTTATTTTTAAAGTGCCCCTATTATGGATTTTTGAAAATGAGCTTTCATGCAGAGTGTAACACAGCTCTACGTGAATGAAAACATCCTGCAAAGTTTTAATTCTGAAAGTGCACCGTGTATAAAGTTATTGTCTCTCAAAAGAAAGAGTCGACTCTGAATCATTGAAACGAGTCGTTTTTAAAATGAATCCCAAGCCGTTTCAGGTTGACGTCAACATGAAACATTAGCATATTGCCTGCCCACTTGTTGCGCGCGCAGACCTGGGAAAACGTCTTAGGTTACGTATGTAACCCCAGTTCCTCGAATGAACGAGACGCTGCGTCCAAAGACGCTTAGGGAATGCCAGCAGCGTAACCGTGCTCTGAATACATGTAAAACTGTCCAACATATGGGCGAGACGTCACAGGCGGGTGACGTAATCGGCCAGGTAGCATATAAGCGCGTGCGGTGGAACCGGCGTCAGCTTCAGGAATGAAGCAACCGCTCGCAGGGATGCCAGAAGTGTGGCCTCGCGACACAGCGTCTCGTTCCTTCGAGGAACTGGGGTTATATACGTAACCTAAGACATTCCTCTTCAGGAACTCGAGCTGTGTCCAAAGACGCTTAGGGAACGAGATACCCACGGCACCAGACTGACAAATCCCTGCCTAGTGTGAATGGAGCACAGCTAGGGCGAGAGAAAAAAACAGTGGCTAAGAGGGCGGAGCCTGCGTCCCGAAGGCCAACTTCTGAGAAGTGAGTCTTGATCGCCAGAGGGGAGAGCAGAGGACTCGAGGCTATGGAATAGCATCCTGATCCACCACATCGCATAAGCCGTCTGGCCGGAGGCCTCAGTCTCTGGAGGAAACGTGTACTAGGGGGTGTCTACCCACAGATAGGCCACCGAGAGGGGCGCGGTAGGCCGGAAAGCCGCCACGTAGGCCTCCAGGGTGGAGTGGGTTAACCCTGTGGAGGAGCAGGCCTGCACGAACTCCAGAACTGTACCAAACGGGCAGTTGGCTGGGTCGGGCTGGCGATCTCCGCACCATGAAGCGCTACACTTCAAGGCGTACAGTTTCCTCGTTTTGAGAGGAGGCTCACCTACCATACACACAGCTGTGGAGGAAATGTGTACCCAGGGGGTGACTGCCCACTGATTGCTCACCAAGAGAGGTGTGGTAGGCAGAATGGCCAGAACGGGGCTACTAATAGCAGCCGAACTCCGTCCCGGCGCACTCTCTCCAGAACTCCGGGGAGCAGAGCAACCATGGGAAAGGCGTACAGACGAAGCCTCGGCCACGTCTGTACCATGGCATCCAGCCCCAGTGGGGCTGGATGAAGTAGAGAGTACCAGAGGGGACATTGCGCTGTCTCCTGAGTAGCGAAGAGGTCCACCTGAGCCTGGCCAAACACTCTCCATATCGGCTTCACCACCTCGGTGTGAAGCATCCATTCCCCGGGCGAAGGCCCCTGTCTCGACAGGGTGTCTGCCCCCACATTGAGATGCCCAGGTATGTAAACTGCTCTGAGTGAGAGGAGTTTGCCCTGGGCCCACACAAGGATCTGGTGCGCCAACCTGTACAGGTGACGCGACCTCAGACCTCCTTGGTGGTTGACATAAGAGACCACCGCTGTGTTGTCGGTGCGACTAACACATGGTGACCTCTTAGGTCTGGGAGAAAGTATTTCAGAGCCTGAAACACGGCCAGCATCTCGAGCCTGTTGATGTACCAAGCGAGATGATGACCTCTCCACAGACCGCTGGCAGGGTGGCCACTCACGACCGCTCCCCAACCGGTGAGGGATGCGTCCGTCGCTAGCGTACGCGGCGACACAGAGCTCCCACCGGGCCCTGAGACAAGAACCAAGGTTGTCTCCACATGTCTAAGGCACGTAAGCAAAGCCGCGTGACCTGATCATGCGAAGCGGGTTTCCCCTCGGGGAGAACCCCTTGGTCTTGAGCCACCACCGTAGGGGTCTCATGTACAGCAGGCCAATAGGTATCATGTTGGACGCAGCTGCAATCAGACCCAGCAGCCTCTGAAACTGCTTGACAGTGAGTGACTGGCCTTCTCTCACTCTCCTGACTGCCGCAAGGATCGACTCGATCCGAGCAGGGGATAAACGTGCCTGCATCGTGGTTGAATCCCACACTACCCCAAGATAAGTGGTTCTCTGTAGTGGAGAAAGCACACTCTTCTTGGCGTTTATTCTTAACCCCAACACTTTCATTCAATGCAATTGCGTATGCGGATGCCTTGTAGCCACAACGGAGCTAACGCAGCATCCACATACTTTGTAAAAGTGCGGGGTGAGAGTGCTAGGCCGAAGGGAAGAACCCGATACTGGTAAGCTTCGCCCCCGAAAGCAAACCTCAGGAACTCCCTGTGAGTGGGAAGGATGGAGATATGGAAGTCTACGTCTTTTTAGATCGACAAACCAGTCCTCGGACTTGATCTGAGATACTTACCTGTGAGCATCTTGAACCTCAGTCTGCTGACTGAACGGTTCAACTGATGCAGATCTAAAAAGGGACTTAACCCTCCATCCTTCTCGGGAACTATGAAGTACCGGCTGTAGAACCCGGACCCGCTTATGTGAGGAGGGACCACCTTGGTGGCCTCCTTCCTCAAGAGAGTACTCTACTTCTCGTTCCATTACCAGAGCCTGCTCGGGGCCCACCAAAGTGGGATTCACCCCATTGAATCGAGGCGGAGGAGAACCCAACTGGATTCTGTAGCCTCTCTACAGTGTGCAGGACCCATGGAGACACACTTAGCAGTAGTTTCCACGCTGCCAAATAGTCTACTAAGGGAACCAGTCTCTCGAGACTGGCCTCAGGTGTAATTAGAGCGGCTAGTTTGGTATCCTGGAACGGCACACCGGCAGGAGAAAGCCGAACTAGCTGCTGCAGAGACCCCCGAAGGGGTAGCGAGCATCTCGGCTCCGCTACGTTTCCGGGCGGAAGAGACTGAGATGTGTGCTCGCTGGAGACCGCTGCTCCCTGGAACACTGGCAGGGTTGGCAGACCGATCTCCTGAGGAGAGACGGGCACCGTATACCGCGGTGTACGCCGCTCTTCCCCGGCGGGGCCTACCCTCATAAGTCCTGGGCAGTGGGCACCAGGACTGTATCAGCCGATGTCTCCTATTGAAGAGACAGTCCTCAGACTCGCGTCATCTCCTAAGAAGACTAGACTGGTAAAACCAAAGCCTGCAGGCAGGACCCTATGACACACGCTTGGCAGGGGCTCCCACACCGCCAGGTGCCTACTAAGGGAACCAGTTTCTGGAGACTGGCCTCTGGTGTAATCAGAGCGGCCAGTTTGGTATCCTGGAACGGCACACCGGCAGGAGAAAGCCGAACTAGCTGCTCTAGAGACCCCCGAAGGGGTGGCGAGCATCTCAGCTCCGCAAAGTTTCCGGGCGGAAGACTGAGATGTGCTCGCTGGAGATCGCTGCGTCCCGAAACACCGTACGTGGCAGGGTTGGCAGATCGATCTCCTGAGGGCACTGAGGAGAGACGGACACTGCTGTACCGCATGTACGCCGTTCTTCCCCAGAGGGGCCGGCCCTCATTAAAATAAGGAGCCGGAACACGGTTGGGGCTGCTCCGCCCAGCAGCCCCTGCTTGACCACCTCAATCTCCTTGGAAGGAGAGAGGTCACAAATCGTGCTCCTACTCCTTAAATATATATATATATATATATATATAAACCTTCCCAAGTTAGATGAAATACGGCATTCAATTCCTCAAAATTAAATGCAGCCAAACACCCAGACCAGTAACATGGTCTGATATGAAAGATTCATCTATAAACCCGAGAACGTTACAATGCATGCGTTGCCTAAGCAGCGCCTGCTACAGCAGCTGGCTCTTTCTCAAAAACGGGAGGGGCCACAGCGCGGGCTTCCCCCAGAGTGAGCTAGATCTGAGGAATGCAGGTGGAGACAGGGCGAGCCCGTCTCCAACCCGTCCGCCAGATCCACGTGCGATCCCCGCGATCTAAATCGCCGCCGTGTCTGAGCAGCAGCGGGACCGCGACCGCGAGATCACACACTAAAGTTTCATACAATGAACCGAAATGACCGTAATGCGCGTGCCGCCTCGGCAACGCGCGCTGCAACAGCGCGCTCTCACCCACGGGGGAATACCCTTACTTACGCGGGCTTCCAGCCCCGAGTGAGAGCGCTAGATCCGAGCAAAGCAGGTGGAGATGCAAAAAGAGCAAAGCGAGCCCGTCTCCAACCCATTTGCCAGATCCATGTGCAACGACCCGCGATATCCGTCGTCACCGTGCCTCAGCAACAGCGGGACCGAAACCGCGAGATCATACGGCGAAGGAGGAGCACAATCAGCCCATTAAATTCCCATGGGCCGATAGCGCGCACTCCGTTCTCTCGTTCATCTCATGAAACAAAGCTTGCTGATACAAAACTCATCGACGTGCTCCACATCTACCTCCTCGGAGGAAGGCAGGCAGAGCATCGAGCCCTCTCTCCGGGGGGAAGGAACCGCAGGGCGGGCTTCCGAACCCCGAGAGCGGGCGTTGGATCTGATGGGAAAGAAGAAGATAAGGACTCACCCGTCTTCGTACCTACCACCTGATCCATCTGCGATTCCAACGAGCGCAGCCAGCGCTCCGCCTTGTTCTCCGCGAAACGGGCCGGCCGTGAAGAATGCAGGTGAAGGCTCTTCTTTTTTTACTCAAAGTTAACGCCTCCGAGAGCGAGCACGCAGTGTCCCTTTTTACACGGGCAGTCAGCTCCCTAAAGAGCTGACTCCGCTTGCTCTGCTCTCAAGCAGACAACACACAGACTGTGTGTATCTCCAGCAGAGAAAACTTTCGCTTGCAAGGAGGAACACACACAGCCCGTAATGCGATCCGCACTCGCCAAGTGCTAATAAAACTTTACACTTAAAGCTATCGTGGAGCTTATCCTGAGTGTCTGTGAGACACAGCCAACAGAAATAAGCTCCAACAGATATCGACAGACACACACAGAGCGGTTGCTGAATGACAAAAGCTGACGCCGGTTCCACCGCACGCGCTTATATGCTACCTGGCCGATTACGTCACCCGCCTGTGACGTCTCGCCCATATGTTGGACAGTTTTACATGTATTCAGAGCACGGTTACGCTGCTGGCGTTCCCTAAGCGTCTTTGGACGCAGCTCGAGTTCCTGAAAAGGAACTTGATTTTCATGTTGGTCTGAATGAACATGCAAATTCATTCTTTGCCACTAGGTGCCGCTTTTGGAGCTTTAAAAGCTTTGAAATCGACCAATCACCGCAGATTAGCGTCACGCACAGGAGGGGGTTTGGAAAAATGAATCGTTGAACAAATCGTTTGGGCGTCATTGAGCAAATAAGGTAAAAAGAAATGCATATTATAAGAATATGAAAGTATTTTTTGAGCTTGAATGCATGTCAACCTGTTGTTGGGGACTCCCAAAACCAAAATATGATCCTTTCATTACCCATAACATGGGCACTTTAAATAAAGTTTTTATTTTTGTTTTCTTTGCGCACAAAAATTATTCTCGTAGCTTCGTAAAAATATGGTTGAACCACTGATGTCCTTGCTACATTTCTGGACCTTGATTGTGGTAGTGCCCTTGCTGTCTATGTGAGGGTCAAAAAGCTTTTGGATTTCATCAAAAATATCTTAATTTGTCTTCCGAAGATGAACAAAGGTCTTACAGGTTTGGAACGACATGAGGGTGAGTAATTAATGACAGAATTTTCATTTCAAAAGATCAATATGAGATACCTATTCAAAAAACAGTAAGCTATCTGAAGCTGTATTGTAATGTAAATATTCTAGTGTGTGTCTAACAGCAGACTTTTCCCATGACTATATTAACAGTATTGCACAGCCTTTTATTTTTGGTCACATATTACAGTGATACAATAAAGCAGCTGTTGATTATATCTTACTCAGTGGGTCCTGGTGTAGTTGTAGGAGGAACTCTGGTAAACCAAAAAAGAGAAGTGTTTTATCATCATATCATCAGATGCAAAATTCATTTTGAAGTATAATTTTAAAAAGTTTAGACAAAATAATTGTAAAACATTGTCCTTTAGCTGTAACTATATTTACACAACACAACTTGTTCTCGCATACATTATTTCTTAAATGCAGTGTTTATTTTTAAAGTGCCCCTATTATGGATTTTTGAAAATGAGCTTTCATGCAGAGTGTAACACAGCTCTACGTGAATGAAAACATCCTGCAAAGTTTTAAATCTGAAAGTGCACAGTGTATAAAGTTATTGTCTCTCAAAAGAAAGAGTCGACTCTGAATCATTGAAACGAGTCGTTTTTAAAATGAATCCCAAGCCGTTTCAGGTTGACGTCAACATGTAACATTAGCATATTGCCCGCCCACTTGTTGCGCGCGCAGACCTGGGAAAACTTGATTTTCATGTTGATCTGAATGAACATGCAAATTCATTCTTTGCCACTAGGTGCCGCTTTTGGAGCGTTAAAAGCTCACAAACACTGCTTTAAATGAAATCGACCAATCACCGCAGATTAGCATCACGCACAGGAGGGGGTTTGGAAAAATGAATCGTTGAACGAATCGTTTGGGAGTCATTGAGCAAATAAGGTAAAAAGAAATGCATATTATAAGAATATGAAAGTGTTTTTTGAGCTTGAATGCATGTCAACCTGTTGTTGGGGACTCCCAAAACCAAAATATGATCCTTTCATTACCCATAACATGGGCACTTTAAATAAAGTTGTTATTTTTGTTTTCTTTGCGCACAAAAATTATTCTCGTAGCTTCGTAAAAATATGGTTGAACCACTGATGTCCTTGCTACGTTTCTGGACCTTGATTGTGGTAGTGCCCTTGCTGTCTATGTGAGGGTCAAAAAGCTTTTGGATTTCATCAAAAATATCTTAATTTGTGTTCCGAAGATGAACGAAGGTCTTACAGGTTTGGAACGACATGAGGGTGAGTAATTGATGACAGAATTTTCATTTCAAAGATCAATATGAGATACCTATTCAAAAAACAGTAAGCTATCTGAAGCTGTATTGTAATGTAAATATTCTAGTGTGTGTCTAACAGCACACTTTTCCCATGACTATATTAACAGTATTGCACAGCCTTTTATTTTTGGTCACATATTACAGTGATACAATAAAGCAGCTGTTGATTATGTCTTACTCAGTGGGTCCTGGTGTAGTTGTAGGAGGAACTCTGGAAAACCAAAAAAAAGAAGGGTTTTATCATCATATTATCAGATGCAAAATTCATTTTGAAGTATAATTTTAAAAGTTTAGACAAAATAATTGTAAAACATTGTCCTTTAGCTGTAACTATATTTACACAACATAACTTGTTCTCGCATACATTATTTCTTAAATGCAGTGTTTATTTTTAAAGTGCCCCTATTATGGATTTTTGAAAATGAGCTTTCATGCAGAGTGTAACACAGCTCTACGTGAATGAAAACATCCTGCAAAGTTTTAAATCCGAAAGTGCACCGTGTATAAAGTTATTGTTTCTCAAAAGAAAGAGTCGACTCTGAATCATTGAAACGAGTCGTTTTTAAAATGAATCCCAAGCCGTTTCAGGTTGACGTCAACATGTAACATTAGCATATTGCCCGCCCACTTGTTGCGCGCAGACCTGGGAAAACTTGATTTTCATGTTGGTCTGAATGAACATGCAAATTCATTCTTTGCCACTAGGTGCCGCTTTTGGAGCGTTAAAAGCTCACAAACACTGCTTTAAATGAAATCAACCAATCACCGCAGATTAGCGTCACGCACAGGAGGGGGTTTGGAAAAATGAATCGTTGAACGAAACGTTTGGGAGTCATTGAGCAAATAAGGTAAAAAGAAATGCATATTATAAGAATATGAAAGTGTTTTTTGAGCTTGAATGCATGTCAACCTGTAGTTGGGGACTCCCAAAACCAAAATATGATCCTTTCATTACCCATAACATGGGCACTTTAAATAAAGTTGTTATTTTTGTTTTCTTTGCGCACAAAAATTATTCTCGTAGCTTTGTAAAAATATGGTTGAACCACTGATGTCCTTGCTACGTTTCTGGACTTTGATTGTGGTAGTGCCCTTGCTGTCTATGTGAGGGTCAAAAAGCTTTTGGATTTCATCAAAAATATCTTAATTTGTGTTCCGAAGATGAACGAAGGTCTTACAGGTTTGGAACGACATGAGGGTGAGTAATTAATGACAGGATTTTCATTTCAAAGATCAATATGAGATACCTATTCAAAAAACAGTAAGCTATCTGAAGCTGTATTGTAATGTAAATATTCTAGTGTGTGTCTAACAGCACACTTTTCCCATGACTATATTAACAGTATTGCACAGCCTTTTATTTTTGGTCACATATTACAGTGATACAATAAAGCAGCTGTTGATTATGTCTTACTCAGTGGGTCCTGGTGTAGTTGTAGGAGGAACTCTGGAAAACCAAAAAAAAACAGAGAAGGGTTTTATCATCATATCATCAGATGCAAAATTCATTTTGAAGTATAATTTTAAAAAGTTTAGGCAAAATAATTGTAAAACATTGTCCTTTAGCTGTAACTATATTTACACAACATAACTTGTTCTCTCATACATTATTTCTTAAATGCAGTGTTTATTTTTAAAGTGCCCCTATTATGGATTTTTGAAAATGAGCTTTCATGCAGAGTGTAACACAGCTCTACGTGAATGAAAACATCCTGCAAAGTTTTAAATCTGAAAGTGCACCGTGTATAAAGTTATTGTTTCTCAAAAGAAAGAGTCGACTCTGAATCATTGAAACGAGTCGTTTTTAAAATGAATCCCAAGCCGTTTCAGGTTGACGTCAACATGTAACATTAGCATATTGCCCGCCCACTTGTTGCGCGCGCAGACCTGGGAAAACTTGATTTTCATGTTGGTCTGAATGAACATGCAAATTCATTCTTAGCCACTAGGTGCCGCTTTTGGAGCGTTAAAAGCTCACAAACACTGCTTTAAATGAAATCGACCAATCACTGCAGATTAGCGTCACGCACAGGAGGGGGTTTGGAAAAATGAATCGTTGAACGAATCGTTTGGGAGTCATTGAGCAAATAAGGTAAAAAGAAATGCATATTATAAGAATATGAAAGTGTTTTTTGAGCTTGAATGCATGTCAACCTGTAGTTGGGGACTCCCAAAACCAAAATATGATCCTTTCATTACCCATAACATGGGCACTTTAAATAAAGTTGTTATTTTTGTTTTCTTTGCGCACAAAAATTATTCTCGTAGCTTCGTAAAAATATGGTTGAACCACTGATGTCCTTGCTACGTTTCTGGACTTTGATTGTGGTAGTGCCCTTGCTGTCTATGTGAGGGTCAAAAAGCTTTTGGATTTCATCAAAAATATCTTAATTTGTGTTCCGAAGGTCTTACAGGTTTGGAACGACATGAGGGTGAGTAATTAATGACAGGATTTCCATTTCAAAAGATCAATATGAGATACCGATTCAAAAAACAGTAAGCTATCTGAAGCTGTATTGTAATGTAAATATTCTAGTGTGTGTCTAACAGCACACTTTTCCCATGACTATATTAACAGTATTGCACAGCCTTTTATTTTTGGTCACATATTACAGTGATACAATAAAGCAGCTGTTGATTATTTCTTACTCAGTGGGTCCTGGTGTAGTTGTAGGAGGAACTCTGGAAAACCAAAAAAAAGAAGGGTTTTATCATCATATCATCAGATGCAAAATTCATTTTGAAGTATAATTTTAAAAGATTAGACAAAATAATTGTAAAACATTGTCCTTTAGCTGTAACTATATTTACACAACATAACTTGTTCTCGCATACATTATTTCTTAAATGCAGTGTTTATTTTTAAAGTGCCCCTATTATGGATTTTTGAAAATGAGCTTTCATGCAGAGTGTAACAAAGCTCTACGTGAATGAAAACATCCTGCAAAGTTTTAAATCCGAAAGTGCACCGTGTATAAAGTTATTGTCTCTCAAAAGAAAGAGTCGACTCTGAATCATTGAAACGAGTCGTTTTTAAAATGAATCCCAAGCCGTTTCAGGTTGACGTCAACATGTAACATTAGCATATTGCCTGCCCACTTGTTGCGCGCGCAGACCTGGGAAAACGTCTTAGGTTACGTATGTAACCCCAGTTCCTCGAAGGAACGAGACGCTGCGTCCAAAGATGCTTAGGGAACGCCAGCAGCGTAACCGTGCTCTGAATACATGTAAAACTGTCCAACATATGGGCGAGACGTCACAGGCGGGTGACGTAATCGGCCAGGTAGCATATAAGCGCGTGCGGTGGAACCGGCGTCAGCTTCAGGAATGAAGCAACCGCTCGCAGGGATGCCAGAAGTGTGGCCTCGCGACGCAGCATCTCTTTCCTTCGAGGAACTGGGGTTACATATGTAACCTAAGACGTTCCTCTTCAGGAACTCGAGCTGCATCCAAAGACGCTTAGGAAACGAGATACCCACGGCACCAGACTGACAAATCCCTGCCTAGTGTGAATGGAGCACAGCTAGGGCGAGAGAAAAAACAGTGGCTAAGAGGGCGGAGCCTGCGTCCCGAAGACCAACTTCTGAGAAGTGAGTCTTGATCCCCAGAGGGGAGAGCAGAGGACTCGAGGCTATGGAATAGCATCCTGATCCACCACATCGCATAAGCCGTCTGGCCGGAGGCCTCAGTCTCTGGAGGAAACGTGTACTAGGGGGTGTCTACCCACATATAGGCCACCGAGAGGGGCGCGGTAGGCCGGAAAGCCGCCACGTAGGCCTCCAGGGTGGAGTGGGTTAACCCTGTGGAGGAGCAGGCCTGCACGAACTCCAGAACTGTACCAAACGGGCAGTTGGCTGGGTCGGGCTGGCGATCTCCGCACCATGAAGCGCTACACTTCAAGGCGTACAGTTTCCTCGTTTTGAGAGGAGGCTCACCTACCATACACACAGCTGTGGAGGAAATGTGTACCCAGGGGGTGACTGCCCACTGATTGCTCACCAAGAGAGGTGTGGTAGGCAGAATTGCCATCACGTAACCTTCAAGGTGGAGTGGGTTAACCCTGTGGAGGAACAGGCCTGCACGAACTCCAGAACTGTACCAAACGGGCAGTTGACTGGGTCGAGCTGGCAACCTCCGCACCATGAAGAGAAAGTACCTACTTCAAGGCGTACAGTTTCCTCGCTGAGGGAGCTCTGGATTGGAGTACGGTCCCAACAACCTCGGTTGAGAGACCGGAAGCTATGAGTTGCGCCCCCCAGGGGCCACACCCAAAACTTCGACATCTCCGGGCGGGGGTGAAGACCCCCGCTTGTGAGAGGAGATCCCTCCTGACTGGAATCTCCCAAGGAGAGCCGTCGAGGAGGGAAATCAGATCCGAGAACCATACTCGGCCTGGCCAGAACGGGGCTACTAATAGCAGCCGAACTCCGTCCCGGCGCACTCTCTCCAGAACTCCGGGGAGCAGAGCAACCGTGGGAAAGGCGTACAGACGAAGCCTCGGCCACGTCTGTACCATGGCATCCAGCCCCAGTGGGGCTGGATGAAGTAGAGAGTACCAGAGGGGACATTGCGCTGTCTCCTGAGTAGCGAAGAGGTCCACCTGAGCCTGGCCAAACACTCTCCATATCGGCTTCACCACCTCGGTGTGAAGCATCCATTCCCCGGGCGAAGGCCCCTGTCTCGACAGGGTGTCTGCCCCCACATTGAGATGCCCAGGTATGTAAACTGCTCTGAGTGAGAGGAGTTTGCCCTGGGCCCACACAAGGATCTGGTGCGCCAACCTGTACAGGTGACGCGACCTCAGACCTCCTTGGTGGTTGACATAAGAGACCACCGCTGTGTTGTCGGTGCGACTAACACATGGTGACCTCTTAGGTCTGGGAGAAAGTATTTCAGAGCCTGAAACACGGCCAGCATCTCGAGCCTGTTGATGTACCAAGCGAGATGATGACCTCTCCACAGACCGCGGGCAGGGTGGCCACTCACGACCGCTCCCCAACCGGTGAGGGATGCGTCCGTCGCTAGCGTACGCAGCGACACAGAGCTCCCACCGGGCCCTGAGACAAGAACCAAGGTTGTCTCCACATGTCTAAGGCATGTAGGCAATGCCGCGTGACCTGATCATGCGAAGCGGGTTTCCCCTCGGGGAGAACCCCTTGGTCTTGAGCCACCACTGTAGGGGTCTCATGTACAGCAGGCCAATAGGTATCACGTTGGACGCAGCTGCAATCAGACCCAGCAGCCTCTGAAACTGCTTGACAGTGAGTGACTGGCCTTCTCTCACTCTCCTGACTGCCGCAAGGATCGACTCGATCCGAGCAGGGGACAAACGTGCCTGCATCGTGGTCGAATCCCACACTACCCCAAGATAAGTGGTTCTCTGTAGTGGAGAAAGCACACTCTTCTTGGCGTTTAGTCTTAACCCCAACACTTTCATTCAATGCAATTGAGTATGCGGATGCCTTGTAGCCACAACGGAGCTAACGCAGCATCCACACACTTTGTAAAAGTGCGGGGTGAGAGTGCTAGGCCGAAGGGAAGAACCCGATACTGGTAAGCTTCGCCCCCGAAAGCAAACCTCAGGAACTCCCTGTGAGTGGGAAGGATGGAGATATGGAAGTCTACGTCTTTTTAGATCGACAAACCAGTCCTCGGACTTGATCTGAGATACTTACCTGTGAGCATCTTGAACCTCAGTCTGCTGACTGAACGGTTCAACTGATGCAGATCTAAAAAGGGACTTAACCCTCCATCCTTCTCGGGAACTATGAAGTACCGGCTGTAGAACCCGGACCCGCTTATGTGAGGAGGGACCACCTTGGTGGCCTCCTTCCTCAAGAGAGTACTCTACTTCTCGTTCCATTACCAGAGCCTGCTCGGGGCCCACCAAAGTGGGATTCACCCCGTTGAATCGAGGCGGAGGAGAACCCAACTGGATTCTGTAGCCTCTCTACAGTGTGCAGGACCCATGGAGACACACTTAGCAGTAGTTTCCACGCTGCCAAATAGTCTACTAAGGGAACCAGTCTCTCGAGACTGGCCTCAGGTGTAATTAGAGTGGCTAGTTTGGTATCCTGGAACGGCACACCGGCAGGAGAAAGCCGAACTAGCTGCTGCAGAGACCCCCGAAGGGGTAGCGAGCATCTCGGCTCCGCTACGTTTCCGGGCGGAAGAGACTGAGATGTGTGCTCGCTGGAGACCGCTGCTCCCTGGAACACTGGCAGGGTTGGCAGACCGATCTCCTGAGGGCACTGAGGAGAGACGGGCACCGTATACAGCGGTGTACGCCGCTCTTCCCCGGCGGGGCCTACCCTCATAAATCCTGGGCAGTGGGCACCAGGACTGCATCAGCCGAAGTCTCCTATTGAAGAGACAGTCCTCAGACTCGCGTCATCTCCTAAGAAGACTAGACTGGTAAAACCAAAGCCTGCAGGCAGGACCCTATGAGACACGCTTGGCAGGGGATCCCACACCGCCAGGTGCCTACTAAGGGAACCAGTCTCTGGAGACTGGCCTCTGGTGTAATCAGAGCGGCCAGTTTGGTATCCTGGAACGGCACACCGGCAGGAGAAAGCCGAACTAGCTGCTCTAGAGACCCCCGAAGGGGTGGCGAGCATCTCAGCTCCGCAACGTTTCCGGGCGGAAGACTGAGATGTGCTCGCTGGAGATCGCTGCGTCCCGAAACACCGTACGTGGCAGGGTTGGCGGATCGATCTCCTGACGGCACTGAGGAGAGACGGACACTGCTGTACCGCATGTACGCCGTTCTTCCCCAGAGGGGCCGGCCCTCATTAAAATAAGGAGCCGGAACACGGTTGGGGCTGCTCCGCCCAGCAGCCCCTGCTTGACCACCTCAATCTCCTTGGAAGGAGAGAGGTCACAAATCGTGCTCCTACTCCTTAAATATATATATATATGTTTGGCTGCATTTAATTTTGAGGAATTGAATGCCGTATTTCATCTAACTTGGGAAGGTTTATATATATATATATATATATATATATATATATATATATATATATATATAAACCTTCCCAAGTTAGATGAAATACGGCATTCAATTCCTCAAAATTAAATGCAGCCAAACACCCAGACCAGTAACATGGTCTGATATGAAAGATTCATCTATAAACCCGAGAACGTTACAATGCATGCGTTGCCTAAGCAGCGCCTGCTACAGCAGCTGGCTCTTTCTCAAAAAGGGGAGGGGCCACAGCGCGGGCTTCCCCGAGAGTGAGCTAGATCTGAGGAATGCAGGTGGAGACAGGGCGAGCCCGTCTCCAACCCGTCCGCCAGATCCATGTGCGATCCCCGCGATCTAAATCGCCGCCGTGTCTGAGCAGCAGCGGGACCGCGACCGCGAGATCACACACTAAAGTTTCATACAATGAACCGAAATGACCGTAACGCGCGCGCCGCCTCGGCAACGCGCGCTGCAACAGCGCGCTCTCACCCACGGGGGAATACCCTTACTTACGCGGGCTTCCAGCCCCGAGTGAGAGCGCTAGATCCGAGCAAAGCAGGTGGAGATGCAAAAAGAGCAAAGCGAGCCCGTCTCCAACCCATTTGCCAGATCCATGTGCAACGACCTGCGATATCCGTCGTCACCGTGCCTCAGCAACAGCGGGACCGAAACCGCGAGATCATACGGCGAGGAGGAGCACAATCAGCCCATTAAATTCCCATGGGCCGATAGCGCGCACTCCGTTCTCTCGTTCATCTCATGAAACAAAGCTTGCTGATACAAAACTCATCGACGTGCTCCACATCTACCTCCTCGGAGGAAGGCAGGCAGAGCGTCGAGCCCTCTCTCCGGGGGGAAGGAACCGCAGGGCGGGCTTCCGAACCCCGAGAGCGGGCGTTGGATCTGATGGGAAAGAAGAAGATAAGGACTCACCTGTCTTCGTATCTACCACCTGATCCATCTGTGATTCCAACGAGCGCAGCCAGCGCTCCGCCTTGTTCTCCGCGAAACGGGCCGGCCGTGAAGAATACAGGTGAAGGCTCTTCTTTTTTTACTCAAAGTTAACGCCTCCGAGAGCGAGCACGCAGTGTCCCTTTTTACACGGGCAGTCAGCTCCCTAAAGAGCTGACTCCGCTTGTTCTGCTCTCAAGCAGACAACACACAGACTGTGTGTATCTCCAGCAGAGAAAACTTTCGCTTGCAAGGAGGAACACACACAGCCCGTAATGCGATCCGCACTCGCCAAGTGCTAATAAAACTTTACACTTAAAGCTATCGTGGAGCTTATCCTGAGTGTCTGTGAGACACAGCCAACAGAAATAAGCTCCAACAGATATCGACAGACACACACAGAGCGGTTGCTGAATGACAAAAGCTGACGCCGGTTCCACCGCACGTGCTTATATGCTACCTGGCCGATTACGTCACCCGCCTGTGACGTCTCGCCCATATGTTGGACAGTTTTACATGTATTCAGAGCACGGTTACGCTGCTGGCGTTCCCTAAGCGTCTTTGGACGCAGCTCGAGTTCCTGAAGAGGAACTTGATTTTCATGTTGGTCTGAATGAACATGCAAATTCATTCTTTGCCACTAGGTGCCGCTTTTGGAGCTTTAAAAGCTTTGAAATCGACCAATCACCGCAGATTAGCGTCACGCACAGGAGGGGGTTTGGAAAAATGAATCGTTGAACGAATCGTTTGGGCGTCATTGAGCAAATAAGGTAAAAAGAAATGCATATTATAAGAATATGAAAGTGTTTTTTGAGTTTGAATGCATGTCAACCTGTTGTTGGGGACTCCCAAAACCAAAATATGATCCTTTCGTTACCCATAACATGGGCACTTTAAATAAAGTTTTTATTTTTGTTTTCTTTGCGCACAAAAATTATTCTCGTAGCTTCGTAAAAATATGGTTGAACCACTGATGTCCTTGCTACGTTTCTGGACCTTGATTGTGGTAGTGCCCTTGCTGTCTATGTGATGATCAAAAAGCTTTTGGATTTCATCAAAAATATCTTAATTTGTGTTCCGAAGATGAACGAAGGTCTTACAGGTTTGGAACGACATGAGGGTGAGTAATTAATGACAGAATTTTCATTTCAAAAGATCAATATGAGATACCTATTCAAAAAACAGTAAGCTATCTGAAGCTGTATTGTAATGTAAATATTCTAGTGTGTGTCTAACAGCACACTTTTCCCATGACTATATTAACAGTATTGCACAGCCTTTTATTTTTGGTCACATATTACAGTGATACAATAAAGCAGCTGTTGATTATATCTTACTCAGTGGGTCCTGGTGTAGTTGTAGGAGGAACTCTGGTAAACCAAAAAAGAGAAGGGTTTTATCATCATATCATCAGATGCAAAATTCATTTTGAAGTATAATTTTAAAAAGTTTAGACAAAATAATTGTAAAACATTGTCCTTTAGCTGTAACTATATTTACACAACATAACTTGTTCTCGCATACATTATTTCTTAAATGCAGTGTTTATTTTTAAAGTGCCCCTATTATGGATTTTTGAAAATGAGCTTTCATGCAGAGTGTAACACAGCTCTACGTGAATGAAAACATCCTGCAAAGTTTTAAATCTGAAAGTGCACAGTGTATAAAGTTATTGTCTCTCAAAAGAAAGAGTCGACTCTGAATCATTGAAACGAGTCGTTTTTAAAATGAATCCCAAGCCGTTTCAGGTTGACGTCAACATGTAACATTAGCATATTGCCCGCCCACTTGTTGCGCGCGCAGACCTGGGAAAACTTGATTTTCATGTTGGTCTAAATGAACATGCAAATTCATTCTTTGCCACTAGGTGCCGCTTTTGGAGCGTTAAAAGCTCACAAACACTGCTTTAAATGAAATCGACCAATCACCGCAGATTAGCGTCACGCACAGGAGGGGGTTTGGAAAAATGAATCGTTGAACGAATCGTTTGGGAGTCATTGAGCAAATAAGGTAAAAAGAAATGCATATTATAAGAATATGAAAGTGTTTTTTGAGCTTGAATGCATGTCAACCTGTTGTTGGGGACTCCCCAAAACCAAAATATGAACCTTTCATTACCGATAATATGGGCACTTTAAATAAAGTTGTTATTTTTATTTTCTTTGCGCACAAAATTTTTTCTCGTAGCTTCGTAAAAATATGGTTGAACCACTGATGTCCTTGCTACATTTCTGGACTTTGATTGTGGTAGTGCCCTTGCTGTCTATGTGAGGGTCAAAAAGCTTTTGGATTTCATCAAAAATATCTTAATTTGTCTTCCGAAGATGAACGAAGGTCTTACAGGTTTGGAACGACATGAGGGTGAGTAATTAATGACATAATTTTCATTTCAAAAGATCAATATGAGATACCTATTCAAAAAACAGTAAGCTATCTGAAGCTGTATTGTAATGTAAATATTCTAGTGTGTGTCTAACAGCACACTTTTCCCATGACTATATTAACAGTATTGCACAGCCTTTTATTTTTGGTCACATATTACAGTGATACAATAAAGCAGCTGTTGATTATGTCTTACTCAGTGGGTCCTGGTGTAGTTGTAGGAGGAACTCTGGAAAACCAGAAAAAAAAGAGAAGGGTTTTATCATCATATCATCAGATGCATAATTCATTTTGAAGTATAATTTTAAAAAGTTTAGGCAAAATAATTGTAAAACATTGTCCTTTAGCTGTAACTATATTTACACTACATAACTTGTTCTCTCATACATTATTTCTTAAATGCAGTGTTTATTTTCAAAGTGCCCCTATTATGGATTTTTGAAAATGAGCTTTCATGCAGAGTGTAACACAGCTCTACGTGAATGAAAACATTCTGCAAAGTTTTAAATCTGAAAGTGCACCGTGTATAAAGTTATTGTCTCTCAAAAGAAAGAGTCGACTCTGAATCATTGAAACGAGTCGTTTTTAAAATGAATCCCAAGCCGTTTCAGGTTGACGTCAACATGAAACATTAGCATATTGCCTGCCCACTTGTTGCGCGTGCAGACCTGGGAAAACTTGATTTTCATGTTGGTCTGAATGAACATGCAAATTCATTCTTTGCCACTAGGTGCCGCTTTTGGAGCGTTAAAAGCTCACAAACACTGCTTTAAATGAAATCGACCAATCACCGCAGATTAGCGTCACGCACAGGAGGGGGTTTGGAAAAATGAATCGTTGAATGAATCGTTTGGGAGTCATTGAGCAAATAAGGTAAAAAGAAATGCATATTATAAGAATATGAAAGTGTTTTTTGAGCTTGAATGCATGTCAACCTGTTGTTGGGGACTCCCAAAACCAAAATATGATCCTTTCATTACCCATAATACGGGCACTTTAAATAAAGTTGTTATTTTTGTTTTCTTTGCACACAAAAATTATTCTCGTAGCTTCGTAAAAATATGGTTGAACCACTGATGTCCTTGCTACTTTTCTGGACCTTGATTGTGGTAGTGCCCTTGCTGTCTATGTGAGGGTCAAAAAGCTCTCGGATTTCATCAAAAATATCTTAATTTGTGTTCCGAAGATGAACGAAGGTCTTACAGGTTTGGAACGACATGAGGGTGAGTAATTAATGACATAATTTTCATTTCAAAAGATCAATATGAGATACCTATTCAAAAAACAGTAAGCTATCTGAAGCTGTATTGTAATGTAAATATTCTAGTGTGTGTCTAACAGCACACTTTTCCCATGACTATATTAACAGTATTGCACAGCCTTTTATTTTTGGTCACATATTACAGTGATACAATAAAGCAGCTGTTGATTATGTCTTACTCAGTGGGTCCTGGTGTAGTTGTAGGAGGAACTCTGGAAAACCAAAAAAAAGAGAGAAGGGTTTTATCATCATATCATCAGATGCAAAATTCATTTTGAAGTATAATTTTAAGAAGTTTAGGCAAAATAATTGTAAAACATTGTCCTTTAGCTGTAACTATATTTACACTACATAACTTGTTCTCTCATACATTATTTCTTAAATGCAGTGTTTATTTTCAGAGTGCCCCTATTATGGATTTTTGAAAATGAGCTTTCATGCAGAGTGTAACACAGCTCTACGTGAATGAAAACATCCTGCAAAGTTTTAAATCTGAAAGTGCACCGTGTATAAAGTTATTGTCTCTCAAAAGAAAGAGTCGACTCTGAATCATTGAAACGAGTCGTTTTTAAAATGAATCCCAAGCCGTTTCAGGTTGACGTCAGCATGAAACATTAGCATATTGCCTGCCCACTTGTTGCGCGTGCAGACCTGGGAAAACTTGATTTTCATGTTGGTCTGAATGAACATGCAAATTCATTCTTTGCCACTAGGTGCCGCTTTTGGAGCTTTAAAAGCTCACAAACACTGCTTTAAATGAAATCGACCAATCACCGCAGATTAGCGTCACGCACAGGAGGGGGTTTGGAAAAATGAATTGTTGAACGAATCGTTTGGGCGTCATTGAGCAAATAAGGTAAAAAGAAATGCATATTATAAGAATATGAAAGTGTTTTTTGAGCTTGAATGCATGTCAACCTGTTGTTGGGGACTCCCAAAACCAAAATATGAACCTTTCATTACCGATAATATGGGCACTTTAAATAAAGTTGTTATTTTTATTTTCTTTGCGCACAAAAATTTTTCTCGTAGCTTCGTAAAAATATGGTTGAACCACTGATGTCCTTGCTACATTTCTGGACTTTGATTGTGGTAGTGCCCTTGCTGTCTATGTGAGGGTCAAAAAGCTTTTGGATTTCATCAAAAATATCTTAATTTGTCTTCCGAAGATGAACGAAGGTCTTACAGGTTTGGAACGACATGAGGGTGAGTAATTAATGACAGAATTTTCATTTCAAAAGATCAATATGAGATACCTATTCAAAAAACAGTAAGCTATCTGAAGCTGTATTGTAATGTAAATATTCTAGTGTGTGTCTAACAGCACACTTTTCCCATGACTATATTAACAGTATTGCACAGCCTTTTATTTTTGGTCACATATTACAGTGATACAATAAAGCAGCTGTTGATTATGTCTTACTCAGTGGGTCCTGGTGTAGTTGTAGGAGGAACTCTGGAAAACCAAAAAAAAAAAAAGAGAAGGGTTTTATCATCATATCATCAGATGCAAAATTCATTTTGAAGTATAATTTTAAAAAGTTTAGACAAAATAATTGTAAAACATTGTCCTTTAGCTGTAACTATATTTACACTACATAACTTGTTCTCTCATACATTATTTCTTAAATGCAGTGTTTATTTTTAAAGTGCCCCTATTATGGATTTTTGAAAATGAGCTTTCATGCAGATGTAACACAGCTCTACGTGAATGAAAACATCCTGCAAAGTTTTAAATCTGAAAGTGCACCGTGTATAAAGTTATTGTCTCTCAAAAGAAAGAGTCGACTCTGAATCATTGAAACGAGTCGTTTTTAAAATGAATCCCAAGCCGTTTCAGGTTGACGTCAACATGAAACATTAGCATATTGCCTGCCCACTTGTTGCGCGCGCAGACCTGGGAAAACGTCTTAGGTTACGTATGTAACCCCAGTTCCTCGAAGGAACGAGACGCTGCGTCGCGAGGCCACACTTCTGGCATCCCTGCGAGCGGTTGCTTCATTCCTGAAGCTGACGCCGGTTCCACCGCACGCGCTTATATGCTACCTGGCCGATTACGTCACCCGCCTGTGACGTCTCGCCCATATGTTGGACAGTTTTACATGTATTCAGAGCACGGTTACGCTGCTGGCGTTCCCTAAGCGTCTTTGGACGCAGCGTCTCGTTCCTTCGAGGAACTGGGGTTACATACGTAACCTAAGACGTTCCTCTTCAGGAACTCGAGCTGCGTCCAAAGACGCTTAGGGAACGAGATACCCACGGCACCAGACTGACAAATCCCTGCCTAGTGTGAATGGAGCACAGCTAGGGCGAGAGAAAAAAACAGTGGCTAAGAGGGCGGAGCCTGCGTCCCAAAGGCCAACTTCTGAGAAGTGAGTCTTGATCCCCAGAGGGGAGAGCAGAGGACTCGAGGCTATGGAATAGCATCCTGATCCACCACATCGCATAAGCCGTCTGGCCGGAGGCCTCAGTCTCTGGAGGAAACGTGTACTAGGGGGTGTCTACCCACAGATAGGCCACCGAGAGGGGCGCGGTAGGCCGGAAAGCCACCACGTAGGCCTCCAGGGTGGAGTGGGTTAACCCTGTGGAGGAGCAGGCCTGCACGAACTCCAGAACTGTACCAAACGGGCAGTTGGCTGGGTCGGGCTGGCGATCTCCACACCATGAAGTGCTACACTTCAAGGCTTACAGTTTCCTCGTTTTGAGAGGAGGCTCACCTACCATACACACAGCTGGGGAGGAAATGTGTACCCAGGGGGTGACTGCCCACTGATTGCTCACCAAGAGAGGTGTGGTAGGCAGAATTGCCATCACGTAACCTTCAAGGTGGAGTGGGTTAACCCTGTGGAGGAACAGGCCTGCACGAACTCCAGAACTGTACCAAACGGGCAGTTGACTGGGTCGAGCTGGCAACCTCCGCACCATGAAGTGAAAGTACCTACTTCAAGGCATACAGTTTCCTCACTGAGGGAGCTCTGGATTGGAGTACGGTCCCAACAACCTCGGTTGAGAGACCGGAAGCTACGAGTTGCGCCCCCCAGGGGCCACACCCAAAACTTCGACATCTCCGGGCGGGGGTGAAGACCCCCGCTTGTGAGAGGAGATCCCTCCTGACTGGAATCTCCCAAGGAGAGCCGTCGAGGAGGGAAATCAGATCCGAGAACCATACTCGGCCCGGCCAGAACGGGGCTACTAATAGCAGCCGAACTCCGTCCCGGCGCACTCTCTCCAGAACTCCGGGGAGCAGAGCAACCGTGGGAAAGGCGTACAGACGAAGCCTCGGCCACGTCTGTACCATGGCATCCAGCCCCAGTGGGTGAAGTAGAGAGTACCAGAGGGGACATTGCGCTGTCTCCTGAGTAGCGAAGAGGTCCACCTGAGCCTGGCCAAACACTCTCCATATCGGCTTCACCACCTCGGTGTGAAGCATCCATTCCCCGGGCGAAGGCCCCTGTCTCGACAGGGTGTCTGCCCCCACATTGAGATGCCCAGGTATGTAAACTGCTCTGAGTGAGAGGAGTTTGCCCTGGGCCCACACAAGGATCTGGTGCGCCAACCTGTACAGGTGACGCGACCTCAGACCTCCTTGGTGGTTGACATAAGAGACCACCGCTGTGTTGTCGGTGCGACTAACACATGGTGACCTCTTAGGTCTGGGAGAAAGTATTTCAGAGCCTGAAACACGGCCAGCATCTCGAGCCTGTTGATGTACCAAGCGAGATGATGACCTCTCCACAGACCGCGGGCAGGGTGGCCACTCACGACCGCTCCCCAACCGGTGAGGGATGCGTCCGTCGCTAGCGTACGCGGCGACACAGAGCTCCCACCGGGCCCTGAGACAAGAACCAAGGTTGTCTCCACATGTCTAAGGCACGTAGGCAATGCCGCGTGACCTGATCATGCGAAGCGGGTTTCCTCTCGGGGAGAACCCCTTGGTCTTGAGCCACCACTGTAGGGGTCTCATGTACAGCAGGCCAATAGGTATCACGTTGGACGCAGCTGCAATCAGACCCAGCAGCCTCTGAAACTGCTTGACAGTGAGTGACTGGCCTTCTCTCACTCTCCTGACTGCCGCAAGGATCGACTCGATCCGAGCAGGGGACAAACGTGCCTGCATCGTGGTCGAATCCCACACTCCCAAGATAAGTGGTTCTCTGTAGTGGAGAAAGCACACTCTTCTTGGCGTCTAGTCTTAACCCCAACACTTTCATTCAATGCAATTGAGTATGCGGATGCCTTGTAGCCACAACGGAGCTAACGCAGCATCCACACACTTTGTAAAAGTGCGGGGTGAGAGTGCTAGGCCGAAGGGAAGAACCCGATACTGGTAAGCTTCGCCCCCGAAAGCAAACCTCAGGAACTCCCTGTGAGTGGGAAGGATGGAGATGTGGAAGTCTACGTCTTTTTAGATCGACAAACCAGTCCTCGGACTTGATCTGAGATACTTACCTGTGAGCATCTTGAACCTCAGTCTGCTGACTGAACGGTTCAACTGATGCAGATCTAAAAAGGGACTTAACCCTCCATCCTTCTCGGGAACTATGAAGTACCGGCTGTAGAACCCGGACCCGCTTATGTGAGGAGGGACCACCTTGGTGGCCTCCTTCCTCAAGAGAGTACTCTACTTCTCGTTCCATTACCAGAGCCTGCTCGGGGCCCACCAAAGTGGGATTCACCCCGTTGAATCGAGGCGGAGGAGAACCCAACTGGATTCTGTAGCCTCTCTACAGTGTGCAGGACCCATGGAGACACACTTAGCAGTAGTTTCCACGCTGCCAAATAGTCTACTAAGGGAACCAGTCTCTCGAGACTGGCCTCCGGTGTAATTAGAGCGGCTAGTTTGGTATCCTGGAACGGCACACCGGCAGGAGAAAGCCGAACTAGCTGCTGCAGAGACCCCCGAAGGGGTAGCGAGCATCTCGGCTCCGCTACGTTTCCGGGCGGAAGAGACTGAGATGTGTGCTCGCTGGAGACCGCTGCGCCCTGGAACACTGGCAGGGTTGGCAGACCGATCTCCTGAGGGCACTGAGGAGAGACGGGCACCGTATACCGCGGTGTACGCCGATCTTCCCCGGCGGGGCCTACCCTCATAAGTCCTGGGCAGTGGGCACCAGGACTGCATCAGCCGAAGTCTCCTATTGAAGAGACAGTCCTCAGACTCGCGTCATCTCCTAAGAAGACTAGACTGGTAAAACCAAAGCCTGCAGGCAGGACCCTATGAGACACTCTTGGCAGGGGCTCCCACACCGCCAGGTGCCTACTAAGGGAACAAGTCTCTGGAGACTGGCCTCTGGTGTAATCAGAGCGGCCAGTTTGGTATCCTGGAATGGCACACCGGCAGGAGAAAGCCGAACTAGCTGCTCTAGAGACCCCCGAAGGGGTGGCGAGCATCTCAGCTCCGCAACGTTTCCGGGCGGAAGACTGAGATGTGCTCGCTGGAGATCGCTGCGTCCCGAAACACCGTACGTGGCAGGGTTGGCAGATCGATCTCCTGAGGGCACTGAGGAGAGACGGACACTACTGTACCGCATGTACGCCGTTCTTCCCCAGAGGGGCCGGCCCTCATTAAAATAAGGAGCCGGAACACGGTTGGCCCTGCTTGACCACCTCAATCTCCTTGGAAGGAGAGAGGTCACAAATTGTGCTCCTACTCCTTAAATATAAATATATATATATATAAACCTTCCCAAGTTAGATGAAATACGGCATTCAATTCCTCAAAATTAAATGCAGCCAAACACCCAGACCACTAACATGGTCTGATATGAAAGATTCATCTATAAACCCGAGAACGTTACAATGCATGCGTTGCCTAAGCAGCGCCTGCTACAGCAGCTGGCTCTTTCTGAAAAAGGGGAGGGGCCACAGCGCGGGCTTCCCCGAGAGAGAGCTAGATCTGAGGAATGCAGGTGGAGACAGGGCGAGCCCGTCTCCAACCCGTCCGCCAGATCCATGTGCGATCCCCGCGATCTAAATCGCCGCCGTGTCTGAGCAGCAGCGGGACTGCGACCGCGAGATCACACACTAAAGTTTCATACAATGAACCGAAATGACCGTATGGCTGCAACAGCGCGCTCTCACCCACGGGGGAATACCCTTACTTACGCGGGCTTCCAGCCCCGAGTGAGAGCGCTAGATCCGAGCAAAGCAGGTGGAGATGCAAAAAGAGCAAAGCGAGCCCGTCTCCAACCCATTTGCCAGATCCATGTGCAACGACCCGCGATATCCGTCGTCACCGTGCCTCAGCAACAGCGGGACCGAAACCGCGAGATCATACGGCGAGGAGGAGCACAATCAGCCCATTAAATTCCCATGGGCCGATAGCGCACACTCCGTTCTCTCGTTCATCTCATGAAACAAAGCTTGCTGATACAAAACTCATCGACGTGCTCCACATCTACCTCCTCGGAGGAAGGCAGGCAGAGCGTCGAGCTCTCTCTCCGGGGGGAAGGAACCGCAGGGCGGGCTTCCGAACCCCGAGAGCGGGCGTTGGATCTGATGGGAAAGAAGAAGATAAGGACTCACCCGTCATCGTACCTACCACCTGATCCATCTGCGATTCCAACGAGTGCAGCCAGCGCTCCGCCTTGTTCTCCGCGAAACGGGCCGGCCGTGAAGAATGCAGGTGAAGGCTCTTCTTTTTTTACTCAAAGTTAACGCCTCCGAGAGCGAGCACGCAGTGTCCCTTTTTACACGGGCAGTCAGCTACCTAAAGAGCTGACTCCGCTTGCTCTGCTCTCAAGCAGACAACACACAGACTGTGTGTATCTCCAGCAGAGAAAACTTTCGCTTGCAAGGAGGAACACACACAGCCCGTAATGCGATCCGCAATCGCCAAGTGCTAATAAAACTTTACACCTAAAGCTATCGTGGAGCTTATCCTGAGTGTCTGTGAGAGACAGCCAACAGAAATAAGCTCCAACAGATATCGACAGACACACACAGAGCGGTTGCTGAATGACAAAAGCTGATGCCGGTTCCACCGCACGCGCTTATATGCTACCTGGCCGATTACGTCACCCGCCTGTGACGTCTCGCCCATATGTTGGACAGTTTTACATGTATTCAGAGCACGGTTACGCTGCTGGCGTTCCCTAAGCGTCTTTGGACGCAGCTCGAGTTCCTGAAGAGGAACTTGATTTTCATGTTGGTCTGAATGAACATGCAAATTCATTCTTTGCCACTAGGTGCCGCTTTTGGAGCTTTAAAAGCTCACAAACACTGCTTTAAATGAAATCGACCAATCACCGCAGATTAGCGTCACGCACAGGAGGGGGTTTGGAAAAATGAATCGTTGAACGAATCGTTTGGGCGTCATTGAGCAAATAAGGTAAAAAGAAATGCATATTATAAGAATATGAAAGTGTTTTTTGAGCTTGAATGCATGTCAACCTGTTGTTGGGGACTCCCAAAACCAAAATATGATCCTTTCGTTACCCATAACATGGGCACTTTAAATAAAGTTTTTATTTTTGTTTTCTTTGCACACAAAAATTATTCTCGTAGCTTCGTAAAAATATGGTTGAACCACTGATGTCCTTGCTACGTTTCTGGACCTTGATTGTGGTAGTGCCCTTGCTGTCTATGTGAGGGTCAAAAAGCTTTTGGATTTCATCAAAAATATCTTAATTTGTGTTCCGAAGATGAACGAAGGTCTTACAGGTTTGGAACGACATGAGGGTGAGTAATTAATGACAAAATTTTCATTTCAAAAGATCAATATGAGATACCTATTCAAAAAACAGTAAGCTATCTGAAGCTGTATTGTAATGTAAATAATCTAGTGTGTGTCTAACAGCACACTTTTCCCATGACTATATTAACAGTATTGCACAGCCTTTTATTTTTGGTCACATATTACAGTGATACAATAAAGCAGCTGTTGATTATATCTTACTCAGTGGGTCCTGGTGTAGTTGTAGGAGGAACTCTGGTAAACCAAAAAAGAGAAGGGTTTTATCATCATATCATCAGATGCAAAATTCATTTTGAAGTATAATTTTAAAAAGTTTAGACAAAATAATTGTAAAACATTGTCCTTTAGCTGTAACTATATTTACACAACATAACTTGTTCTCGCATACATTATTTCTTAAATGCAGTGTTTATTTTTAAAGTGCCCCTATTATGGATTTTTGAAAATGAGCTTTCATGCAGAGTGTAACACAGCTCTACGTGAATGAAAACATCCTGCAAAGTTTTAAATCTGAAAGTGCACAGTGTATAAAGTTATTGTCTCTCAAAAGAAAGAGTCGACTCTGAATCATTGAAACGAGTCGTTTTTAAAATGAATCCCAAGCCGTTTCAGGTTGACGTCAACATGTAACATTAGCATATTGCCCGCCCACTTGTTGCGCGCGCAGACCTGGGAAAACTTGATTTTCATGTTGGTCTAAATGAACATGCAAATTCATTCTTTGCCACTAGGTGCCGCTTTTAGAGCGTTAAAAGCTCACAAACACTGCTTTAAATGAAATCGACCAATCACTGCAGATTAGCGTCACGCACAGGAGGGGGTTTGGAAAAATGAATCGTTGAACGAATCGTTTGGGAGTCATTGAGCAAATAAGGTAAAAAGAAATGCATATTATAAGAATATGAAAGTGTTTTTTGAGCTTGAATGCATGTCAACCTGTTGTTGGGGACTCCCAAAACCAAAATATGAACCTTTCATTACCGATAATATGGGCACTTTAAATAAAGTTGTTATTTTTATTTTCTTTGCGCACAAAATTTTTTCTCGTAGCTTCGTAAAAATATGGTTGAACCACTGATGTCCTTGCTACATTTCTGGACTTTGATTGTGGTAGTGCCCTTGCTGTCTATGTGAGGGTCAAAAAGCTTTTGGATTTCATCAAAAATATCTTAATTTGTCTTACGAAGATGAACGAAGGTCTTGCAGGTTTGGAACGACATGAGGGTGAGTAATTAATGACATAATTTTCATTTCAAAAGATCAATATGAGATACCTATTCAAAAAACAGTAAGCTATCTGAAGCTGTATTGTAATGTAAATATTCTAGTGTGTGTCTAACAGCACACTTTTCCCATGACTATATTAACAGTATTGCACAGCCTTTTATTTTTGGTCACATATTACAGTGATACAATAAAGCAGCTGTTGATTATGTCTTACTCAGTGGGTCCTGGTGTAGTTGTAGGAGGAACTCTGGAAAACCAGAAAAAAAAGAGAAGGGTTTTATCATCATATCATCAGATGCATAATTCATTTTGAAGTATAATTTTAAAAAGTTTAGGCAAAATAATTGTAAAACATTGTCCTTTAGCTGTAACTATATTTACACTACATAACTTGTTCTCTCATACATTATTTCTTAAATGCAGTGTTTATTTTCAAAGTGCCCCTATTATGGATTTTTGAAAATGAGCTTTCATGCAGAGTGTAACACAGCTCTACGTGAATGAAAACATCCTGCAAAGTTTTAAATCTGAAAGTGCACCGTGTATAAAGTTATTGTCTCTCAAAAGAAAGAGTCGACTCTGAATCATTGAAACGAGTCGTTTTTAAAATGAATCCCAAGCCGTTTCAGGTTGACGTCAACATGAAACATTAGCATATTGCCTGCCCACTTGTTGCGCGTGCAGACCTGGGAAAACTTGATTTTCATGTTGGTCTGAATGAACATGCAAATTCATTCTTTGCCACTAGGTGCCGCTTTTGGAGCGTTAAAAGCTCACAAACACTGCTTTAAATGAAATCGACCAATCACCGCAGATTAGCGTCACGCACAGGAGGGGGTTTGGAAAAATGAATCGTTGAATGAATCGTTTGGGAGTCATTGAGCAAATAAGGTAAAAAGAAATGCATATTATAAGAATATGAAAGTGTTTTTTGAGCTTGAATGCATGTCAACCTGTTGTTGGGGACTCCCAAAACCAAAATATGATCCTTTCATTACCCATAATACGGGCACTTTAAATAAAGTTGTTATTTTTGTTTTCTTTGCACACAAAAATTATTCTCGTAGCTTCGTAAAAATATGGTTGAACCACTGATGTCCTTGCTACTTTTCTGGACCTTGATTGTGGTAGTGCCCTTGCTGTCTATGTGAGGGTCAAAAAGCTCTCGGATTTCATCAAAAATATCTTAATTTGTGTTCCGAAGATGAACGAAGGTCTTACAGGTTTGGACGACATGAAGGTGAGTAATTAATGACATAATTTTCATTTCAAAAGATCAATATGAGATACCTATTCAAAAAACAGTAAGCTATCTGAAGCTGTATTGTAATGTAAATAGTCTAGTGTGTGTCTAACAGCACACTTTTCCCATGACTATATTAACAGTATTGCACAGCCTTTTATTTTTGGTCACATATTACAGTGATACAATAAAGCAGCTGTTGATTATGTCTTACTCAGTGGGTCCTGGTGTAGTTGTAGGAGGAACTCTGGAAAACCAAAAAAAAAAGAGAAGGGTTTTATCATCATATCATCAGATGCAAAATTCATTTTGAAGTATAATTTTAAAAAGTTTAGGCAAAATAATTGTAAAACATTGTCCTTTAGCTGTAACTATATTTACACTACATAACTTGTTCTCTCATACATTATTTCTTAAATGCAGTGTTTATTTTCAAAGTGCCCCTATTATGGATTTTTGAAAATGAGCTTTCATGCAGAGTGTAACACAGCTCTACGTGAATGAAAACATCCTGCAAAGTTTTAAATCTGAAAGTGCACCGTGTATAAAGTTATTGTCTCTCAAAAGAAAGAGTCGACTCTGAATCATTGAAACGAGTCGTTTTTAAAATGAATCCCAAGCCGTTTCAGGTTGACGTCAACATGTAACATTAGCATATTGCCCGCCCACTTGTTGCGCGCGCAGACCTGGGAAAACTTGATTTTCATGTTGGTCTAAATGAACATGCAAATTCATTCTTTGCCACTAGGTGCCGCTTTTAGAGCGTTAAAAGCTCACAAACACTGCTTTAAATGAAATCGACCAATCACCGCAGATTAGCGTGACGCACAGGAGGGGGTTTGGAAAAATGAATCGTTGAACGAATCGTTTGGGAGTCATTGAGCAAATAAGGTAAAAAGAAATGCATATTATAAGAATATGAAAGTGTTTTTTGAGCTTGAATGCATGTCAACCTGTTGTTGGGGACTCCCAAAACCAAAATATGAACCTTTCATTACCGATAATATGGGCACTTTAAATAAAGTTGTTATTTTTATTTTCTTTGCGCACAAAATTTTTTCTCGTAGCTTCGTAAAAATATGGTTGAACCACTGATGTCCTTGCTACATTTCTGGACTTTGATTGTGGTAGTGCCCTTGCTGTCTATGTGAGGGTCAAAAAGCTTTTGGATTTCATCAAAAATATCTTAATTTGTCTTCCGAAGATGAACGAAGGTCTTGCAGGTTTGGAACGACATGAGGGTGAGTAATTAATGACATAATTTTCATTTCAAAAGATCAATATGAGATACCTATTCAAAAAACAGTAAGCTATCTGAAGCTGTATTGTAATGTAAATATTCTAGTGTGTGTCTAACAGCACACTTTTCCCATGACTATATTAACAGTATTGCACAGCCTTTTATTTTTGGTCACATATTACAGTGATACAATAAAGCAGCTGTTGATTATGTCTTACTCAGTGGGTCCTGGTGTAGTTGTAGGAGGAACTCTGGAAAACCAGAAAAAAAAGAGAAGGGTTTTATCATCATATCATCAGATGCATAATTCATTTTGAAGTATAATTTTAAAAAGTTTAGGCAAAATAATTGTAAAACATTGTCCTTTAGCTGTAACTATATTTACACAACATAACTTGTTCTCGCATACATTATTTCTTAAATGCAGTGTTTATTTTTAAAGTGCCCCTATTATGGATTTTTGAAAATGAGCTTTCATGCAGAGTGTAACACAGCTCTACGTGAATGAAAACATCCTGCAAAGTTTTAAATCTGAAAGTGCACAGTGTATAAAGTTATTGTCTCTCAAAAGAAAGAGTCGACTCTGAATCATTGAAACGAGTCGTTTTTAAAATGAATCCCAAGCCGTTTCAGGTTGACGTCAACATGTAACATTAGCATATTGCCCGCCCACTTGTTGCGCGCGCAGACCTGGGAAAACTTGATTTTCATGTTGGTCTAAATGAACATGCAAATTCATTCTTTGCCACTAGGTGCCGCTTTTGGAGCGTTAAAAGCTCACAAACACTGCTTTAAATGAAATCGACCAATCACCGCAGATTAGCGTCACGCACAGGAGGGGGTTTGGAAAAATGAATCGTTGAACGAATCGTTTGGGAGTCATTGAGCAAATAAGGTAAAAAGAAATGCATATTATAAGAATATGAAAGTGTTTTTTGAGCTTGAATGCATGTCAACCTGTTGTTGGGGACTCCCAAAACCAAAATATGAACCTTTCATTACCGATAATATGGGCACTTTAAATAAAGTTGTTATTTTTATTTTCTATGCGCACAAAATTTTTTCTCGTAGCTTCGTAAAAATATGGTTGAACCACTGATGTCCTTGCTACATTTCTGGACTTTGATTGTGGTAGTGCCCTTGCTGTCTATGTGAGGGTCAAAAAGCTTTTGGATTTCATCAAAAATATCTTAATTTGTCTTCCGAAGATGAACGAAGGTCTTACAGGTTTGGAACGACATGAGGGTGAGTAATTAATGACAGAATTTTCATTTCAAAAGATCAATATGAGATACCTATTCAAAAAACAGTAAGCTATCTGAAGCTGTATTGTAATGTAAATATTCTAGTGTGTGTCTAACAGCACACTTTTCCCATGACTATATTAATAGTATTGCACAGCCTTTTATTTTTGGTCACATATTACAGTGATACAATAAAGCAGCTGTTGATTATGTCTTACTCAGTGGGTCCTGGTGTAGTTGTAGGAGGAACTCTGGAAAACCAAAAAAAAAAAGAGAAGGGTTTTATCATCATATCATCAGATGCAAAATTCATTTTGAAGTATAATTTTAAAAAGTTTAGACAAAATAATTGTAAAACATTGTCCTTTAGCTGTAACTATATTTACACTACATAACTTGTTCTCTCATACATTATTTCTTAAATGCAGTGTTTATTTTTAAAGTGCCCCTATTATGGATTTTTGAAAATGAGCTTTCATGCAGATGTAACACAGCTCTACGTGAATGAAAACATCCTGCAAAGTTTTAAATCTGAAAGTGCACCGTGTATAAAGTTATTGTCTCTCAAAAGAAAGAGTCGACTCTGAATCATTGAAACGAGTCGTTTTTAAAATGAATCCCAAGCCGTTTCAGGTTGACGTCAACATGAAACATTAGCATATTGCCTGCCCACTTGTTGCGCGCGCAGACCTGGGAAAACTTGATTTTCATGTTGGTCTGAATGAACATGCAAATTCATTCTTTTCCACTAGGTGCCGCTTTTGGAGCGTTAAAAGCTCACAAACACTGCTTTAAATGAAATCGACCAATCACCGCAGATTAGCGTCACGCACAGGAGGGGGTTTGGAAAAATTAATCGTTGAACGAATCGTTTGGGAGTCATTGAGCAAATAAGGTAAAAAGAAATGCATATTATAAGAATATGAAAGTGTTTTTTGAGCTTGAATGCATGTCAACCTGTTGTTGGGGACTCCCAAAACCAAAATATGAACCTTTCATTACCGATAATATGGGCACTTTAAATAAAGTTGTTATTTTTATTTTCTATGCACACAAAATTTTTTCTCGTAGCTTCGTAAAAATATGGTTGAACCACTGATGTCCTTGCTACATTTCTGGACTTTGATTGTGGTAGTGCCCTTGCTGTCTATGTGAGGGTCAAAAAGCTTTTGGATTTCATCAAAAATATCTTAATTTGTCTTCCGAAGATGAACGAAGGTCTTACAGGTTTGGAACGACATGAGGGTGAGTAATTAATGACAGAATTTTCATTTCAAAAGATCAATATGAGATACCTATTCAAAAAACAGTAAGCTATCTGAAGCTGTATTGTAATGTAAATATTCTAGTGTGTGTCTAACAGCACACTTTTCCCATGACTATATTAATAGTATTGCACAGCCTTTTATTTTTGGTCACATATTACAGTGATACAATAAAGCAGCTGTTGATTATGTCTTACTCAGTGGGTCCTGGTGTAGTTGTAGGAGGAACTCTGGAAAACCAAAAAAAAAAAGAGAAGGGTTTTATCATCATATCATCAGATGCAAAATTCATTTTGAAGTATAATTTTAAAAAGTTTAGACAAAATAATTGTAAAACATTGTCCTTTAGCTGTAACTATATTTACACTACATAACTTGTTCTCTCATACATTATTTCTTAAATGCAGTGTTTATTTTTAAAGTGCCCCTATTATGGATTTTTGAAAATGAGCTTTCATGCAGATGTAACACAGCTCTACGTGAATGAAAACATCCTGCAAAGTTTTAAATCTGAAAGTGCACCGTGTATAAAGTTATTGTCTCTCAAAAGAAAGAGTCGACTCTGAATCATTGAAACGAGTCGTTTTTAAAATGAATCCCAAGCCGTTTCAGGTTGACGTCAACATGAAACATTAGCATATTGCCTGCCCACTTGTTGCGCGCGCAGACCTGGGAAAACTTGATTTTCATGTTGGTCTGAATGAACATGCAAATTCATTCTTTGCCACTAGGTGCCGCTTTTGGAGCGTTAAAAGCTCACAAACACTGCTTTAAATGAAATCGACCAATCACCGCAGATTAGCGTCACGCACAGGAGGGGGTTTGGAAAAATTAATCGTTGAACGAATCGTTTGGGAGTCATTGAGCAAATAAGGTAAAAAGAAATGCATATTATAAGAATATGAAAGTGTTTTTTGAGCTTGAATGCATGTCAACCTGTTGTTGGGGACTCCCAAAACCAAAATATGAACCTTTCATTACCGATAATATGGGCACTTTAAATAAAGTTGTTATTTTTATTTTTTTTGCGCACAAATTTTTTTCTCGTAGCTTCGTAAAAATATGGTTGAACCACTGATGTCCTTGCTACATTTCTGGACTTTGATTGTGGTAGTGCCCTTGCTGTCTATGTGAGGGTCAAAAAGCTTTTGGATTTCATCAAAAATATCTTAATTTGTCTTCCGAAGATGAACGAAGGTCTTACAGGTTTGGAACGACATGAGGGTGAGTAATTAATGACAGAATTTTCATTTCAAAAGATCAATATGAGATACCTATTCAAAAAACAGTAAGCTATCTGAAGCTGTATTGTAATGTAAATATTCTAGTGTGTGTCTAACAGCACACTTTTCCCATGACTATATTAATAGTATTGCACAGCCTTTTATTTTTGGTCACATATTACAGTGATACAATAAAGCAGCTGTTGATTATGTCTTACTCAGTGGGTCCTGGTGTAGTTGTAGGAGGAACTCTGGAAAACCAAAAAAAAAAGAGAAGGGTTTTATCATCATATCATCAGATGCAAAATTCATTTTGAAGTATAATTTTAAAAAGTTTAGACAAAATAATTGTAAAACATTGTCCTTTAGCTGTAACTATATTTACACTACATAACTTGTTCTCTCATACATTATTTCTTAAATGCAGTGTTTATTTTTAAAGTGCCCCTATTATGGATTTTTGAAAATGAGCTTTCATGCAGATGTAACACAGCTCTACGTGAATGAAAACATCCTGCAAAGTTTTAAATCTGAAAGTGCACCGTGTATAAAGTTATTGTCTCTCAAAAGAAAGAGTCGACTCTGAATCATTGAAACGAGTCGTTTTTAAAATGAATCCCAAGCCGTTTCAGATTGACGTCAACATGAAACATTAGCATATTGCCTGCCCACTTGTTGCGCGCGCAGACCTGGGAAAACTTGATTTTCATGTTGGTCTGAATGAACATGCAAATTCATTCTTTGCCACTAGGTGCCGCTTTTGGAGCGTTAAAAGCTCACAAACACTGCTTTAAATGAAATCGACCAATCACCGCAGATTAGCGTCACGCACAGGAGGGGGTTTGGAAAAATGAATCGTTGAACGAATCGTTTGGGAGTCATTGAGCAAATAAGGTAAAAAGAAATGCATATTATAAGAATATGAAAGTGTTTTTTGAGCTTGAATGCATGTCAACCTGTTGTTGGGGACTCCCAAAACCAAAATATGAACCTTTCATTACCGATAATATGGGCACTTTAAATAAAGTTGTTATTTTTATTTTCTTTGCGCACAAAATTTTTTCTCGTAGCTTCGTAAAAATATGGTTGAACCACTGATGTCCTTGCTACATTTCTGGACTTTGATTGTGGTAGTGCCCTTGCTGTCTATGTGAGGGTCAAAAAGCTTTTGGATTTCATCAAAAATATCTTAATTTGTCTTCCGAAGATGAACGAAGGTCTTACAGGTTTGGAACGACATGAGGGTGAGTAATTAATGACAGAATTTTCATTTCAAAAGATCAATATGAGATACCTATTCAAAAAATTATGTTCTCTCACTCTCCTGACTTCCGCAAGGATCGACTCGATCCGAGCAGGGGACAAACGTGCCTGCATCGTGGTCGAATCCCACACTACCCCAAGATAAGTGGTTCTCTGTAGTGGAGAAAGCACACTCTTCTTGGCGTTTAGTCTTAACCCCAACACTTTCATTCAATGCAAATGAGTATGCGGATGCCTCGTAGCCACAACGGAGCTAACGCAGCATCCACACACTTTGTAAAAGTGCGGGGTGAGAGTACTAGGCCGAAGGGAAGAACCCGATACTGGTAAGCTTCGCCCCCGAAAGCAAGCCTCAGGAACTCCCTGTGAGTGGGAAGGATGGAGATATGGAAGTCTACGTCTTTTTAGATCGACAAACCAGTCCTCGGACTTGATCTGAGATACTTACCTGTGAGCATCTTGAACCTCAGTCTGCTGACTGAACGGTTCAACTGATGCAGATCTAAAAAGGGACTTAACCCTCCATCCTTCTCGGGAACTATGAAGTACCGGCTGTAGAACCCGGACCCGCTTATGTGAGGAGGGACCACCTTGATGGCCTCCTTCCTCAAGAGAGTACTCTACTTCTCGTTCCATTACCAGAGCCTGCTCGGGGCCCACCAAAGTGGGATTCACCCCGTTGAATCGAGGCGGAGGAGAACCCAACTGGATTCTGTAGCCTCTCTACAGTGTGCAGGACCCATGGAGACACACTTAGCAGTAGTTTCCACGCTGCCAAATAGTCTACTAAGGGAACCAGTCTCTCGAGACTGGCCTCCGGTGTAATTAGAGCGGCTAGTTTGGTATCCTGGAACGGCACACCGGCAGGAGAAAGCCGAACTAGCTGCTGCAGAGACCCCCGAAGGGGTAGCGAGCATCTCGGCTCCGCTACGTTTCCGGGCGGAAGAGACTGAGATGTGTGCTCGCTGGAGACCGCTGCGCCCTGGAACACTGGCAGGGTTGGCAGACCGATCTCCTGAGGGCACTGAGGAGAGACGGGCACCGTATACCGCGGTGTACGCCGCTCTTCCCCGGCGGGGCCTACCCTCATAAGTCCTGGGCAGTGGGCACCAGGACTGCATCAGCCGAAGTCTCCTATTGAAGAGACAGTCCTCAGACTCGCATCATCTCCTAAGAAGACTAGACTGGTAAAACCAAAGCCTGCAGGCAGGACCCTATGAGACACGCTTGGCAGGGGCTCCCACACCGCCAGGTGCCTACTAAGGGAACCAGTCTCTGGAGACTGGCCTCTGGTGTAATCAGAGCGGCCAGTTTGGTATCCTGGAACGGCACACCGGCAGGAGAAAGCCGAACTAGCTGCTCTAGAGACCCCCGAAGGGGTGGCGAGCATCTCAGCTCCGCAAAGTTTCCGGGCGGAAGACTGAGATGTGCTCGCTGGAGATCGCTGCGTCCCGAAACACCGTACGTGGCAGGGTTGGCAGATCGATCTCCTGAGGGCACTGAGGAGAGACGGACACTGCTGTACCGCATGTACGCCGTTCTTCCCCAGAGGGGCCGGCCCTCATTAAAATAAGGAGCCGGAACACGGTTGGCCCTGCTTGACCACCTCAATCTCCTTGGAAGGAGAGAGGTCACAAATCGTGCTCCTACTCCTTAAATATAAATATATATATATATATAAACCTTCCCAAGTTAGATGAAATACGGCATTCAATTCCTCAAAATTAAATGCAGCCAAACACCCAGACCAGTAACATGGTCTGATATGAAAGATTCATCTATAAACCCGAGAACGTTACAATGCATGCGTTGCCTAAGCAGCGCCTGCTACAGCAGCTGGCGCTTTCTCAAAAAGGGGAGGGGCCACAGCGCGGGCTTCCCCGAGAGAGAGCTAGATCTGAGGAATGCAGGTGGAGACAGGGCGAGCCCGTCTCCAACCCGTCCGCCAGATCCATGTGCGATCCCCGCGATCTAAATCGCCGCCGTGTCTGAGCAGCAGCGGGACCGCGACCGCGAGATCACACACTAAAGTTTCATACAATGAACCGAAATGACCGTAACGCGCGCGCCGCCTCGGCAACGCGCGCTGCAACAGCGCGCTCTCACCCACGGGGGAATACCCTTACTTACGCGGGCTTCCAGCCCCGAGTGAGAGCGCTAGATCCGAGCAAAGCAGGTGGAGATGCAAAAAGAGCAAAGCGAGCCCGTCTCCAACCCATTTGCCAGATCCATGTGCAACGACCTGCGATATCCGTCGTCACCGTGCCTCAGCAACAGCGGGACCGAAACCGCGAGATCATACGGCGAGGAGGAGCACAATCAGCCCATTATATTCCCATGGGCCGATAGCGCGCACTCCGTTCTCTCGTTCATCTCATGAAACAAAGCTTGCTGATACAAAACTCATCGACGTGCTCCACATCTACCTCCTCGGAGGAAGGCAGGCAGAGCGTCGAGCCCTCTCTCCGGGGGGAAGGAACCGCAGGGCGGGCTTCCGAACCCCGAGAGCGGGCGTTGGATCTGATGGGAAAGAAGAAGATAAGGACTCACCCGTCTTCGTACCTACCACCTGATCCATCTGCGATTCCAACGAGCGCAGCCAGCGCTCCGCCTTGTTCTCCGCGAAACGGGCCGGCCGTGAAGAATGCAGGTGAAGGCTCTTCTTTTTTTACTCAAAGTTAACGCCTCCGAGAGCGAGCACGCAGTGTCCCTTTTTACACGGGCAGTCAGCTCCCTAAAGAGCTGACTCCGCTTGCTCTGCTCTCAAGCAGACAACACACAGACTGTGTGTATCTCCAGCAGAGAAAACTTTCGCTTGCAAGGAGGAACACACACAGCCCGTAATGCGATCCGCACTCGCCAAGTGCTAGTAAAACTTTACACTTAAAGCTATCGTGGAGCTTATCCTGAGTGTCTGTGAGACACAGCCAACAGAAATAAGCTCCAACAGATATCGACAGACACACACAGAGCGGTTGCTGAATGACAAAAGCTGACGCCGGTTCCACCGCACGCGCTTATATGCTACCTGGCCGATTACGTCACCCGCCTGTGACGTCTCACCCATATGTTGGACAGTTTTACATGTATTCAGAGCACGGTTACGCTGCTGGCGTTCCCTAAGCGTCTTTGGACGCAGCTCGAGTTCCTGAAGAGGAACTTGATTTTCATGTTGGTCTGAATGAACATGCAAATTCATTCTTTGCCACTAGGTGCCGCTTTTGGAGCTTTAAAAGCTCACAAACACTGCTTTAAATGAAATCGACCAATCACCGCAGATTAGCGTCACGCACAGGAGGGGGTTTGGAAAAATGAATCGTTGAACGAATCGTTTGGGCGTCATTGAGCAAATAAGGTAAAAAGAAATGCATATTATAAGAATATGAAAGTGTTTTTTGAGCTTGAATGCATGTCAACCTGTTGTTGGGGACTCCTAAAACCAAAATATGATCCTTTCATTACCCATAACATGGGCACTTTAAATAAAGTTTTTATTTTTGTTTTCTTTGCGCACAAAAATTATTCTCGTAGCTTCGTAAAAATATGGTTGAACCACTGATGTCCTTGCTACGTTTCTGGACCTTGATTGTGGTAGTGCCCTTGCTGTCTATGTGAGGGTCAAAAAGCTTTTGGATTTCATCAAAAATATCTTAATTTGTGTTCCGAAGATGAACGAAGGTCTTACAGGTTTGGAACGACATGAGGGTGAGTAATTAATGACAGAATTTTCATTTCAAAAGATCAATATGAGATACCTATTCAAAAAACAGTAAGCTATCTGAAGCTGTATTGTAATGTAAATATTCTAGTGTGTGTCTAACAGCACACTTTTCCCATGACTATATTAACAGTATTGCACAGCTTTTTATTTTTGGTCACATATTACAGTGATACAATAAAGCAGCTGTTGATTATATCTTACTCAGTGGGTCCTGGTGTAGTTGTAGGAGGAACTCTGGTAAACCAAAAAAGAGAAGGGTTTTATCATCATATCATCAGATGCAAAATTCATTTTGAAGTATAATTTTAAAAAGTTTAGACAAAATAATTGTAAAACATTGTCCTTTAGCTGTAACTATATTTACACAACATAACTTGTTCTCGCATACATTATTTCTTAAATGCAGTGTTTATTTTCAAAGTGCCCCTATTATGGATTTTTGAAAATGAGCTTTCATGCAGAGTGTAACACAGCTCTACGTGAATGAAAACATCCTGCAAAGTTTTAAATCTGAAAGTGCACAGTGTATAAAGTTATTGTCTCTCAAAAGAAAGAGTCGACTCTGAATCATTGAAACGAGTCGTTTTTAAAATGAATCCCAAGCCGTTTCAGGTTGACGTCAACATGTAACATTAGCATATTGCCCGCCCACTTGTTGCGCGCGCAGACCTGGGAAAACTTGATTTTCATGTTGATCTGAATGAACATGCAAATTCATTCTTTGCCACTAGGTGCCGCTTTTGGAGCGTTAAAAGCTCACAAACACTGCTTTAAATGAAATCGACCAATCACCGCAGATTAGCGTCACGCACAGGAGGGGGTTTGGAAAAATGAATCGTTGAATGAATCGTTTGGGAGTCATTGAGCAAATAAGGTAAAAAGAAATGCATATTATAAGAATATGAAAGTGTTTTTTGAGCTTGAATGCATGTCAACCTGTTGTTGGGGACTCCCAAAACCAAAATATGATCCTTTCATTACCCATAATACGGGCACTTTAAATAAAGTTGTTATTTTTGTTTTCTTTGCACACAAAAATTATTCTCGTAGCTTCGTAAAAATATGGTTGAACCACTGATGTCCTTGCTACGTTTCTGGACTTTGATTGTGGTAGTACCCTTGCTGTCTATGGATGGTCAAAAAGCTCTTGGATTTCATCAAAAATATCTTAATTTGTGTTCCGAAGATGAACGAAGGTCTTACAGGTTTGGAACGACATGAGGGTGAGTAATTAATGACAGAATTTTCATTTCAAAAGATCAATATGAGATACCTATTCAAAAAACAGTAAGCTATCTGAAGCTGTACTGTAATGTAAATATTCTAGTGTGTGTCTAACAGCACACTTTCCCATGACTATATTAACAGTATTGCACAGCCTTTTATTTTTGGTCACATATTACAGTGATACAATAAAGCAGCTGTTGATTATGTCTTACTCAGTGGGTCCTGGTGTAGTTGTAGGAGGAACTCTGGTAAACCAAAAAAAAAAAAAAGGGTTTTATCATCATATCATCAGATGCAAAATTCATTTTGAAGTATAATTTTAAAAAGCTTAGACAAAATAATTGTAAAACATTGTCTTTTAGCTGTAACTATATTTACACAACATAACTAGTTCTCTAATACATTATTTCTTAAATGCAGTGTTTATTTTTAAAGACCCCCCCCCCACCCTCATGTTTTGAATGATGTTACAGCAGAAGTAAAAAGGGCATTCACCTTGGAACACATGGTCCTTGCTGGGCAGTCGCATTCAGAGTAATGTTGAAGCTCTTCACTGTTGCTTTAGGGCAGGGAAGAGAGTCCTTCTGAAGTAGACCTGAGATATCTGGATTGGTGAACAACATTTGAGTAAATTGTTTTTTAGAAAGTGAGACAATGGAAACATATCAAAGCTGTCCAACTGAATCCTTGTCATCATTCTAATTATGCCTAGTTTGCTCATAATAAAAAACTTTCTTTAAGTTTATCTTGTTTTCTGAGGTTACTTAACAAAACCTACCTTGCATGCTGAATAGAAACATGATGTCACCACCCTTGATAAACTCCCTTCTAGTCAGATCATCTTCGCTTATGTAATATGCATTAACCCAAGCACCCACAAATACAGACTCATTGCTGAAAATGACTTGATTTCCTCCATTTTTTGGATTGTCCCAGTAGCCTATTGGGAAAAAAGATGGCCTTTAAAAGACCTAAGGCTTTTTCAAAAGCTACAGATAATAACTTTAATTTTGAACTAAGTAAAATAATCAGAAAAATTATAAGATTGCATTAGAGCTCACTGTAAGAACCCAAAGCAGGGTCAGTCGTGAAGCTTTGCTCAAGGGACATTTGCTTCTGTACGTGCGGATTCTGGTCAAGCATCTGCAAGGTTATTTGTCTCCATGGACATGGCCACTGCAACTGGCCATCATATGCACCAGATACAGGACGAACAGATATAAAAAATAAATTCTGAAACACACGTAATCTAGCTTGAAAGCGATAACCATCACTGGAGTAATACAATGGACTGGACATCGAGTATGACCCACTGTTGTTCAAAACCTTCTCAAAGTCTCTTATCTGCCATGTGTGGGGACAATCAGTCTCTGAAATATTGATATCATCCAGTGAAAATGCTCCACTGGAGTTTCCAGCTCCTTTACGGGCTTCAAATACAACTTGAAAGGTTTTATTAGCATTCAGTGTCACATGATGCAGCTTCCAGTAATTACCAGGGGGTCCTGCAAGAAATCAAACTGTCAGTAACATTGAAAATTTATCGAACATCTTAATAAACTGTTTCGTAATATAAAGAGACAAACCTGTGATCTGATCCATAAGACTGAGAGTTCCTCTGCTGTCAGTTTCATTCTGATACTCTCGGATCCAGATGTTGAGCTGGGCAGACTCATTACCACTGTGATAGTAGTAGAACTGCAGGCACTGGACTTTGCAGTCTCTTGTAGGGGTCATTATCTTGCTCTCCAGTTTGGCTTTGTCCCCCTCATTTCTGCCCTCAGTGCTGAAGTGCATGAAGAAAGACATCCCTGCTGTAATGAGATTAGATGGAAAAGAAGCATTAATTCTTTGGGAAATCAAAATCTAATTCATCCTTCATTCTATGCAAAAGTGCAAACATCTTCAAACAAGAAACTTTATCAAAGCATAAATTTTACATTCACTAACTGTAACAGTTCTCACCATTTTGTTCTTTGCCCAAGTATGTGTGGTCAGTCACACTGATGCCACTCACTGACTTCACTCTCTGCCAACCATAATCAGCAGCAGAACAGATGCTCATCTGACACATAGATTCATCATCAAAACTACAGTGATCAAGGAACGAGATGAAATAATCTGTAACACAAACAAAACATAATCAAAATCAATGTATCATGTCTTTGTGCACTACATTTATCCTAACTTTTTCATATATGTAAGAGATAATGTAAAGTCAGAGGACTAGGGTGATTGGCTTGGCTTATTGGCTTAAAAATTGGCTTGGGCGGGTGGACAAAATTTGGGCTGGTTTGGGGTCAGTTTCAAACATCTAAATTGTATTGTCTAATTTGTTAACAAACAGACCCAAGTCTGTTTTGCATCCAATCAGTCTTCACAATGTTACTAAACACACACGCACACTGCAGAGCACACGGCCAGTTCTCCTTGCGCCTGAATTGTCAAATACAGACAAAGTTGTCAAAATGTCCATCGTGTGGAGTATCTCATGTAAATACAGTTAGTTATGGCTTAAGTGAATGTAAACAGGTGGGTGAAAACCGGATCTGCATCAGTATTTTACATACATGCATTCGGTCTTAAAGGGACAGCAGCCTAATTAAATACCTGTCTGTGTCATTAATGTTAATCAAACAACATAAGGTGTTAAATAAATGTATACAAGTTAAATAAACCTACTGTATGTACTTTATTATATTTGTCTTATGGTTTGTAATTTGCCTTTTTGTTCTTTTTTATATAATAAAATCTCTCTCTCTCACTCTCTCTCTCTATATGTATATATTTGAATATAATATAAATATCATGAAATATATTTTCGCATATCGTGGTCATATTGCCCACCCCTTGACCATCTGTCCCATATTCCACCATGAGAAATCTGGTCACCCTACAGTGGATCACTATTGCAAAATAAAATGACAAAGTGACAGGGCTCTGACATAAAAGAAAAAAAAAAACTCTTTTATATGGCAATTCATTACATTTGTCAACCAGCGTTCGTTCTTATAAATATTTTTTTAATTGCTTACACACTAAAACTAGTTTGTATATATATACTGAATACAAGTCAAGTCACCTTTATTTCTATAAAGCTTTATAAAAAACAGCAGTATTCAAAGCACTAGTAACAAATTCAAATTCTGCTGTAAAGGAGCTCTAACAAGGCAATAGTGTCATTATTCAGCTTAAGTCAGTTTAGTGTAGATTTAGTCGAGCTCAAAAACTGTAAAGTTCATTAATTGTGCATACACACAGTATATACAGTGTATGTTTGCGCATACATGTATGAGTGCTATGACAAACTCCTGTGCACTCCACTGCACATTGAACAAGCAAAAAAACATAAGAAAGATGTTTGTGTTAAATTTGTCATATTCTTGTAGCTTGGCATCTAATTGGCTCATTATTTGATGTTTGTGTGAATGAATAAATGAATGATGCATATATATAGCACTTAATTGTGTATTGCTGTACACCCAAAGCGCTTTACAATCATGTGGGGGCTGGGGGGGGTTCTCTCCTCAAACCACCACCAGTGTGCAGCATCCACTTGGATGATGCGACGGCAGCCACAGCACAACGGCGCCAGTGCGCTCACCACACACAAGCTACAGGTGGAGAGGAGAGAGAGTAATAGAGCCAATTAAGTGGATGGGGATTATTAGGAGGCCATGATTGACAAGGACCAATGATGGCAATTTGGCCAGAACATGAGAAGTGCCATGGGATTTTTAATGACCACAGAGAGTCAGGACCTCGGTTTAACGTTTTATCTGAAAGATGGTGCTTTTTTGACAGTATAGTGTGCCCATCACTATACTGGGGCGTTAGGACCCACGCAGACCACAGGGTGAGCACCCCCTACTGGTCTCACTAACACCTCTTCCAGCAGCAACTTAGTTTTCCCAGGAGGTCTCCCATCCAGGTACTGACCAGCTCAACACTGCTTAGCTTCAGTGGGAAACCAGTCTTGGGCTGCAGGGTGATATGGCTGAGGCGAAGATATGGTTGTGGCAAACCTGTGTAGTGTTATGATGCAAAAACCTTTTTTTATCAAAATAGTTTTGGAAAAAAGTGATTGCTTTTGCAAGAGATGCATCATGCCTTGCATGTTGTGTGCATGTTTTGTGTGTAGAATTTAGAGAAAAGGAGCCATGGTTTCAAAAATTGTGGATAAGTAATTAAAAAAAAAACTATAACAGTTATAAATTCTAATGAGATATTTAACAACCACAAGTTAACAGTAATGTTACAGACAACATTAAAACTAAATAACATCGTGGAAAATACTCACTACATTTATAGCGTTTGTTGAGCTCTATCGCATCATATTCACTCATTTCCAGGCGTTGACCAATCACATCTTGGAACTCAGGACGTTTGGTAGTGATTGTGAATCCTTTGCCATTGCTGAAGGCATTTTTATCATAATGCATCACAGAGTAGTAGTCATAGGGGGTGCCTTGGGTGGTGGACTGGCTCTCACTGTATTTATTGAAATTGCTCTCCTTCCCTGAAAATAAATGGCTTATTCACTGTAAGTGTTCTTTATTTGAATGGCATCAGGATCAGTAAAGCAAATGAATCAAATTACTATTTTACAATATTTAATATAATAAAAAAGATAAAGCAACCTGTAATGATGTTTTCAAAGTTGATGGTCAGGTAATCATCTCTGTCATATCTTGACTGCTCATGCCAAAATCCCAGTGCATGAAGAAACTCATGCTCAACAATGGATTTTATTCCACAGCCATTTCCAATGGAAAGAGTCTGACCTCCAGCAGTTATGCGACCAACATATGACCAACACCTGAAAAATAAGAAAAACATAAAAAAAAATTATGTTTGGCTTGACAAGGTGTTTTCTTAATTTTTTTTAATTGTTTGCAGGTTATAGGCAAACTGACAGTTGGGTGTGTTTTGCTCAAGTGGTGCTAGGTGGTTGTTTGCCACAGTGCTTTTTAACTTCTGGTTTCTGCTTCCTGTCTGCCGTGCTGCTGAGAGGTTCATATTTGTAGATCCATGTAGCTTTGTTTTTCTGTTGAATCTCTATCTTACTATCACTCTCTGATGTTTAAACCACTAAAATAGAACTTAATTCTCACCATATACCATTATCTATCAAACTAATTTGACATCTTTCACTTTTAATCTTTTAATCTAAACTGCTGGCATTGTGCGTTAGCATTCCGTTGGCCTGTTAGCTTGTCATTCACGTTTCCATTCACGTCTCGCATTTCCTACCACTTCTTTTCCCTCTGTCTCGCTCTGTTTCTTCTCTCTTGCTCTGTTTTTCACGAGTCCATCAAACAACTGTGGTGAGCCAGAATCATTCTACAATCTCGGCTTACAATTCGGAGTCACTGAATTTTTGATCTTGCTACATGTTAAGTCACTGCTAGTACTGTATAAAGTAGGGAAGTTATGCTTTCTTGGCCAGGAAAATAATCTTTCCTAGAATTGATACATGATTATATGTCTGCTCGGTGGACAAACAGATTAAATAATTGGAATATTGATTCTTCTACAGTTAATTCTAATATCTGATTTGAATAGTCATAATTAATTATAACCAGTTATAATTACTTATAAATATATTTCTCTTTTGAGCTAATTTGCTACACTAATAAGTGCAAACATTTTGGTCATATCATTGTGGTCATGGCCCTTGCCTTGGTATTGTTGGTAGAGTTTGGCCCTTGGTGAAACCTAATTGACAAACCCTGATATAAAATATTTTAGATGGTTAGTCTTGTCATGTAAGTGCATTAATAGAGAGGCAGGAAATAGCAAGCACAGAGAAAGTCTGTGTGTGCACGTCCTGTCTATAAGAGACCCAATGAATTGCTTCATTGAAAGCGTGAGCATACTGTGTGAGATAACACTTCTAGTCTAATGTTATGGTGAACATGTTAATTAGCTATAAATTGATTTGCATTTTAATGAGTGAAATAAGTATTTGACCCCTTCGCAAAACATGACTTGTTACTTGGTGGCAAAACCCTTGTTGGCAATCACAGAGTTCAGACGTTTCTTGTGGTTGGCCACCAGGTTTGCACACATCTCAGGAGGGATTTTGTCCCACTCCTCTTTGCAGATCCTCTCCAAGTCATTAAGGTTTCGAGGCTGACGTTTGGCAACTCAAACCTTCAGCTCCCTCCACAGATTTTCTATGGGATTGCCTGTATAATTTTATAATTACCTGTATAAATGACACCTGGGAGCCAGAAATCTTGCTGATCGATAGGGGATCAAATACTTATTTGACTCATTAAAATGTAAATCAATTTATAACTTTTTTGAAATGTGTTTTGTTGTTGTTGTTGTTATTCTGTCTCTCACTGTTCAAATAAACCTACCATTAAAATTATAGACTGATCATATCTTTGTCAGTGAGCTAACGTACAAAATCAGCAGGGGATCAAATATTTTTTTTTCCCCACTGTATGTATATATATATATATATATATATGTGTGTGTGACCCTGGACCACAAATCCAGTCTTAAGTCACTGGGTTATATTTGTAGCAATAGCCAAAAATACATTGTATGGATCAAAATTATTGATTTTTCTTTTATGCCAAAAATCATTAGGACATTAAGTAAAGATCATGTTCCATGAAGATACTTTGTAAATTTCCTACTGTAAATATATCAAAACTTAATTTTTGATTAGTAATATGCATTGGTAAGAACTTTATTTGAACAACTTTAAAGGTGATTTTCTCAATATTTAGATTTTTTTGCACCCTCAGATTCCAGATTTTCAAATAGATGTATCTCAGCCAAATATTGTCCTATCATAACAAACCATACATCAATGGAAAGATTATTTATTCAGCTTTCAGATGATGTATACATCGCAATTTCGGAAAATTGACCCTTATGACTGTTTTCTCTGGTCCAGGGTCACATTCATATATATATAAATCATAAAGGGTGTGCGTTTAATTTATTTTCATTTAATTTCCATGTGCAGTTTATATGTATCTGTCACAGTCTCCAGCTGTAGTGCCCATGAGCTACTCTAGAGGGCACTCCATCTCAGACCTTGCCACTGTATCCTGGAAGACTATTTAATCTGCACACAAACACACTCATTGCAAATTCTTTTTCAGCTGTAAGCGCACACCACTGAGTGTTTCCATGTTTATCTTGCCTTGTTTTTGCCTAGCCTTGCCTATGTTTTGGACCTTGGACTGTTTCATTGTTTATTGTAATTGTTTGCTGCTTGCCCTGACCATTGCCTAGTGATGGGCAAATGAAGCCTCGTGAAGCTTTGTTACTTTCCTCTGACTGTTTCAGGAAAATATTCAAAGCTTCGAGAGTTTTGAACACAGTGCTATCTGGTGGTTAGTAATAAATAAAGCAGCCAAATGCCTGTGAAAGAGGCTCTGTCGGACGAGGCATCCACCACACATTCCATAGACTGATTCATGTTACATGCACAAATAAAAGCCTAACAGTATGTGTTTGTGTTTATTGAATTTCTGACTCTGATAAATTAATTTACCCATTAAACTGTGGCATTTAATGCCAGTACAAATATCAATATTATGTAATAAAAGAATAATGTACACCATTATGAATTGCATATAGCAAATATAAAATTTTCTTGAAATAATTTCTATTTATTACTTGTATGACTGGGTATTTAAAAATGTAATTGAATAAGTCTGAATGAAAACTTACTCGTAAAGTAAGAATTGGGGGTTTGAACATTCCGACACGCTAAGTGAATCTGCATGTGACTGGACAGAAAGTGAAGCTTCGTTTGTCATTGGTCACATGATTTATACATTAACAACACAAGCCTCAAATCAAGACTTCATCTGGCATGCCCCTTATTCTCGACACAAGCTCCGATGCCTTGGTTCAAATGTCACATCACTACCATTGCCTGTTTTTGGATTACCCTTTGCCTCGCCTTGGATAATGTTTGTTTGCTGGTGTTTGACCTTGCCTGTCTTGACAAAGATCTGTTTTAATAAAGCTCTCATTTGGATCTACAACCCCATTTTCTCGCCCAGTCCGTTACAGTATCTTAATAATGTGATTGAAGAAAGCCTTTACAAGGAATAGTAAAGTGTGTCCAAACTTTTGACTGGGAGTGTATTAATATAATAAGTGTATAATGCTATATATTACTAATATTGTGGAATACTAACTAGAACCATACTGTACCCTGTATGACTCTCCACAGAGATGTAAAAGTCTTCTGCTGCTCTGGGCTTGAATTCAATACACGATTTCAGTCTGAACTGTTCAAAGGCTCTCAAAATAACTCCTTTATAGTTCAAACCTATGACCAAAATCAGAAATACATGAAGGCTGCAAAACAATATAAAATATAAATTAAGTGTTTAAAAGCTGATTGAGCTGTAAAGTAGAAATCCTTGTTTTCTTACTGAGATTCGCAGTCAGCACATAGGGGATGGGAATATCCCACAGATTGCCAAGAATGACACTCCTTTCGTTAGGCTTTAAAGCAGAATATGTAAATCTATAAAACAACTGAATTATGCAGTATTGTATTTATACAGTATATTGCACAACAAACAGAACTCACCATCATGATGTCTCCTTCTGTGAGATTTAAACCTAATACCACAAGACAGTTCAGTTCACAGTAAACAAGCTTGAATGAATAATAATAATAAAAAAATATATATATATTTATATATATATATATATATATATATATACACAGTATATATATATACATACATACAGTATATGTGTGTGTTTAAGATCTTGAGATAATATACTGTAATAGTTTTACCTTTGTTTATGTCTGGAATATCCTTCCATTCCTCATTAATTCCTTTGAGGAAATATGATGAAGAAAACAAAAAAGAGTGGGGGAATCAGAAATCTGTTTACTGAGTGCTAGACAAAATATATTTTAGTGTAATTCAGTCTGAAAGTAAAATGACAAGAGAGCAATCACATCATCAGCTAGCAATGAGCAGTTAAAACAGTTTACAAAACAGGATCTTTCATTCTGCACACTGTAAACATTATCCAATAACTATACGGTCTATTTAAACTAAGTGTTTGTTTTTTTGTTAACAAAAACTATGATGAATAATGTTTGCTGAAAAGCTTTTTTCCCCTGACTAAAATGAGACAATGATGAGACAACAAGGTCAATAAACAATAACTGTGGCTAGAATAACATGCGATACCCTTGACCATAAAAGAAGAGATTAATTTCATCTAAAAAATAAAAACTTTACCAAAATCTAATTTTATTTTTGTCTAAAAAGGAAGACAAAATACTACATGCCTCTAAAACACAAGTTTTTATGTTTATGGTTGCCAGATATCAAGAGTTCTACTACGTATTTACTATGAACTACTATTGACACTCATTGCAAATAAATTACTGTTATTTTTCCATAGTGTAATTAGAATCAATCGCCAAGAAAACATGCTCATTTCTTAATGTAAATAGAATCGCTGCCATAAATTTACAATAGAATAATGTTAGTGACTGTGCTGTACTCACCAAAAATATATGATCGGGGTGAAAACATGAGAAATAAAAAATATATTTAGACAATTAATAAAAAATACATTTATTCTAAAAATCCACAGCTATATACTGTATCATTTTAACAATGCCAATGTATTATAACATAATCTGTCAACTCTACCACTTACTATAGGTGATGCAAGACAAAGATCCAAAGCCAAACTTAGCAGAAGAAAACTGCATAAATGCATTGCCACTTGAAATGATAAAGATCACATTTGATGGTTAATTAAGTTTTAAAAGACCATTAAAATGTGACTCTCAAAACTAAAAGATGGATACATACCAGTTTCCAGTCGCTATATTAAGACTAAAGATTTTAAAATGCAAAACCAATTTTAAGTTAGTATCTGGTAAGAGTCCATCAAGCTTTTATATTATAGCCATGCAGTGCTACACAAACCCCGCCTTTAAGCCGAGTAGAAAGACTGGCTTGACTGCAAAATGTGAATCACAGATGATGTGTTTGCTTCTTTTGGTTTCTATTTTAGTAAAGATTGTCTGTAGTGTTCATTTTGCAGTCTAGCCAGTCTTTCTGCTTGACTTAAAGGCATGGTTTAGTGTAGTGCTGCAGGGCTACAGTATAAAAGACTAAAAGACAATAGTATATTAACGAAAAGCAAATAATTAATTAGTCAAAAAATATATGTAAAATTAAAATGAACAATTTTAAAATAGCATCAATCAAATAAAATGATTACTAAAAATAAATAAATATTTAATTTGTTTACCTGCATGTGACCATTAACCAACATCAGAGAACCATTAAAATGCAAATATGATACTTAATTATTAAAATATTTACTTTAAAATTTCAAGGGTACTTATTAAATATTAGGTGAAAGAAGTTCAGATGACAAAAATGTTTGGGAATGTCTATTTCATGTAAATAAGAAATGTGTAATAAGTAATGTGTTTGAAATATAAAAGCCTTCCAAAGACATCAATGATATAACATCTGTCATACAGTGTTTTCATGGCTGTGTTGTGTCACATGACTAGCATGATGCATTGCCATGGAAACAATTAGGGGAAATGTTCTAAAATAACAGCCGCCTTAAAAAAAAAACATCACTCTGGGGGTCAGCTAGAATATTTTAAACTTACCAGTGAAAGGGTTAAAGAACTACTTCTATCTGCTGGTCGACATGTAAATTAATTCAGTTAATTATCAGCACATATAATTTTTTTACCTAGATATCATACAATAGAGACTGTGTCTGTTCCCTGAACTAGAAAATACAGAAAACGTCCAAACAAATTTAAGAGTAACAATTTAATTGATGTTCAACAAATAAAAAATGTATATGATACAGAGAAACAAATGATAAAGTTTGGCTTATTGAATATTAGGTCCCTTTCTACAAAAGAGCTTGTTGCAAATGATTCAATAGCTGATCATAAACTAGATGTGCTCTGTTTGACAGAAACCTGGCTAAAACCAGATAATTACATTGTTAAATGAGTCTTCTTCCCAAGATTACTGTTAAAAACATGAGCTGTGTTCAAAAGGCAAAGGGGAAAGTGTTGCTACAATTTATAGCAATGATTTCAGTATTTCTCAGAGGTTGGGTTTCAAGTATAACTTTTTAAGTAATGGTGCTTCATATAGTGAAACATTATAGTTTCTCATTATCCAGAGAAACAAGTGTTAATGATACATACCCTGTGATGTTTGTACTGGCTACTGTATACAGGCCACCAGGACACCATACAGAATTTTTTAAAGAATTTACTGATTTTCTGTTTGAGTTAGTGCTTGAAGCTGATAAAGTCTTAATTGTTGGTGATTTTAATATCCATGTTGAAAGATGCATTGGTATCAGCATTTATAGACATTCTGAACTCTAACGGGGTTAGACAACACGTGTCAGGACCTACTCATTGTCGAAATCATACTCTAGATTTAATACTGTCACATGGAATTGATGTTAGTGGTGTTGAAATTCTGCAGCAAAGCGATGATATATCAGATCATTATCTAGTCTTGTGTATACTCCATATAAAACTGTAAATTTAACTCCTTGTTACAAATATGGTAGAACCGTCACTTCTACCACACAAGACTGCTTTGTAAGTAAGCGTCCTGACTTATCTAAATTCCTCAGTATATCCAATAGCCCAGAAAACTTGATGATGAAACAGAAACTATGGACTCTCTCTTTTATAGCACTTTAGATATGGTTGCTCCTTTACGATTAACTCTCTGGGGTCGAAGCCTGAGGCGGCGCGTTTTGTGGCAGATTTTCGTGATAACTCCGAAAAGAGCTTAAATTACTCTGTCATTTTTGATCGTACAGATAAGAGCAATACATCATTCGAATCTGTAAGGGGTCTACTTTTATTTCTATACACTCATAATAACAACAAAACTTTGTACTTTTGCAAAATAAAAAAAACAAACTAAATAAATACAGTATATATATATATATATATATATATATATATATATATATATATATATATATATATATATATACCGCTGCCCTGAGCTGAGCACGCTGAATTAATTAGAATTTTTGACTCAAGTGGGCCACGCGGGCCATTCGTCTGGGCCTATGGACAGATATAGTCTACGTACATTTACTATAATTCATTCTTTACATATATTTACACAATGGGCCAGCCCACATTGTACAGGGGCTCACCGGGAAAATGGCCAGTCCGCCACTGGAGCAGAGTGTTGAAGTTAACAGCCTGGGGTTTTTCTAGGTGGATGTTGAAGTCACCGAGCAGTACCAGAGGAGTACCGTCCTCAGGAAAGTTTGATAGTTACACATCCAACTCCTCCAAGGAATTACCCAGTTGACCTGGGGGACGATAAACAACTACAAAGTGGATTTTAACAGGGTGGGTAATAGTAATTGCTTGTGATTCAAATTAACTTTTGCCTGGAAGAGATGGTATGAGATCAAATTTCCAATCATTTGAGATAAGTAGACCAGTACCTCCTCCTCTCCCAATCGTGCAAGAGGTGTGGGAACAAGTGAAATTAGTGGAGAGGGCTGCAAGAGTGGCAGTGTCCTCAGGTTTGATCCAAGTCTCAGTTAGGGCCATGAGATTAAGACCGGAATTAGTAGCAATAGAAGAAATAAGTTCTGCTTTGTTTACAGCAGACTGGCAGTTCCAGAGGCCAATTGGAATAGAGAGTGAAGTAGTATAGGATATTTACATTTACATTTACATTTAATCATTTAGCAGACGCTTTTATCCAAAGCGACGTACAAATGAGGAGAACAATAGAAGCAATCAGACCATCGAGAGAGCAACAGTATACAAGTGTCATGACAAGTCTCAGTTAGTCTAGCACAGTACACGTAGCTAGGATTTTTTTTTTCTTTTTTTTTTTTTTTTTTATATATATAGAATAGGTAAGTTAGTATTAGTTAGTCAGGTGCTGGCGAAAAAGATGTGTCTTTAGATGTTTTTTGAAAATGGCTAAAGACTCAGCTGTTCGAATTGAGATCGGGAGGTCATTCCACCAGCTGGGCGCAGTCCAGGAAAAGGTCCGTGAGAGTGATTTGGTACCTCTTTGGGATGGCACCACAAGGCGTCGTTCACTTGCAGAACGCAAGCTTCTGGAGGGCACATAAGTTTGAACCAGCGAGTTTAGGTATATTGGTGCAGTGGCAGTTGTGGTCTTGTAGGCAAACATCAGTACCTTGAATTTGATGCGAGCGGCTATTGGTAGCCAGTGTAACCTGATGAAGAGAGGGGTAACGTGAGCTTTTTTTGGCTCATTGAAGACCACTCTGGCTGCTGCATTCTGGATCAGTTGCAGAGGCTTGATAGTACATGCGGGAAGGCCCGCCAAGAGAGCATTACAATAGTCCAGTCTGGAGAGAACAAGAGCTTGGACAAGGAGTTGTGCAGCTTGCTCTTGCAGGAAGGGCCTAATCTTCCTAATGTTGTATAAGGCAAATCTGCAGGACCGGGCCGTTGTAGCAATATGGTCTGTGAATCTTAACTGATCATCGATCACAACTCCAAGGTTCCTGGCAGTCCTGGAAGGAGTTATGGTTGATGAACCCAGCTGTATAGAGAAGTTGTGGTGAAGTGATGGGTTGGCAGAGAACACGAGCAGTTCTGTCTTAGCAAGATTGAGCTGAAGGTGATGGTCCATCATCCAGCTAGAAATGTCACTCAGACAGGCTGCAATGCGATCTGTTACCGTCGGATCATCTGGTTGGAATGAGAAGTAGAGTTGAGTGTCATCAGCATAGCAGTGGTAGGAAAAGCCATGCTTCTGAATAACCAATCCTAATGACGACATGTAGATGGAGAAGAGAAGTGGTCCAAGCACTGAGCCTTGAGGAACTCCAGTAGCAAGAAGTTGTGACTTTGAAACCTCACCCCTCCAAGACACCCTGAAGGACCTATCGGAGAGGTAAGACTCGAACCACAGGAGGGCGGTTCCTGAGATGCCCATCATTCTGAGGATGGACATGAGGATCTGGTGGTTAACTGTGTCAAAGGCAGCAGACAGATCCAGCAAGATGAGTACAGAGGATTTGGAAGCTGCTCTTGCCAGTCTCAGGGCCTCTGTAACCGAGAGTAGGGCAGTCTCAGTTGAGTGTCCACTTCTGAAGCCAGATTGGTTGTTGTCCAGAATGTTGTTCTGTGCAAGAAACAGAGAGAGTTGGTTGAACACAACTCGCTCAAGTGACTTTGCAATGAATGGAAGAAGGGATACCGGTCTGTAGTTTTCTAAAAGTGCTGGATTTAGAGCAGGTTTTTTAAGCAGTGGGCTTACCCGAGCCTGCTTAAATGCTGTGGGAAAAGTGAAAGTGAAATTGGAAAAAATAGCACGCAAATGAAAGCCATTGCACGCTTTCGTCAGCGTCAGCAACTGCATGCGATCACAGGTTGCATTAACCCAATCCCCCCTCCCCCCGCTCAATGAGATTTGTGCCCCCCCCTAGAAATTTAAATGCCCCCCCGACAGGGACATATAGGGACAGGCCGTAGATTATTAGGATTGGCCTGTCTCCAACTTAGAGTGTGGTGGTTTCTGAGTGTTAGTAGTAATAGTCAGGGCCGGCACCAGGGCACCTCAGTCGGGGGGGCATTTAAATTTCTAGGGGGGGGGGCACAAATCTCATTGAGCGGGGGGAGGGGGATTGGGTTAATGCAACCTGTGATCGCATGCAGTTGCTGACGCTCACGAAAGCGTGCAATGGCTTTCATTTGCGTGCTATTTTTTCCAATTTCACTTTCACTTTTGAACACGTTCAGCAAGGAGGGGAGAGGATGGAAAGGGATGCCCCCCTTGATGCCGGCCCTGGAACAATGAACAATGTAGAACAATCTTTTGTTTGTAAATTCACTTTTTATCGGTTTTTATTTTGATAAACATGACAATATGCTATAGCATTAATATAACATGAAAATAGTTTGTAACCCTATTAAAGCACGGGATGAAATACAGTGAGTTGGTCTGGTAAATTGCGAATTAGCTGTCATCATTAAAACTCGTGCAGCCAGCTACGCTGGAGAAACTGCGATGACCGTATAACCCGCATCTGCTCACAAATCACTCTTGCGGTAGCCTACTGATTACACTGCTTCAAGTCAGACGCTGATTGATCTGCTCAAATCGAATAAAACTTTATGCACTCTGCATTCGGTGTGCCCATGCTCCTGCAATTAATCATCCATTAACGGTTTGAACAAATAAGTTCATTAAGAAAACTGAAGGGGTAAGGGGACAGGTGCGGGTGATTAATACTCAGGTGATTGTGATCTGGTGTGCGATGGGGCTGATGACAGCGGTGACTGTGGTGATGACAGCGGTGACTGTGACTCCCTGACACATGTGGTGTATGCCATGCCTCGTCTTATTCGTTTCTGTTAATAAATGTTATATAAACTAATTTGACATTGTACTCTTTTATTGTTGTGCTTTCCATTAAGAGTAATAATGAATTCATCTTACAAGCATTCATTTTAGTCTTAGAAAGGAAAAAGTGTAAAGATGTAAGCGCAACAGACAATTTTTTTTCTTGTAAAACGTGAAAAGCAAACATGTTCCGGTGTTACCAGTAATACTGGTTTTGTCGCAAGTTTATATACTGGTGTGAAAATTTCCATACCGTCACATCTAGAACATACTGTACTTCCAGTTGACAGAAGCAGCGTATATATATATATATATATATATATATATATATATATATAGTATATATAAATATATATAGGCCTATTTAAATCATAAAAGGTTTATCACAGTAGTATAATAAAAAGTTTGGAAGACCATGATGACCAACTAAAGTTAAAAAGTAAATCATACAGAGTAGTCGTGTGAGTCATACAGTCAAAGGATCAGTGAGTCATACTGCTAAAAAAAAAAAATTATAGCCTGAATGCACTGTAAGTCGCTTTGGATAAAAGCGTCTGCTAAATGCATAAATGTAAATGTAATGTAAATGTAAAGGGCCCATTCACACAGAACCTCAAAAACAGGTAGTGGAATGGGGAAAAAAAACAAGGCCTCATGACATATTTTTTAAAGTTGAAATTTGACTTGAATGCTGCATGTTTAGAACCAGTGGGATGGGAAAACACATTCTGTATGAAAGGCCCATTAGGCTATTTGACAAAAGAATGAATGAAGGTGTACATTCACAAGCGGAGCTGTCTTGTTATTACAGGCTTTATTACAGGCTGAACTGGCCATAAAAACAAAAACAAAAAAAAAACAAGCCATTTGAAATAGCAGGAAACCACTGCATTTGAATCACAGTCCAAACAAAGATGCTACATACATGTTGCATGCAGTGTAAAAAAAAAAAGATTACATTTTTATAGAAAGAAAAACAGACGTTAAAAAGAAACTCAGCAGCACAGGGTGCCAATCATTTACCATTAATGGAAATTAAAGAACACTTTTTAAAATGGTCAATGTGTACTCTTAAATGAATGCAATGACACCAGAGATGTAGCGAATATCTGAATGTTTACTGTTACTCTCTACTTTTTCAAGCCGTCCTGCTCTAGGCAGGACTAAACAATCACAGCAAAATCAGACATGCATCATGACTGCCGAACAGTCTCTATGAACAGAACGGTGCATTCCTATGTCCTACAGTGGACACAACATTTCCCCCCCTAACTGACTCTAAAGAACAGAATTAAATAACTCCACCATAACACAAGTAAAAGCCGCGTGGTGATCGTGTACTTGACCACTGCTACTCTCCTTTCCGGGACGCCTACAAATCGCTCCCCCGCCCACCTTTCGGCAAATCGGGTCATTCTTCCGTTCTGCTCCTGCCTGCTTATAGGCAGAAACTGAAACGAGAAGCACCCGCCCTCAGGACAATTCAATGCTGGTCGGACCAATCGGACGCTATACTGCAGGACTGTTTTGATCACGTGGACTGGGACATGTTCCGGGCAGCGTCTGATGATGACATAGAGGCTTTCTCAGATTCTGTAACGTGTTTCATCAGGAAGTGCGTAGAGGACGTGGTTCCGACAAAAACAATCCGTATCTACCCCAACCAAAAAACGTGGATTGACAGCGATGTTCGAGCAGCCTTGTCAGCGCGGACATCTGCCTTTAAATCTGGGAACTTTGACGATCGAAAACAAGCCAGTTACGATCTCAGGAAATCCATCAAAGCCACCAAACGACAATATAAAAACAAAGTTGAAGAACAATTCAACACCAACAATGCAAGAAGCATGTGGCAGGGCATCAATAACATCACGGATTTTAAAGGGAATAAACCAGCTACAGTGAACATTGCGCCTCTCTACCGGATGAGCATAATCTTTTTTATGCTCGTTTCGAGGGTCACAACACCGCCCACACAGAGAGTGCTCCCGCGGCTGTTGCAGAGGAGGTGAGTGCAATCGCCATTTCTGTCACGGATGTAACACGATCCTTCAAACGGGTGAATATCCACAAGGCTGTGGGTCCTGATGGCATCCCAGGCCTTGTGCTCCGAGCATGTGCATTCCAGCTAGCCTGGGTTTTCACAGACATTTTCAACCTCTCCCTCTCTCTGTCTGTGGTTCCCTTATGCTTCAAAAAATCCACCATTGTGCCCATACCAAAGAAAAATAAAATCACATGCTTGAATGACTGGAGGCCCGTTGCTCTGACACCCATCTTCAGCAAGTGTTTTGAGAAACTCATCAGAGACTACATCTGCTCTGTGCTGCCTGCCTCACTGGATCCGCTGCAATTTGCATATCGCAGCAACCGTTGCACAGACGATGCTATTGCCTTCGCCTTGCTGCTCTCTCCTACCTGGAAAACAAGAATGCCTATGTGAGGATGCTGTTTGTGGACTACAGCTCTGCATTCAATACCATAGTGCCTGCCACACTGGTTGCGAAGCTCTAGACTCTAGGACTAAACAGATCTCTGTGCAGCTGGATCCTGGACTTTCTGACAGGCAGAAGTCAGGTGGTCAGAATGGGCAACACCATTTCATCTCCGCTGACCCTCAACACTGGTGCTCCGCAGGGCTGCGTTCTCAGCCCACTCCTGTACTCCCTGTAAACACATGACTGTGCAGCCACACACAGCTTGTGACGACACAACAGTGATAGGCCTGATCACTGACAACGATGAGACAGCCTACAAAGCGGATGAGTACCCAGACTAAATGGTGTCAGGAGAACCACATCTCACTCAACATCGACAAGACACCTGTGGAGTGGGTAAACAGCTTTAAGTTCCTCGGCGTTCCATCACTGAGGATCTCACATGGTTCGCTCACACAGATGCAGTGCTGAAGAAGTCACATCAACGCCTCTTCTTCCTGAGACGGCTGAGGAAGTTTGTAATGAGCCCCGGCATTCTCAGATCATTCTACACCTGCACTGTGGAGAGCATCCTGACCGGCTGCATCACCGCCTGGTTTGGAAACAGCACCGCTGGCAACCGCAAAGCTCTGCAAAGGGTTGTGCGAACTGCCCGCCACATTGTTAGAGGTGAGCTTCCCTCCCTCCAGGGTATCTACACCAGGCGGTGTATAAGAAAAGCCCAGAGGATCACCAATGACTCCAGCCACCCGTCCCACAGACTGTTCTCTCTGCTGCCCTCAGGAAGACGTCTCCGCAGCATCCAATCCCGCACTAGCCGACTGAGGGACAGCTTTTTCCCTCAGGCTATCAGGCCTATGAACAGTCAGAACTAAGACACCCTACAGCACACTCCCACTTTACGATATGCCACACACTGCACTTTAACTCCACAGTTCAAACTGGACTACACGTACACACTACACTAATACAACAATCTATTTGCTACAACTGGATACCATCCAATGCACATCCATGACGTTTGCGTATCCATCTTATGTATAATCTACTGCACCTTTGCATATTACTGTGTGTGTATATATGTGTACATAACCAGGCGCTGCTTTGTACAGTGGACGTTAAGGATGACTCCGCTCAATTTGTGCTTTTACATACTTTTTTACGTTCTCTTTTTACACGCATAACATCTGCACTATTTATATACGACAAAAGAACACTTTTGGACATTGGACACCGCTGCACTAACCTGCTTCAGGACACTTTATCCACGGATCCAGCGTGGCCATTGGAGATACTTCGGAACACCGAGGTTAACAAAGGCTGCCTGAATAATCCCAGGAGGCGAAAGAAACACCGCGGGCGACGCGCTGGAATTCGTAACAGACTTAGAAAAAGGGCTCACAGTCCTCCTCTACCGAGTATTCTGCTCGCTAATGTCCAATCCTTGGAGAATAAGATGGACGATCTTAGAGCCAGGATAAGTTTCCAACGGGACATTAGGGACTGTAACATCCTTTGTTTGACTGAAACATGGCTCACTCCCTCGGTCCCGGATACCGCTGTAACACCGTCTGATAACTTTTCTGTTTTACGGATGGACAGAACAGCCGAGGCTGGAAAAACCAAAGGTGGTGGAGTGTGTTTCATGATTAACAAGAAATGGTGTGACCCCAGGAATATCTCCATTCTGTCGCGTTCCTGCTCGCCTCATCTGGAACATCTCTCCATTATCTGCCGCCCATTCTATCTGCCCCGGGAGTTTCCATCGATCATCGTTACTGCCGTTTACATTCCACAACAGGCAGACACGAGCTTGGCTTTGTCCAAACTCCAAGATGAGCTCAGCGGCTACATCAACAAACACCCTGACGCTTCCTCTATCATCGCAGGGGACTTTAACAAAGCTAACCTCAGGAAGGTCATGCCGAACTTCCATCAGCATGTATCCTGTCCAACTAGAGGACCGAATACACTGGATCATTGCTACACTCAGTTTAAGAATGCCAACAAAGCTCGTTCCCTGCCGGCTTTTGGCAAATCGGACCATGCCACCATTTTCCTCACACCGGAATATAAACAAAGGATCGTTCAGGAATCCCCGGGGGAGAGGGAAGTGACGCGCTGGTCCTCCCTCTCTGAAGCTATGCTACAGGCGTCTCTTGATAACGTCGACTGGGACATGTTCCGGGCGAGTTCAGCTGACGTCAGCGAGTTCACAGATGTAGCATTAAGCTTTGTTAACATGCTAACCGACCAAGCCACTGAAATGGTAACAATAAGGACATTCTCTAATCAGAAACCGTGGGTGGACAGATCAATCTGTGCTGCGGTTAACCAACGCACTGCCGCATACAACACCGGTCTTTTGTCAGGAAACATGAGTGAGTACAAAGCATCGTGCTATGCTCTCTGACGGGCAGTTAGAGCTGCTAAACTCCGATACAGGGAGAGAATTGAGTCACATTTTCAGCTCAATGACTCTCGACGGATGTGGCAGGGACTGAAGACCATCTGTTCCTCTGGAAATAACTCCTCCGCCGAGGTGAGAGCAGATCCATTGCTGGCCAAAGAGTTAAACACCTTCTACGGCCGCTTTGAATGTAATGGCGGTTCGACTCTGCCGATCAGTGCGTCAGGAAGCAGCAGACAGTGCAGCGATGGGGATGATCATGTTATCACCATGTCGGAGGATGAGGTTTCGGAGGGAACTAAAGAGAGTGAACGTCAGGAAAGCTGCTGGACCTGATGGGATTACTGGCCGCGTTCTGAGGTCCTGCGCCGATCAGCTTGCTGGTTTGTTTACTTCCATCTTTAATGAGTCCCTTCCTACCTCTGTGGTTCCGACCTCATTTAAGAAATCTGTCATCATCCCTGTGCCTAAGAACAGTAAACTCTCTTGCCGGAATGACTATAATCCAGTTGCCCTCACATCAACAGTCATGAAGGTTTTTGAGAGATTTTTAAAGAAACACATATGCTCCTCCATCCCTGCTACTTTGGACCCTCTTCAGTTTGCCTATCGCCCAAATAGGTCTACTGATGATGTCATCTCTCAGGTACTGCACTCTTCCCTCACACACACTGACAGCAAAAATGGCAACTATGTCAGGCTGCTATTCATTGACTATAGCTCAGCTTTCAACACTATAGTCCCCACCAAGCTAGCTGTCAAACTCTCAGACCTCGGCCTAAACACTTCACTCTGTGACTGGATTCAAGACTTCCTCACCGGCAGACCACAAGTGGTGAAAATAGGCCAGTTCACCTCCAACTCCATCACCCTGAACGTAGGAGCCCCGCAGGGTTGTGTCCTGAGTCCCCTGCTCTACTCTCTCTACACACAAGACTGTGTGTCCTCTCACAGCTCCAATTCTATTGTTAAATTTGCTGATGATACTGTGGTTCTGGGCCTCATTTCCAACAATGATGAGACCGCATACTTGGGTGAGGTAGAGAGACTTACATCATGGTGCCAGGACAACTGTCTCTCTCTGAACGTGAGCAAAACTAAAGAGCTGATTGTAGACTTCAGGAAGCGACAGCAGCGGCCCTACACTCCTCTTATGATCAGCGGGACCCCTGTGGAGAGGGTGAGCAGCTTCAAGTACCTCGGTGTAAACATCTCCGAGGACCTGACTTGGACTGCACACATTCTAACACAGGTCAAGAAAGCCAGGCAAAGACTGTACCATCTGCGACAGCTGAGGAAATTCAGGGTCTCACCAGCAATCCTGAAAACTTTCTATTCAGGGGCCATAGAAAGTGTATTGACACAGTGCATCTCAGTGTGGTATAGTAATGCCACAAATCAGGACTGCAAAGCTCTGCAGAGAGTCGTGCGCTTAGCTGAGCGCATCTCAGGGTCTGCCCTCCCCTCTCTGCAGGACATCTACTTCAATCGCTGCAAAAGCAGAGCTGCAAAAATAATCAAGGACTCAAATCACCCCGGTAACCGTCTTTTCATCTCACTGCCATCTGGCAAGCACTTCAGGAGCATGATGGCAAAAACTGAGAGACTGAGGAGGAGCTTCTTCCCTCAGGCCATCAGGCTTCTAAACTCAGTCTCATAACATCTACAGGACTCAATTTAATAAACTGTAAAAACATTCATTCTCCATCATCCGCATTGCTGCTATGTGTACATACCCGGTACAACCTGTTTGCACATTCCTCTTGCACATCCCTGTTTATATTAATATTTATTAAATCCACAGTAGACTGTATTGCACATTTTACTCCTTATTTAATTTTTTATTATTATTATTTTTTTTTCTGCGGATAGGGGCAAAGAGTGTGCATTTTGTCTGTCAGCCTGGGGTGCTGCAATTCCCTGTTCTGGTGAGGGGAGGGGATGTGGCAGGTCTTCACTGCTTTGTGAGCCAACTGAGGTAGGTGTAGCGACTTTCTTAAGGTGGCTAGCATGCATCAGGTAACATCCTCTAGAAGATATGATGCTCTGCCCATCCGACGAGTAACAACCAGAGGTTTGGACCAGAACGAAGCCAGTTTGTTGTTCCTATGTGGCCTGCGGACTCTCACCCAGTCGTGAACTGCAATATCTGACTCTTTGGCCCATCTGCTAGGTGTTTTTTTTTTAAAATCGAATAGAATAGGTAAGACCACTCTCATGATGTAAGACCACTCTCATGATGCATTCTGTATCAGTTGCAGAGGCTTGATAGTACATACGGGAAGGCCTGCCAAGAGAACATTACAATAGTCCAGTCTGGAGAAAACAAGAGCTTGGACAAGGAGTTGTGTGGCTTGCTCTGACAGGAAGGGTCTAATCTTCCTGATGTTGTATAAGGCAAATCTGCAGGACCGGGCCGTTGTAGCTATATGGTCTGTAAAGCTTAACTGATCATCGATCACAACTCCAAGATTCCTGACTGTTCTGGAAGGAGTTATGGTTGACAAACCCATCTGTATAGAGAAGTTGTGATGAAGTGCTGGGTTGACTGAGATTACAAGCAGTTCTGTTTTAGCAAGGTTGAGTTGAAGGTGATGGTCCTTCATCCAGCCAGGAGAAAGTGTGAGGATAGAAGTGATGAGGAAGACCACCACACCCGGTCCGCAACACATCTTTACTTAAACCCACCAGCTCATTATGCACAAAGCAATTTTAAAAACCACTTAGTAACATAAAAAAATATAACACAATACAGAAATAAAAATGTTATCTATCTATCTACCTATCTTTTTTATTGAAATTCTTAGCATTAACATTAATGAATGACTGGCATACTTCTTACATTATAATTTGTCTTTCCTGGTGTATATGACAAATAGTAAATCATTTAGAATAATTTTTACACATCTCTTTTAGAGGGACAGTTTAATATCACTAAAGTTAAATGCCTACCATAATATCAGTCCATATGACACAATACTCTGCTCTGCTCTAGAAGACATGGGATGTAGTGCAGAATGTGGACAGTTTTTATGGTGACTTTCTATTGGTCCTTCAGAAATCATTCTAATATGCTGATTTGCTGCTCAAGAAACATTTCTGATTATTATCAATATTGAAAACAATTGTGCTGCCCAATACTTTTGTGGAAAATGTGACATTACCATTCAGTCTAGGGTAAGATAAAAAAAAAAGTTTTACACATATATATATATATATATATATATACATACGGTATATATATATATATACTGCTGCACTGAGCAGAGCACGCTGAATTAATTAGAATTGTTGCCTCAAGTGGGCCACGCGGGCCATTTGTCTGGGCCTATGGACAGATATAGTCTACGTACAGCAGCTCACCTGGAAAATGGCCAGTCCGCCACTGGAGCAGAGTGTTGAAGTCAGCAGCCTGGGGTTTTTATAGGTGGATGTTGAAGTCACCGAGCAGTACCAGAGGAGTACCGTCCTCAGGAAAGTTTGATAGTAACACATCCAACTCCTCCAAGGAGTTACCCAGTTGACCTGGGGGACGATAAACAACTACAAAGTGGATTTTAACAGGGTGGGTAATAGTAATTGCATGTGATTCAAATGAACTGTTGCCTGGAAGAGATGGTAGGAGATCAAATTTCCAATCATTTGAGATAAGTAGACCAGTACCTCCTCCTCTCCCAATCATACAAGAGGTGTGGGAACAAGTGAAATTAGTGGAGAGGGCTGCAAGAGTGGCAGTGTCCTCAGGTTTGATCCAAGTCTCAGTTAGGGCCATGAGATTAAGACTGGAATGAGTATCAATAGAATAAATAAGTTCTGCTTTGTTTACAGCAGACTGGCAGTTCCAGAGGCCAATTGGAATAGAGAGTGAAGTAGTATTGGATATAGGGACAGGCCGTAGATTATTAGGATTGGCCTGTCTCCAACTTACAGTGTGGTGGTTTCTGAGTGTTAGTAGTAATAGTCAGGGCCGGCACCAGGGCACCTCAGTCGGGAGGGCATTTAAATTTCTAGGGGGGGCACAAATCTCATTGAGCGGGGGAATGGGTGGTTGGGTTAATGCAACCTGTGATCGTGTGCAGTTGCTGACGCTCACGAAAGCGCGCAATGGCTTTCATATCCATGCTATTTTTTCCGATTTCACTTTCACTTTCGAACACGTTCAGCAAGGAGGGGAGAGGATGGAAAGGGATCAGTGGCGGCTGCTGGTCTTTCAAAGAGGGGAAGCTCATTTTCGGCCTACATCATAAAAATTGTCCATTTATTTATACATAAATTCTGCCCTACGCTCCTTTTCAAGAAAATGCTCTGTGACCCTGTCGTACCAACTAGGCGTCTTTTCCAGTTACTTGACTAGTGTCCTCTCAATGGCCAGCAGAGCTAGGCTGCTTAAACAGCCTTGGCCCATTGTGTTACGGGTGTAGGACTTGAGCCGCTTTAAACAGGAGAAGCTCCTTTCTACAACTGCAGATGTAGCTCCAATTGTTGCCGCTAATGAGAACAGTTTGTAAAGCTGAGGCATTGCACTGTCCAACTCCATGTCTTTAAGGAACACCAAGTAATCACACAGCTTTCCCCTGTTACCCTGCAAGTCCTGGGGCCTCATGAATAAAACTCTCCGTAGATTTCATCCTAAAAGTGTACGTACGCACACAAGCTAGATTTTGCATATGCACAAAAGTTTTCAGATTTATAAAAGCATGCTTACGCCAGAACATGCGCAAAAATCCCTTTATAAATCCCAGCCAGGGGAAGATTGTGCGTACGTGCATCTCTACCCCGACTCCTCCCAGAAATCACCATACAGTATATGGAGCTTACAACGCCTAGTTTTACGATGCATAACCTCATCTGCATATTACTTCCATGCATATTCCCATCCACGTGACACCATGTTTAACACCGTCAAAGGTACAAGACGTTAAGGAAATATGAGATACGGACTAAATGCCATTTGTGCCACATTAATTTTTATTGCCAAAATCATCCAGAATGTTTTAGAATATAGCAAAATATCCATAAAAACAAAACTATTTAGTTCTCAGATAAATAGCCTATTTTAGAATATACTCGAGCTCATTCTTTCCACTGACCAAAGAGTATTTCAATTGTTTTAAACAACTCAAATCAAATAAAATGTATGTAGTTTTGCTGAAAAGGTGAACATCTTTTAGCTAAAGATGCCCCCCCCCCTTTTTATCCTTAAAACTATTGAAGTTTTATCCTTCAAATACTGTACAGTAGCTATTTTTCAAACCAATGGACAATGGACTGTTCGACCACCGAATCCAGCAGTGTCCACCATAATTTCGAAGTGTGCATCATTGTTCATTGTTCTCACTAAAAAAAATCTCATAACATGAGATCCACAGTTTAGTTTACAAATATGAATTATTATAGCACTCATCGCTGTCATTAAAACATTGCATGCCAAAGGAAAAGTGATTAAGCACATCAACTACAAATATGTCTAAATTCATATAATTTTGGTATAACTTCTGTGTAATGACTTTATGTAATTTCAGTGCTTATCTCCATTGATGAGAGTGGAATATTTAATGTAAATGTGTATATCGAAATGAAAACAGTTTAAAATCATTGTTTACTTCATCACTCCAGGAAAAAGAGTGCGTACGCACAGTCAAGAGCATCCGTATGGTGCGCACATATTTATGCCAAGTTTATTTTTTATAAATCCAGATATGTGCTTGAAAAAAAAGCATACGCACATTTCTATGCCCATTTTGTGCGTACGCAACGTTTATACATGAGGCCCCAGATCTGAATACAGGATTTTAAGTTCAGACCTCAGTCTCCAAATAAGCAACTGCACCTTCAAAAACAAGCCCAAATCAAGCCCAATATTTTTTGGTGATTTATTATCTTAAAAATTATTTATCATCAATTATTTATTACCAATAAATGAGCCACATATTTATAGCCTAAAATATATAGGGGTCATTCTATGGAAATATTCATTTTTCTGTCCCTAGCCTTTACAGAAATATTACACTTGAAAAACACTTGGTTACAATTTTTTTATATATTCTAAAATGAAACGATGTGTTATTTGAACAATTACACCTCCTAGAGCCATCAATGTGGCAATATTTATTTTTGATTAATTATAAAGAATTCCAAGCACCACAAAACTGCTCGTCCCCACAGCCATGTACAGAGGGAACGTGCTTTATTTTGAGGTCAAAAACAGGTTTTTCTTCCATTTAAAATAAAATATATATAACTATCAAATAAATGACATAAAAAACTAAATTCCACATAAATATTATAGAAATATATATAAAATATTATATTAAATTATAATATATATTATATTAAAATATATTTTTTAATTCATTAAGATGTAATTTATGTGTATTCATGAAGTCAAAAGGTAATCTAATAATGTGGTCTAAGTTTAAATGTAAAAAAAAAAAACATTTTAAGACATCTTGCCATACCAGGCTAGTTCAAGTTCAAGTTCAAGTTCAAGTTCAAGATTTATTTGTCACATACACGATTATACAGAGAGTATTAACCAGCAGTGAAATGTGAGTCAGGTCCGCTCCATGGACAGTGCAATATTATAGAAAAAAACAACACAAAGAAGTAAACATAAAATTAAATGAATAAAAAAGAAAAAGATATAAAGAACAAAATATAGAATAAAAAATAATGTGCATGATAGTATACTGTAGACTTAAATATTAAGATAGGCATGACTTTACAAGAGAGGAATGTGCACATAGGTTGTACATGGTTGACATGTAGCAGCAATTTCAGAAAAAAAAAATAAGATCCCAAAACACAGAAAGTGATGTGTGCAAATGACACTGTCAGTATGAGGTAGATAATAATGAGTGTGAATATCTTACTGATTGTGAGTGATTAATAAGTGAAGTCATGATGATGTTTAGAGGCCGAGTTTGAGTTCAGGAGTCTGATGGCCTGGGGGAAGAATCTCCTCCTAAGTCTCTCAGTTTTTGCCATCAGGCTGCGGAAGCACTTACCAGATGGCAGCAGAGTGAAAAGACAGTTTCCAGGGTGATTTGAGTTTTTGATGATTTTGACAGCTCTGCTTCTGCAGCGTTTGAGGTAGATGTCCTGCAGAGAGGGGAGAGCAGACCCTGAGATGCGCTCAGCTAAGCGCACAACTCTCTGCAAGGCTTTGCAGTCTTGACTGGAGCTGTTTCCATACCACACTGAGATACACTGAGTCAATACACTTTCTATGGTCCCTGAATAGAAAGTTTTCAGGATTGATGGTGAGACCCTGAATTTCCTCAGCTGTCGCAGATGGTACAGCCTTTGCCTGACTTTCTTAGCCTGTGTTTGAATGTGTGTAGTCCAAGTCAGGTCCTCGGAGATGTTTACACCGAGGTACTTGAAGCTGCTTACTCTCTCCACAGGGGTCCCACTGATCATAAAAGGAGTGTAGGGCAGCAGGTGTCTCTTTCTGAAGTCCACAATCAGCTCTTTAGTTTTGCTCACATTCAGAGAGAGAGACAGTTGTCCTGGCACCATGATGTGAGTCTCTCTACCTCGTCCAAGTATGCGGTCTCATCATTGTTGGAAATGAGGCCCAGAACCACAGTATCATCAGCAAATTTGATAATAGATATGGATCTGTGAGAGGACACGCAGCCATGTGCATTACCGCAGGAAGTAGGGGTGCTGAGGCTGCTGCAGCACCCCCTGGCGTGTAGCCCAAGAAAAAAACGGGGGTGCAGTGTTAAAAAAAAAAGAACATTTTGTAACAGAAAATAAATAAAACTCATTTTATTAATTTGTATATTCATTAAAATTAATAGAAAAAAAGAAGCCTAAGCCTACAATGACAATAAGGAACAGTAAAAAAATAATTAAATTGAATCAAATTGAGAAAGTCGTTTCAACTTGAAGTTAAACTGACTTAGGAAGTCGTTTGTTGCCATGACTTTTTGATCATATTATTACCTGCACCATTCCCAAATCAAGAATTAATGACCATTTCTACAGCCATCACAAAGATACAGCAGAGAAAGATCGAGAGCGTCTATTTACCTCAGCAGCAAACAGTCTCGCATCTGCAGCGCTTATTTTCATCTTTAACGTTAAATCTTTCCTGTTCTTGGAACAAAATTAATGCTTAAGGTTGATTCAGTATTAGGCTACTCTGAAAAAGAAAATCCCACACACAACATCAGCAATACAATGACAAAGTAGCTTATATTAAACATAAAACTTTTATTAACTGAATGAATAAGACATACCTGCGTTGTAACAAATAAATAAAAGGTTTTTGTATTTTCCCCTTACTTCAAATGAATGCTTAGTTTGGCTCATTATTATTACTACAATAAAACAGTACAATGACAAATTCACTTAGGCCTATATTAAACTTTGAACTTTTATTAACAATATGAATAAGGGAAATGTTTTACCCATTGTAACACAAATAAACAAACGGTCTTTGGATTTCCCCTTTCCTTAAAACGATCGTAGTTTGGGGTTCATTATTAGCCTATTAATTAAAACACATCAGCCATAAAATAGTACAATGGCAAATTCGCATAGGCCTATATTAAACATCTAACTTTTATTAACGTATATAAATGAATAAGACAGATATAGCCTAGTTGTATAAGGTATTTTCTCTCTCTTTTTTTTTTCACACACACAACACAACATAATATCCAAAATACAACAAAACAAAACAACAGACACATACTCAACATCTCAAGGTCCAATCAAAAGGGAGGGGGAGAGGGAAGGACAACAAGAACACAAAAGTTACTCCTTTATATAATCACGTATATTCAACAAAAAACCCTGCCAAGCATCTATGGTCGAGGGCCTGGCCCCACCGACTCGCACCGTTGTACATTCACATGACACTATCTGCAGGAGGCTATGGATTCAATATGTCTTTCTACACATGTGTGGTGTAAACCAGTTCTGGATTATTGTCTTCTTCACAGCTGTAAAACCAGCAAACAACATTCTCTTTTGCATTGAACTAATACAGAGACCAGAATCATCAATAAGAATACACAAACTTGGGTCAACAGACCAATCAATTCGCAGTAATGATGACAAAACCAGGTTTACATGTGTCCATAGACTGATGACGACAGGACATTCCCAAAACATATGCAGAAAAGTGCCCGATGATGTAGTGTTACATATATGGCAGTTCAAGTTTGACTGTAGTTTCATTTTAAATCTTTTGTAAGGAGTTATGTATGCTCTATGAATGACTTTGAAGTGAATAAGACGATGAGCCAGATTTTTAGATGTTAAGCTGAGATTAGACCACACTCTCTCCCAGTCGACAGATAAATTAAGGTCAGATAATTCCCTATTCCAAATAGTTTTAATAGAAAGAGGTTTTGTAATACAATCAATAATTTTATTATATATTAAGGAAACAGATGGCCGACCAGCAGATGGTGCAATCCAGTCCCGCATAGGATGAGAGGAAATGGAAGATGCCCAAGGAACGCCATACGCTTTGAGAGCAGAACGTAATTGAAGAAAAACAAAATATGCGGATGCTGGCAGACAAAATGTGGTTCTTAATGTCTGAAATGAACAGAGGCCCTGGTTATCATATATATCACCGCACGTGTTTACACCCAAATTAGACCAAGAGGGTTGGACAAATGGACGATTTCCACATACAAAATTAAAATTGTGCCACAAAGGTGTACTGTTACAGAATTTGAAGGGTCCACCTATCCGACGTTCAACCGTTTTCCAGATTTTAATAGAGTTAGCCACAACCGGAACACATTTATAATTATCCCCTTTTTTTTCCTGTGCCAGTAAATAAAATATCTTGAAGTCTATTTGGTTTAACCTTGTAAGCTTCAATCACCCTCCATGAAACTGTAGATTGAGGATCAACCCAATTATGAAGAGCCTTAAGCTGGAACGACCAATAATATAATTCAAAATTTGGTACAGCCAGTCCTCCTGTGCTATTAGGATGTTGTAATGTGGTAAGTTTAATTCTGGGACATTTATCATTCCAGATAAACTTAGAAATTATGGAGTTGATCTCCTTAAAGTAACCTGGAGGGGGAGAAAGTGGTAGCATAGAGAAAAAGAAATTAAATCGAGGTAACAAATACATCTTAACAGTGGAGATTCTTCCTTGGAGAGAGACTTTAAGATTCTTCCATCTTTGAATGTCATTTTTGACCTTAACTAAAATGTTATTAAAATTGTCTCTGGCAATCTTATGAATGATTTTATATATGGTAATGACCAAATAGATGAAAGATTCCTTAATAGGGATAAATGAGGAAATAGAAGAATTAACCTTAACATTGTTAATTGGCATTAAAGCAGATTTGCTCCAATTTATTTTATATCCCGATAGGCTACTAACATTATCAAATTCCTTAATTACACTAGAGACTGAAACATCAAAGTGGTCTAAATATAGAATAATATCATCAGCGTATAATGAAATACTATGATTATGGTCATGAATCTTAATCGATACTTCAGATTTCCTGATGGCTTGTGCTAAGGGTTCAAGAGATAGACAAAACAATAAGGGGGAAAGTGGACACCCCTGCCTCGTTCCCCGTTGTAAAGGGAATGAGGGGGAAATAATATTACCAGTTATGACTGATGCTGCAGGTGAGTGGTATAATGTCTTAATCATAGAAACGAAGTGTTCACCGAAGCCGAAACATTGCAGAACTGCCCACATATAATTCCACTCTAGCCTGTCAAAGGCTTTTTCTGCATCAAGAGAAAAGACCGCACAAGGGGTTGGGTGGGAGTCCGCAAAGTCAAGAATATGAAGGAGTCGACGCATATTGTCAGATGCATTGCACCCCTTGATGAAGCCAGTTTGGTCCTCCTTGATCAGACTATGAATTACCTTCTCCATACGAGAAGCAAAATCTTTAGCATAGATTTTTAGATCACATGGGATAAGCGAAATCGGTCTGTAGCTGGAACAATCTAATGGATCTTTCCCTTTTTTAAGAAGTAATGAAATCAGTGATGTTTTTTGATCTCTATGAAATACCCCATGTTCAATTGCAAAATTAAATGAGTTAAGCATAAGTATCCCTACCAAATCCCAAATTTCTAAATATAATTCAGGGGGAGACCATCTAGACCCGGCGATTTGCCCTTTTGAAGGCTTTTTAGAGAGACGTGAAGTTCCTCCAAACTTAATGGGGCCTCCAAAGATTCTTTATCTATCTGTGAGATCCGAGGCAGTTCCAATTTATCTAAATACTGCTTACAAATTGATTATTCAAAATCTGTTTCGGCTTTATACAGATTTGTGTAAAAACCTTTAAATATGTCATTAATTGCCACAGGGTTCGTGGTGACCTGATCATCTGATGATTTTATTGTGCTAATATATGCCTTAGACTCGCATTCTTTCAACCTAAGGGCCAATAAATGACTAGGTCTCTCTGATTCAAAATAATATTTCTGTCTGGTCCTATGTAAAATAAATTCTGCCTTTGAGTGTGAAAGTAAATCATATTCTTCTATTAAAGAGGACAGCTGTGTAGCCTGTTGCTCAGTAAAATGTTGTTTTTGTAGGTTTTGTAATGATTGAATTTTATTTTCTAATTGTGTAAACTGGTGAGTTTTCGCTTTGGCAAGTGTAGAAGAGAAAGATATACAGAAACCTCGTATAGCACACTTAGTCGTTTCCCACAGTATTTGAGGATCCACATCAGAGGGCATATTAATTTCAAGAAATTCCTTAATATATTCTTTTAGAGAGGTAATGCAAGTCTGATTACTTAATAATGATATGTTAAAGCGCCATCTAGGGGACTTGGCTTTAATATCGGAAAGAGGAACACTGCACAACACAGCAGAATGATCAGATAATAAAATTGGTAATATAGAGATGGAGGAATTAGACAAAATTAAAGATGGGCTGAGAAATATGTAGTCTATCCTAGAAAAAGTCTTGTGTCTATTAGAAAAAAATGTGAAGTCCTTAGCTTTAGTATTCTGAATTCTCCATAGATCGATTAAGTTCAGCTCAGTGATAAATTTATTCAATAATTTAGAGGATGGGTTGGCTGTTGTATCAGATTGAGATTTATCTAAAGCAGGATTTATGACAGCATTAAAATCACCACCCACCACTAGAGGGCAATCAATCTCCTCAAGTAGAGTTTTGGAAATCTGTGTAAGGAATGCACTTAACAATACAAATTAAAGTTAAACTGACCTAAGTCAGTTTAACTTCAAGTTGAAACGACTTTCTCAATTTGATTCAATTTAATTATTTTTTTACTGTTCCTTATTGTCATTGTAGGCTTAGGCTTCTTTTTTTCTATTAATTTTAATGAATATACAAATTAATAAAATGAGTTTTATTTATTTTCTGTTACAAAATGTTTTTTTTTTTTTTAACACCGCACCCCCGTTTTTTTCTTGGGCTACACGCCAGGGGGTGCTGCAGCAGCCTCAGCACCCCTACTTCCTGCGGTAATGCACATGGCTGCGTGTCCTCTCACAGATCCATAAGGTCCATAATCTGTGTAAGGAATGCACAATCTGTCTCATTCGGACCATAAATAGAGACCAATGCTAACCTATTATTATATATTTTGCATCAGATAAAAACAAATCTACCCTTCTCATCACTACCAAGGTGTTCAATCGTTAAATTTAACTTCCGGTTAACAAGGATAAGTACCCCCTTATTTTTATTTTGAGCGCAGGAGAAAGCTAATTAATTAATTTGTAATACTTATTCTGGAAACGTGCCACGTCAGATTGTTTTAAATGTGTCTCCTGAATTAGGGCACAGGAAATAGATTTACGGTGTAAATATTCTAACACACGGGTTCGTTTAACAGCAGAATTTAAACCATTCACATTCAGTGATAAAATATTTAGAGTATGCATTGAATATTCATAATCCCAAGATTGTACTCAATAAATGCAAAAAAAAAAAAAAAAACAGAAGCATTTCCATTCTGTAAATAACACGCAAACACTGATGTTCATTTTAGATACCAAACCTCCTAGATGAAAAATCCCTTTAGAAATAAGGTAAAATAGATAAAAGTATAAATGTCTGCTGTAAAAAACAAAAACAACATAAAAATATGAACAACCGACAACCATAAACAAGGAACAACTCAGACCGCACATTACCGAGAACATAGGTCTGACTGAGCAACAAAAAACAGTGATAGGTCGTGACCGATCCACTCCAACACAAGACATGTCTCCCGAAAGGCTCACACAGCCAAAACATTTTTTTATTAATTAAACCTACTTTCCATTAGTCCCATCCAAAAAAGAAAAATGGAGTGTCAGTCTTACCAGCAAAGAGATCGTTGTACCGGATAAATAAGGACAATATCCCAGTAGGAGAGAGGAGAGAAGAAAACGCAAAAAAAAAAAATATCGTCCAAGCAATCGTCCATGCTCATCCTGCCATCATCCCCTCCTGGGCAGCTAGGACCAAGTCCATCCCGGCAAACAGCGGCCGCTGCTCCCCCGTCGTCCCCCCGCAGAGCTGCGGCATACGACTTCTGCTGAGACATGGAGCTGATAAAATCCTCCGCTTTCTGAGGGGAATCGTAGCTTCTCTGTTCCCCTTTGTGCCGTAGTTTAATTACCGCCGGATAGATGAGGAAGGGCTGGAGACCAAGTGCTGTCATCTTCTTCAAAACCGGACCAAATGCCTTTCTCCTGATCGCTGTAGCCGGACTAAAGTCGAGAAAAAATAGCAGTGTGACATTGTTCTGTGCGCACTTCACTGGATAAGCCTGCCGAGCACCCTTCAGGATCTCTGATCTGTCATGCCATCTCAGCACACGGAAGATGAGAGTGCGCGGCCAATCGGAGCCCCTCCCTCCGTCATACACGCGATGCCCCCGATCAATCTCAATGTCACGGCCCCTCAAGGAAGGAATCCACTTGGAAAGATTAGCTCTAAGGAAACCAGCTGTGTCATTACCCTCCATCCTCTCTGGGAGTCTTCACTGGAGATGGCCGAATCTCAGAATTTTTTCTTCATTGGCAATTGCTCAATCTCTCTTTTCCGATCTCCTTTGTCTGCCTTAGCACTCAAGATGGGTCCAATGCACAGTGGTTAAAATTTTACTGACAGGATCGTAAAATATGTGGCAAAGTGAGCGGAGCGAAAAACTAAGCCTGCATCACCATCGAGGGGTCACGTGATCCTCCTATTTTCTCTCTTTTAAAACAAATGCGTTGTGGTTCATTGTTTTCTTTATTTTTTTCTTTATGAAAACAGCAACAATAAAGACAAACTTGCTTATATTAAATGAATAAATGAAACTTTTATTAACAAAAGTTGCGCTTTTGGATCATAGTGTCTCGCATCACTCTTGTCACGTGACCAAGACCCCCCCCCCCCCCGTTTTATTTCTCAGCCCCCCCTGCTCGAAATACGTTCCCGCGGCTATGGTCATGTGTGTAGAGAGAGTAGAGCAGTGGACTTAGGACACAACCCTGCGGTGCTCCTACGTTCAGGTTGATGAAGTTTGAAGTGAACTTGCCTACCTTCACCACCTGAGGGTCTGCCGGTGAGGAAATCTTGAATTCAGTCGCAGAGGGAAGTGTTTAGGCCGAGGCCTGTGAGTTTAGAAGTCAGCTTGATCGGGACCATGGTGTCAAAAGCTGAGCTATAGTCTATGAATAGCAGCCTTGCAAAGTTCCCATTGCTGCTGTCAATGTGTGTGAGGGAGGAGTGGAGTATGTGAGAGATGGCATCATCAGTGGATCTATTGGGACGATAGGCAAACTGAAGAGGGTCCAGAGTAACAGGGATGGATGAGCTAATGTGGCTCTTAACAAGTCTCTCAAAAACCTTCATGACTATTGATGTGAGGGCCACTGGTCGATAAGTCATTCAGGCAAGAGGGTTTATTGTTCTTAGGCACAGGGATGATGATGATTTTTTTAAAGGAGGTGGGAACCACAGAGGTAGCAAGGGACTCATTAAAGATTGAGGTGAACAAACCAGCAAGCTGGTCAGCGCAGGACCTAAGGACTCGGCCAGTAATCCCATCAGGTCCAGCCGCTTTCCTGATGTTCACAGAAACTATTTAAACTGAACTGAGGACATCACTGAATCCAATAATGAAATGCCTTTAACTGAAAATTGAGTGTTTAATCTTGTCATTTTACATTATTGACACTATTTTCCCATTTTGATATTGTGCAGTTGCTTTGTCACAATTTGTATTGTTAAAAGCACTATATAAATAAAGGTGGCTTGACTTGACTTAACCGCATCACAAATTGTTCTGTCCGCCCACGGTTTCTGATTAGGGAAGGTCCTTACAGTTATTGTTTCTGTAGCTTGTTCGGTAAGTGTGTTTACAAAGCTCACTGCTACATCCGTGAACTCACTGACGTCAGATGAGCTCGCCCAGAACATGTCCCAGTCGACGTCATCAAGAGCCGTCTGCAGCATAGCTTCCAAGTGGGAGGACCAACGCGTCACTTCCCTCTTCACCTATTCAGCTATTCGAACCAAATGTATTTACTCAGAATTACTACTTGTTTTTTATTATAGCCCGTGATAATTAATACATTACAAAAACATTGTAAAAAATAGGCTAAAAGAAAGTCCTCCCACTCCTCTACGTCTACTTCTATCATTGCTTGGATTACAGCATCACGCGCCTTATTTTTTAACGTGATTTTTCTCCAATGAGGTGCGGAACATTTGGCAAATTACTCTACGCATTTATATTATTGCACTGGTTGGCTATTAACTGCAAGCAGACAGTGTGTCAATCAATGCATTGGAGAATATGGCGAACATAAATAAAGAAACAAAGTTGCTTGTCAGATTTCCCTAACAAACAAACATATTTTTTTAAATAAGCCCAAAAAACCGCAACCCGCGACCAGGGATTTTTGTCCCGCAACTTTACAAAAAAACAAGCCCAAAGTCGCGTATATTATGCAGACTTGGCAACTGTGCTTCAGTGTCAGTGACTTTATATAGTACAAAATCGCTGTCAATCAAAAGGAGATGCAGTCTTTCGACAGACCCTCCAATCATCACACAGAAGCCCGGAGTCCAGTCCAGCCCACTCCTCCATTCACCCCCAGAGACGCTGAGCATCCGTGGGCGGGACATAATCACAGCATTTATCCAATGACCGTGTAGTTTTGAAGCACTGAAAAAAACTGTTCAAAGCAGCCCCATTGAAGTCAATGGACGCTAGACTTCAACAGGGAAATACACTGTGACACAACGGGAATGTATGAGAAGGAAATCGAGTCAGCCGACCTGCTATATGTAGCTGATTCTGAACGAACTCGTCTTCGAGATGAACATGTTCTAACGCATTTTTAGTCAATAAAATGTTAACACAATAGTTCACATTTGACCATTATTTTTTTTTTACATTATAGGGGAAGCCGAGCTCCCCTTGCAGTCTTAAAGAAATCCCCACTGAAAGGGATGCCCCCCTTGACGCCGGCCCTGGAACAATGAAGAACAATCTTTTGTTTGTAAATTCATTTTTATCAGTTTTTATTTTGATAAACACGACACAATACGCTATAGCATTAATATAACATGAAATTAGTTTGTAACCCTATTAAAGCACGGGATGAAATACAGTGAGTGGGTCTGGTAAATTGCGAATTAGCTGTCATCAAAGCTTGTGCAGCCAGCCACACTGGAGAAACTGCGATGACCGTATAACCCGCATATTTTACATTTACATTTACATTTAGTCATTTAGCAGATGCTTTTATCCAAAACGACTTACAATTGGGGAATACATAAAGCGATTCATCTTGAAGAGGCAATCAGACAGAGGAAGTGCTCGTAACAAGTCTCAGTCATTGTTCAAATAAGTACAAGCTAGCAAGGGAAGGAGAGAAAGATAAAGGGAAGGTTTTTTTTTTTTTTTAAGAACAAGTTTAGGATGAAGTCAAGTAGTACCGAAAGAGATGAATTTTCAGTTGTTGCTTGAAGATTGACAGGGATCCAGCATTCTGGATTGGGGTTGGAAGATTATTCCACCATCCAGGAATGGTGATTGAGAATGTTCTGGAGAGTGATTTTGAGCCTCTCTGTGATGGTAGCCTCTCTGTGATGGTAGCTTTCCTGTAGCTCAAATGGTAGAAGATAGAAATTATACTTAAGTGTGTGCTCGGTGTCGTTGCTCGGTTAAAGTCGCGCAGGAAAAAGTCGTCCGTCTTTACACTCGTTGGTCTTCACACGAGGAGGCTGAACACGACGGATGAACGCTTTCGCAGACGCTTCCGCGTCAGCGCTCTGACATCAAATAAATACCGTGCGAGCTGCCGTCCTTCTCTTCTGGTGATTAATCGGCTTTCCCAACTTATAACAGCCACCAAGCAGTTTAAATACTTTAACAGTCGCTGAGGCCGGCTTCTGCTCAGCACAGCCAATAACCTTAAAGGACTGCTAATTGCTCAATAAGAAACTAAACACTTCACACAATCACACAGACTCGTTCTTAGCTGAGGCGCAAATTATTCTAATTACCAGTAAGTGCAATCAAACATATAAACCTCAACGAAAATGCACAATAGAAATAGGTAGGAAATGAAGTATTCCTTCCTAGCAGCAAGTAAATAATTTAAACAACAGAACTGCGAAAAAGTTCTTGCGAGCATATGCTCACAAATCACTCTTGCGGTAGCCTACTGATTACACTGCTTCAAGTCAGATGCTGATTGATCTGCTCAAATCGAATTCAACTTTATGCGCTCTGCAGACGGTGTGCCCATGCTCCTCCAATTAATCATCCATTAACGGTTTAAACAAATAAGTTCATTAAGAAAACTGAAGGGGTAAGGGGACAGGTGCGGGTGATTAGTACTCAGGTGATTGTGATCTGATGTGCGATGGGGCTGATGACTGTGGTGACTGCGGTGATGACAGCGGTGACTGTGACTCCCTGACACATGTGGAGTATGCCATGCCTTTTCTTATTCGTTTTTGTTAATAAATGTTATATAAATTAATTTGACATTGTACTCTATTATTGTTGTGCTTTCCATTAAGATTAATAATGAATTAATCTTTCAAGCATTCATTTTAGTCTTAGAAAGGAAAAAGTGTAAAGATGTAAGCGCAACAGACAATTTTTTTTCTGGTAAAATGTGAAAAGCAAACGTGTTCCGGTGTTACCAGTAATACTGGTTTTGTTGCAAGTTTATATACTGTTGTGAAAATTTCCACACCGTCACAACCAGAACATACTGAGCATTCTGTCCAGTCAACAGAAGCAACGTATATACTGTATATATACAGTATATGTATGTATGTATATATATATATATATACACAGTGCACAGCCTAAATGAGCACACCCCCTCAAAGAAGAATGTCAGAATTATTCAGCAAAATAAGATTTTCTTATTAAAGTGATAAATTGTTGTGTTGCAAAAAAAGTACACCCTCCTGAAAGTTACAAAAAAAAAAGTGTATAGGTTTAAGGCTATTTTTGATCAACAAGTGAGTATATTAAACCAAAACTTTTAAAGACCAGTAATTTCCTGACAATTAAAAGTATTACATAGCCCACTGATTCATACTCAGACTTAATGCTGGCAGCAGTGGAACCACTTGAGAGAGAACTGCCAGGTGACTTATTCCTTAGCATAAAAGAGAACAATGTTACAAGAGGAATACCAAATTATTGTTTTAAGTGTGAAAATATAGCAGAAGTAGCACTGACATTCAAAAACAATGGACTTGTGACAAGGCTCCTGAAATATTCAGGTCTTCACTTTAAGTTTTCATTTAGTGATGAGTGAATTTTTGCTAGAAAAAGAGCAGGAGAAATAACATGCAAGTGTCTCAGAGTTGCAAAAGCTATGAAAAGAGTGACACTTTATCTCACAGAGTATGACGCAGCCTGCAGAAGTGACATGCATGGTTGTTGTCACCACTAGAATTACCTACTGTAGCCAAAGCAAAATAAACACATTTAACCTCTTCCAAGGCCCATATTTACAAAATAGAGACTTCTGGGAATCCATACTCTGGTCTCAAGAGACCAAGTCAATCATTTCGGATCCAAAAGCATCCAAAATGTTCTGGTGTTGCTAGAGGAGGAGTACAGTGAGAAGTGTTTGGTACCCACAGTGACATTCAGTGGTAGTAAAGCTCTTATAAAGGGATGCATGAGTGCTGAAGGTGTGAGGGAGTTGTGCTTTATCAATGCTTTCATGAATTCACACACTACTGTGTGATGTAATACAAAAAGTTGAAACAGAAGATGCTACCCTCCCCTCATTCCCTGCATTATTGGGCATTTTTTCAGCATGTCAATGAAGATATTCATTCTCCCAAGGTGAAAATCCTTCAGTGGACATGTATTTCACTCAATCTTAGTGCTCTTGAGCAGCTGTGGGGGATTTTGTGGAGACGAGCTGAGCAATTAAAGACCAGAGCATTCAAGGAGGTCGTCCTCCAGGAGTTAAATAGCACAGATGTGAAAATTTGTCATGAACTTGTACACTCAGTGCCAAGAAGGGTCAGAGCAGTATACTTAAAGTTCTGGAGGACATCCTAAGTACTACAATATTATACATTTGTGGAATTAAATCTAGGGTGTACTCATTTCTGCAATCCTTCATTTAAACACAATTGGCTAATTTACTTATCTTACAGAAAATATTTCCATATATTTTGTCGTTTTTATTAAGTATGTTTAATACTTTTCAATTTTGCCATCTTTCCATGAATTCTATTAGTGATCACTAAGAAAATACATATTTTATATTTATTCAGAGGGGGTGTACTCATTTATACTGTGCACTGTACATATATATATATAAATATATAGGCCTATTTAAATCATAAAAAGTTTATCACAGTAGTATAATAAAAAGTTTGGAAGACCATGATGACCAACTAAAGTTAAAAAGTAAATCATATAGAGTAGTTGTGTCATTGAGTCATTGCCTGGGTTCTGTCGTGTGTATCATGTTTTCCTGCCTCTTGTGTCCGTATTTGGTTTGTTTCCTGTCCTTATTTCATGTCATTATGGGTTAAGTATGTTCCAGCTGTGTTTATGTGATTATGTGTTAATTACTAGTTCCTGTATTTTGAGTTTGATTTCGTCTAGTCTACTCGTTACTTCCCGGTGTATCCTGTCTCTGAGTCCTGCCTTGTCCTGCTTTGATGTCCTCATTAAAGACTATTATTTGAGTTTACGTCCTCGTCTGCGTGTCCTTGTTCCTCCCTCGTGCACCGTGACAACTGCTCCATTGTACAATCTGTTGCATTCAGCGTGACCACTATGCTGATATGCGAAGGATGATGATCGATGCGAGTGAAGCACAAAGTATATTTCATAAATAATAATATTTTAGCATACAGACGTCGCAAATATGAATACATTTGGATTTGTGCCGAATGAGAGAGGTAGGCATCAGTTTCACTTTAAATTAAATAGTTTTTAGCTTTACATTTATATAGCCTAAACTCTTTAAATCGCCTTAACTTTAGAGGATTTGTTGTGGAGAGAAGGGAACTTTAACTGCGTTTTTAGCGGCATTTTAGCCTACATTATTTCTGAATGTAATCACAAAATGCGACTTAGCCTGTGTTTTTTTTTCCTCTCAAAACGCAATTTTATAAGGGTGTTTAACAATGCAGAAAACATTTTTAAATATCTTGAAAAAATACTTTAATGTCATTAAAGCGTTAGCAGATTTTTTCTTTTGTTTATTAGGCTACATTTGGCCAAAATCTATAAAAGACGATGCTGTATTGGCTATGTGCTGGTTAAGATACCAGATTTTCTGTGTTGTTTTCTTTTTATTTTTTTGAGTAAAGAAAATGCTGTACTTTATTATTATTTTTATTAAAGGCAAAGAAATAAAAAAAATAATATATTAACTGGTATTAACCGATTTCGGAACGATAATAATACATGAGGAACGCAGGAACAGAAATCGGTTCTGCTCGGAGTGAACCGATTGAATTTTTTTTTCGTTTTCAAGCCCTGTATCTATCTATCTTTTTTTATTGAAATTCTTATAATTAACATTAATGAATGACTGGCATACTTCTTACATTATAATTTGTCTTTCCTGGTGTATATGACAAATAGTAAATAATTTAGAATAATTTTTACACATCTCTTTTAGAGGGACAATTTAATATCACTAAAGTTAAATGCCTACCATAATATCAGTCCATATGACAATACTCTGCTCTGCTCTAGAAGACTTGGGATGTAGTGTAGAATGTGGACAGTTTTTATGGTGACTTTCTATTGGTCCTACAGAAATCATTCTAATATGCTGATTTGCTGCTCAGGTAACATTTCTGATTATTATCAATATTGAAAACAGTTGTGCTGCCCAATACTTTTGTGGAAAATGTGATACACTACCATTCAGTCTAGGGTAAGATTAAAAAAAAGATTACTGTATGCATATATATATATATATATATATATATATATACATACTGCTGCACTGAGCAGAGCACACTGAATTCATTCGAATTTTTGCCTCAAGTGGGCTACGCGGGCCATTTGTCTGGGCCTATGGACAGATATAGTCTACGTACAGCAGCTCACCTGGAAAATGGCCAATCCGCCACTGGAGCAGTGTGTTGAAGTCAGCAGCCCAGGGTTTTTCTAGGTGGATGTTGAAATCACCGAGCAGTACCAGAGGAGTACCGTCCTCAGGAAAATTTGATAGTAACACATCCAACTCCTCCAAGGAGTTACCCAGTTGACCTGGGGGACGATAAACAACTACAAAGTGGATTTTACCAGGGTGGGTAATAGTAATTGCATGTGATTCAAATGAACTGTTGCCTGGAAGAGATGGTAGGAAATTTCCAGTCATTTCCAATCATTTGAGATAAGTAGACCAGTACTTCCTCCTCTCCCAATCGTTCAAGAGGTGTGGGAACAAGTGAAATTAGTGGAGAGGGCTGCAAGAGTGGCAGTGTCCTCATGTTTGATCCAAATCTCAGTTAGGGCCATGAGATTAAGACCGGAATGAGTAGCAATAGAATAAATAAATTTAAATTACAGCAGACTGACAGTTCCAGAGGCCAATTGGTATAGAGAGTGAAGTAGTATAGAATATAGGGACAGGCCATAGATTATCAGGATTGGCCTACTTCCAACTTAACTGGTTTCTCAGTGTCAGTAGTAATAGTCAGGGCCGGCACCAGGGTACCTCAGTCGGGGGGGTATTTAAATTTCTAGGGGGGCACAAATCTCATTGAGCAGCGGGGGGGGGGTTAATGCAACCTGTGATTGCGTGCAGTTGCTGACGCCCACAAAAGCGTGCAATGGCTTTTACATGCACACTGTTTTTTCTGATTTCACTTTCACTTTCGAACACGTTCAGCATGGAGGGGAGAGGATGGAAAGGGATGCCCCCCTTGACGCCGGCCCTGGAACAATGAACAATGTAGAACAATCTTTTGTTTGTAAATTCACTTTTTATCAGTTTTTATTTTGATAAACATGACAATACGTTATATCATTAATATAACATGAAAATAGTTTGTAACCCTATTAAAGCACGGGATGAAATACAGTGAGTGGGTCAAGTAAATTGCGAATTAGCTGTCATCATCAAAGCTCATGCAGCCAGCCGCGCTGTAGAAACTGCGATGACCGTATAACCCGCATATGCTCACGAATCACTCTTGCGGTAGCCTACTGATTACACTGCTTCAAGTCAGACGCTGATTGATCTGCTCAAATCGAATACAACTTTATGCACTCTGCAGATGGTGTGCCCATGCTCCTCCAATTAATCATCCATTAACGGTTTAATCAAATTAGTTCATTAAGAAAAATGAAGGGGCAAGGGGACAGGTGTGGGTGATAAGTACTCAGGTGAATGTGATCTGATGTGCGATGGGGCTGATGACTGTGGTGACTGCAGTGATGACAGCGGTGACTGTTGGACTGTTTACATGAGATGTTATCTAATCCGAATGAAAACAAATTGCTTACAAAATATCAGACGCGGCTCATCTTTATGGGCAAAATATTCATCCAATGTTCCACAACGTAGACCTCTATAAAAACTGAAAAATTGGAAATGTGTTCAGCATTCTGCAACAAATATTTTTCAGATATTCTATACTATTTTAAGTCGTAAAGTAAGCAGTATATATTAAAATCCTGCGCATGCATGCCATGGCTTTAGAAGGCATGTATACATGATACTAAGCGGGACAGACGGTGCCTGAGACCTCCCAAGCTCAACAGCGCCCCATCATTTTGCAATGTAACTCTGTGGTGAAAAGGGGAACTGCAGTGCGTGCTAATTGAGGGCCCACTTACCTTACCTTATCTTACATTACCTTACGTGAACCTTGCTCCAAGTCAATATCAATCCGCTTTCAGCTATGTGTCTGCATCACGTCAGTAACTAGTTGCCATGTCTGGTTTTTTTGTGGAGTAGTGGATCAAATTAACAAAGTATAAATCCTTTAGTTTCAAATGTTCTCACATGAATAGCCTTTATATAGTTCTATTGTTTGTTTTATTATTATTCTGAGAATAGACATACGATTGTCTTTCCTCACCCGAATTGCTCCACAACTTGTAACATTCTAAATCAACATTTGGAGGTGATAAATACTATTAAGGCAATTATAATACAGCATTTTATGAGTGTTCTTCGAGCCTGTTAATCAACTGACGGTGGAGGATAACTGACGGCGGAGAACACAACTGGAAGGAGAGGTAGCAGGTGAGTAATACCAGGTAAGTAACGAACAGGAATACTCAATTTGGAGATACCAGGAGCAGAGTCCACTTTGTGTATATGAGATCGGACGAATACTGAGGCTGTGGTGTGTGCTTATATGCAGGGCTAGATGAGACTGGTGATGATGTGCAGGTGCATGTGATTAGTACTCAGGTGAGAGAGATCGATGTAATTGACTGAGCTGAGAGCCTGACCGATCTGTAACAGTACCCCCCTCTCTACGGCCTGCTCCTGAGGGCCGACCCCGTCGTCGTGGTGGTCTACCCAATCCCCGGGGTGCTGGGCGATCAGGGTGCGCCGCGTGGAATTCCTCAAGGAGTGCGGGATCTAGGATGTCCTCTCTCGAAACCCATGAGCATTCTTCAGGGCCATAACCCTCCCAGTCGACCAGGTATTCCAACCTACCACCACGGCGCCGGGATTCCAGGATCTCCTTTACCCTGTAGATAGCTCCTTCTTCTGTGATTAGAGGGAGAGGGGGTTCCTCTGTCCGGCCAGGCTCTAGGGAAACAGAAAGAGAGAAGGGTTTAAGTAGTGATACATGGAATGTGGGGTGAATCTTGTACTGAGGAGGCAGTTGGAGTCTGTAGGTGACAGGATTGATCTGTTCCAAGATGGTGAAGGGGCCAACAAATCTAGGACTGAGTTTCCGGCAAGGCAGGCGCAGTCTGATGTCCCAAGTAGATAGCCACACCTTTTGCCCTGGTTGGTATATGGCTGTGGCTGATCGACGGGCGTCGGCTGTGATTCTTTGCTTGTGCACTGCCTGCTGCAGCTGATAATGGGCTGCGTCCCAGACTCTCTCGCTCTCTCAGAACCAGTAGTCGACTGCAGGGATGTCCGAAGGTTCCCCAGACCAAGGGAACAGAGGAGGCTGGAAACCGAGTATGCACTGGAAGGGAGTGAGTCCAGTGGAGATCTGGTGCAGGGAGTTTTGGGCGTATTCGGCCCAGCCTAGGAACTGGTTCCAAGAGTTCTGGTGGCCGTGGCAGAAGGTTCTCAGGAAGCATCCTTTTTCCTGGATCTTACGTTCGGTCTGCCCATTAGACTGCAGGGGATAGCCTGAGGTGAGGCTTACGGTCACACCTAGGAGAGAGAAGAATGCCTTCCATACCCTCGAGATGAATTGAGGCTCTCTGTCCGACACAATATCTTCTGGAATGCCGTAATATCTGAAGACTCGGTTAAACAGGAGTTCTGCCATCTGGTGGGCTGTGGGAAGGGCTGTGAGGGGTATAAGACAGCAGAATTTTGAGAACCGATCTATGATGACAAGAATGCAGGTATGACCATCAGAGACAGGGAGATATGTGATAAAATCAACCCCTAGGTGTAACCAGGGGCGGTTGGGTATGGGTAATGGGTTAAGTTTACCGGCTGGAAGATGACGGGAACTTCTGGAGATGGCACAGTCTGGGCAACCCTGCACGAACCTTCTCACATCCCTGGCCATGTTGGGCCACCAGAAGCGGTCTTTTAGCAGCGAGAGAGTGGTGTTGACCCCTGGGTGGCCAGTACCAAGTGAAGTGTGAGTGGAGTGGATGAGGGGCGTGCGCTGAATCCTTGGGACGTACTGATGGTCTGGTGGACAGCCCGGCGGGTTGGCAGGAGGATTAGAGGAGGCGACTGGTGGAGAAGTCCACTGAATTGGGCTGGAGATGATTTCTGTAGGGATGATCCCCTCAGGTTCTTCCTTGCTTTCTTCAGGCACATGGATGCGAGACAGTGCATCAGCCTTTATATTTCTTGGACCGGGCCGGTAGGAGCTCTTGAACTGGAAATGGGTGAAAAACAGTGCCCACCTGGCCTGACGAGGATTGAGCCTTTTAGCATCATGGAGGCAAGTTGTTGTGGTCGGTGAGCATGAGGAAAGGCTGTGCAGATCCCTTCAGCCAGTGCCTCCATTCTTCGAGGGCCAACTTGATAGCAAGAAGTTCTCGATTGCCGATGTCGTAATTCTTCTCCGCCGGGCTGATTTTCCTGGAGAAGAAAGCACATGGATGGAGTTTCGGAGGCGTCCCCTGCTGCTGCGAGAGCACCGCTCCTACCCCGGTGGTCGAGGCGTCGACTTCTACGACGAAGGGCAGTTTGGGATTAGGATGGACAAGGAGCGGTGCGCTGGTGAAAGCCTTCTTGAGGTTGTTAAATGCTTCAGTGGCAGAGGGGTTCCAGGACAGGGACTTGGCCTTGCCTTTGAGCAGGTTGGTGAGGGGACTGGTGATGGTGCTGTAGTTAGCAATGAACCGGCAGTAGAAATTGGAGAATCCGTTAGTACCGTTGTAACTCTTTGATGGTTGTAGGAAGGGGCCAGGATGAGATGGCCTCCACCTTCCCCTCGTCCATGCGAATGCCACCACTGTTGATGATGTATCCGAGGAAATGAACGGTGGGTTGGTGGAAGGTGCATTTTTCTGCTTTGAGGTACAGATGAAACCTCATTAACTGCTGTAGGACCTCCGCAACGTGTTGGCGATGTTCGGCCAGGCTCCGGGAGTAGATGAGGATGTCATCTATGTAAACTATGACAAACCGGTGAAGGAACTCCCGGAGCACCTCATGCATAAAGCCTTGGAAGATTGAGGGAGCATTGACTAGCCCATATGGCATAACACTGTACTCATAGTGACCGGTAGGGGTCACGAATGCTGTCTTCCATTCGTCCCCTTTACGGATGTGGATGAGGTTGTATGCGCTGCGGAGGTCCAATTTAGTCAAGATGGTGGCACCGCGTAGTTGTTCCAGGGCGGCTGGAACAAGGGGAAGATGATACCGGAACTTAACTGTGATTTCGTTGAGTTTTCTGTACTCAATGCAAGGTCTCAAGCCTCCGTCCTTCTTTGCCACGAAGAAGAAGCTGGAAGCAGCAGGGGAGGTGGAAGAGACAATGTAATCCTGTTTTAATGCTTCCTCAATGTACTCCTCCATGACCTTCTGTTCGGGAAGTGACGGGGTAAATCTTGCTGCGAGGTACTGGCTCACCCGATATGAGGTCTATTGCACAGTCCCATGGCTGATGCGATAGTAGCTGGGCAGCTCTCCTGGGACAGAAAACGTCACTAAAGGGGGCATAACAGGATGGAATGTCAACCGACTGTTTCTCAACAGGGCTCTCTATGGACGTGGAGTGGATGGGCAATGAGACAGTGATAGCTGGTGAGGGCCAAGGCAGATGCGGGAAGCATTGAGAGAAACAGTCGTCACCCCACTTTAGGACTTCGCCGGTCTTCCAGGAGAGGATGGAATTATGCTGCACCAGCCAGGGATGCCCGAGTATGATGTCCACCGTAGAACCCTCCAGAACCAGTAAATGCAGTGTCTCTAGATTGAGTTGCCCTATTTGGAGTTGTAGTGGACCCACTCTGTATCTGACGTGATGTCGAGTAAGTGGTTTGCCTGATATGGACTGAACTTCATACAAGGTCTCGGTGGTCAAGGGTCGAGAGTCGGAGATGGCGGCAGAGACTTCCGGAGATGAAATTGCCCGCAGAGCCTGAGTCAAGGAGGGCAGAGACGGGAATCACAGTCTTAGAAACAGTAAGTTGAGCGCAGGTGGAGAGTGGGTTCATTTTCTGGATAGAGGGCTGGATGGCACTCACCATGGGCCGTGGTGGATGAAGGGGACACGCCAGTATCATGTGCCCACTCGCACCGCAGTACAAGCACAGGTGTTGTGTAAGCCGTCTTTGCCTCTCTGATGTAGTTAGGCGATTTGAATCGGTCTGCATTGGTTCTGGAGGGTTATGAACCTCTAGTTGGCGATTGGGAGGAGGAGCAATGGCTGTTGAGATCCCCGGTGAGCAGGATAACATGCGGTGGGAACATCGAATGGCTAACTGAATGAACCTCTCTAGTCCGTGAGCATCATCATAGGCAGCCAGGTGAAGTCGCAACTTGGGATTCAAACCTTGCCGGTAGGCCGTGATGAGAGATGGTTCGTTCCAACTGCTGGCCGCCGCCAGAGTCCTTAACTTGAGTGAGTATTGGTTAATGGACAGAGCACCTTGTTTTAACTAATACAGCTGTTCACCAATAGATTAATCACTAGGGGATATGCCAAAGACTTCCCTAAAATCGGTCAGAAAACAGGAGAATGATTGGGTGGCGGGACCGGCCAGGTTCCAGATGGTCTCTGCCCACTGCAAAGCAGGACCTGTCAGAGCAGAGATCACAAATGCTATCTTTGATTGCTCGGTGGTGAACATTTCAGGCTGTAGCTCGATCGTAAGGGAACATTGCAACAGGAAGCCATTGCACTCCTCCGCCTCACCAGAGAAGGGCGCTGGTCGGGCCATGGGACTGGCGAATAGGATCTGTGAAGGAGAACTAGAGACAACAGGTGAAGATGCAGGAGTAGATGGTGCCGGAGAAACAGGGGGGTTAAGCAAAACCTTCTTTAATGAATCCACAAGCTCTTGAAAGGGGTCTTGAACGCTCATCCTGTCGATTTTGTTTGGTCCGATCTTCTGTAACAGTAACTGGGTCGGACATGGAGGTAATTGAAAACACAGTGAGTTTATTTGACAGTCTGAGGATATTGGAGCTGAGTTTGTAGACAGGAGGTGAGTAGAACCACTTCGGAGGTTTACGTGGATTGGTTTGAGGGTAATCAGAGTATTTGATTTCCACAGGAATGAAGGGAGATGGAGCCAGGAGAACTGGATTGCCAGGAGCACACACCACAGCGGGAGGATAACTGACGGCGGAGAACACAACTGGAAGGAGAGGTAGCAGGTGAGTAATACTAGGTAAGTAACAAACATGAATACTCAATTTGGAGATACCAGGAGCAGAGTCCACCTCATGTATACGAGATCGGACGAATACTGAGGCTGTGGTGTGTGCTTATATGCAGGGCTAGATGAGACTGGTGATGATGTGCAGATGATGTGCAGTCACCCGATCCAGTCCGTATCCAGATCAGATGGTCACTGCAGTCACCCGGATCCAGTCCGTATCCAGATCAGATGGTGGATCAGCACCTAGGGATGACCCCTAAACGTCAGTGGAGACCAGGACACCTAGATTAAACGCCCCAGAGGCAGATCCCCAGTGAAGACCTCTTCACCTAGACAGCCATCGGGAAAAGGCCATGGGAACCAGATGAGTCCTTTACACAATCTGACTTTTCTGCAGTTAGAATTTAACTGTTGGTTTCGTCTGGCCAGAGGAGAACTGGACCCCCGACTGAGCCTGGGTTCTCCTAAGTTTTTTTTTTCTCCGTTCTGTCACCAATGGAGTTTTGGTTCCTTGCCGCTGTCGCCTCTGGCTTGCTTAATTAGGGACACTTCATTTCCAGCTATATTGTCGACTTGATTGCACAGATACTATTTAAACTGAACTGATGACATCACTGAATCCAATAATGAAATGCCTTTAACTGAAAATTGAGTGTTTAATCTTGCCATTTAACATTATTGACACACTATTTTCATATTTTCATATTGTGAAGTTGCTTTGTCACAATCTGTATTGTTAAAAGCGCTATATAAATAAAGGTGACTTGACTTGACTTGATTCATGTAGTCAGGAATTATAGTTTGGGAAAAGTCTAACTAGTAAAATGTGTACAAGTTATGTCACAATAACAACAGATGCAAGTAATCTTAGGCTACTCATCAGAGTGATATCCTCCACTGGATCTAGCTGCGCGACGCATCGTGTTGTGTTTTTCTTCTTTTAAGGTCTTTTAAGGTTCTTCTTTTGGTTATTCCTCTCAGCGCGTCTTCTTCCAGAAACAAAAAGTAGCCGGGATGAACTTGTTTGTTTACGTGGCGGTGATGTGGGCGTTTACATGCACACGTGTCTCACATGGATGTTTAGAATCTGAAAAGCGCGATCGGTGCGTGGGCGTGACCGCATTAGATATTATGATATTATGAAAACTGGGCATCGTGTTGGTTTCATACAGATTACTTTAACAGAGAATGTTTGTTTTGGACATTACTTAATTCATTTAAAAGTAGGCATTTCAAGCTTTCTATACATATATTTCTCATGTCTTTGAGGCAAGTATTCGTGGAGATTCATGTTGTTCTCTTCGACCCCAGGGGGTTAAACCCCAAAAATTCAATGACAGGTACAGCAAACAGACATTTTTCGGCATTCATGTTGAGATTGTGCTTGGCCAACGCGTCGAAAACTTTGTTGAGGTGCTCGTCATGAATGTCCATTGTAGGCCCAAGCACCACAATGTCGTCAAGGTAAATGACAATGCCTGGTATCCCCGCTAACACTGTGGTCATGACCAAGTGAGACAGCCCAGTCCATCGAACAGTGCTGGCCGCTACTGCTGCCATGGCGCCATCACCACTAAGACAGGTGCCCCCTCTGTGTCCACTAAGGCAAACCCCAGAGTGGTGAATAAGTCCAGCCCCATTAAATTTGCTCCTTTGTGGGCCACATGAAAGACAAATTAAGGTAGTGTTCTTTTCCCATAGCTAACAGTCAGTGAGAGTGACCCCAGTAATGCAATTGTAGAATCACCATAACCGCACAAGCCAGTAGAGGGTGTGGCCAGGGGAAACTTGCTAAATAACTGATTGTAGGTGTTTGCATTGAGCAGGGAAACGCTGGCCCCCGTATCCAGCAACAATGTGACACACACACCGTTTAGGATAAAAGTACATGACTTAAATAGTACCAGACAACATTGTGGATGATAGCTGATGGGGACTGATGTGTTTGTGGTCTATTTGTAGCTGAACGACAGACACTGGTGAAATTATTTTGCTTTCCGCAATTATGACACGTCTGGCCCTGGGCTGGACAGATTTGAGCTCTGGTGGCATGAAAACGAGATACACAATTAGCAGGGTAGTTTCTGACGTGGTCGTCTGCGCTGTTGTTGTGTGAGTTGCATCACTGAGTCGGGAACATCCCCAGATGCCTATGCGCCCCTGTCAGGTGACTGCTCGACCGGTCGGGTTGTGTCCATAATTGTTAAATGGCTGTGTGCAGGTTTTGTTTGGCTTGTGAGTGTGGCTGCACATTCAGCAGCACTTTCCACTTGAAATGCTCTAGCTATTGCCTTAGATAGAGTCAGGTCATCTGGCTGTAACAGCAGGGTTTCTCTAATTTTGTTGTTATTAGTGTGTTCAATCAGCTGATTGCGGATCATCTCATCGCGCAGTTCCCTGAATTTGCAAGAGTTCGCTAGCCCTCTCAAATCAGCGACATACTGATTCACCGACTCACCGGGAAGTTGGTGATGTTGGCGGAATATAAAACACTGCAGAAAAACGTTCTGTTTTCGGCAATGTTGGAGAAGTGATTTCTTCTGAGCCGCACTCACCTCCATGAGGCCGGCTGCGACTAGATATGATTTGAAGGAGTGAAGCCAATAGGGCCATGGTATCGGGGGCATACCGGGAGAGCGGTGGTGGAGGTAGTGAAAAATCAGCCATTCTCGTCACCAAAATGTACTGTTAAATGAATGCAACGACACCAGAGATCTATCGAACATCTAAATGTTTACTGTTACTCTCTACTTTTAATTAGAGAATTAGCCCTCCTGCTCTAGGCAGGACTTAACAATCACAGCACAATCAGACATGCATCATGATTGCCGAACAGTCTCTGTGAACAGAACGGTGCATTCCTTTGTCCTACAGTGGACGCAACTCAATGACTGGCAGAAGCAGCTGCCAAACAAAAACTGTAAAATTGAGGAAAAATATCCTAATTATGTTGGCTTGGCAAAGCTAAAAATGTCCCATAGACTTACATTGGCTGAGAAATATTGCGCCCTCCAGAGGAGCAATTTCACTCCACTAGAGGGAGCAGATGGATAACTCCTCTCACTTAGTTTAAACTTTAAACGCAGTTAAAACCTGTTAACCCGCACCAGGACGAGGACGCACTGAAAGCTCTTTGAAAGCTCTTTGTTTGCACACGTCATTGCTTTCAAACAGATAAAGTAAAACAGGACTAATGAATCTTGACAAACTATATATCATTTTGAAGGTCTAAGCCTCTAGCATCGACGACAGATCGCTGTTTTTCGATAGAAAGCTTATACGGAATGTATTTGCTAAATTTGTGTAAGCAGTACACATCAAAACATGTAGAAAAAAACCCACAGCACATACCATATTCATCCTGATAACGGCTCTCAAATGTATCCACTGCTGTAAATCCTGGTTTCATTTGAAAGATAAGGGTCCAGTGAACAACATTCCATCGAGCACTTTTAGTCCAAAGAATCAACAACGCTGTAATTTAGATCGTTAATCCTTTGTTTACGTCTCATCTCTTGAGGGAAAGTTATTGTTTGTGTCCGTTATGGAACAAATTACGCTCAAAAACAGCATCTTGGTGGTAAAAAAACAGCATGATTTTGTAGCAGACAATGTCCCAAACAGAATGAAATCATCCAAAAAAAAAAAAGTCAAAGATACACGGAAGATTGTTTATTTGAATTCTGGCGCTCCCTCGCGACGGCGCGTGACGCACGCTGTGACGCACCTGTCATCTGATGGGGCGTAACTTAGCGATCTTTTTAGCACAAATAAACATTTCTTTTTTTTCTTCTTCAGCAGTTTTCATATATGTTTGCGTGTTTTGTGGAGAATGTGCCTGTATCTGTGTGATTAACATCCGTATGGCTGATAATGAGCATGTAATTACTGACTGTTCACAGATATCAGTGTGAATGCAGTCTATATAAAAGGCCATTATAATGTGAATATTGACTATACTGGGCAGCCATCAGTATGATTAGCATCTGTATGAATGATCTTCAGCATGTGATTACTAATGTATGAGCAGGAGAGCATCTGTTTGTCAGGAAATCAGTATGTAATTAAGTTATTTTTTTTATTATTATTGTTTTTTTTCATCACTCAAAAATTATTATTATTGTATTTTTCTAGTGCTCAAATAAATCACTTATACGATGTCTAAGATTTTGTCTACTGTTTTATAATTGAAAAACTGCAGTGGCATGTATAAAGACTAAATAGTTTGTAGTAGAACTCTTCAATAATTTGGTAAATATTTTTCCTCAAACGGGGGGGGGGGGGGGGGGGGGGGGTGGCTAGAAAAATGTCTGCAGAAATCTCATTTTTCATGGTATCTTCTTCAGATTTGAAATATAAACTAATGAGACATGTGACTTTCAACCCATTACTTTTCTAGATTGCTCCAGGACTGATTTCATGTATTTTTATATGAAATAAAAAACAATTCAGTGTGGTACAATTTTTATCAAGGCACTTCAGTGTCTATAACTTTTTATATTTTTGAGCATCATCAACTCTGGATGATGGATAGTAAAGGCCAAAGGGTCTTCTTTCCAAAGACACCACAATTGTGTGTGTGGCACACTGAAGTCAGGAGCTGTTACCATTTTAAGTTAGTTAGTCATTTTCAGCTGTGATTCCCAATATGGGGGGGTGCAGGTTAACAGGTTAAAAATACAAATAAATACATCAATTTAATTTACACTGACAAGCTACACCAATGTACTGTATCTGATCATTACCAGGGTCAGGGCTCATTAACATGGTCATTGCTGGCCAAATGGGTGCCCTAAGCAGGATTGTATTGGTGTGCCCCCTCCCTCAAATATTGTGGAAGTAAAGAAAAAAATGTGTATTTATTTATTTATTAAATAAATTGTAATTAAATTGCATTTAAAAATTACAATTGTAGCTCTAGACAGTTACCTAAGGCTATTAATTGTATTAATTTTTTTTTTGTTTTTTTTGGGAGCAACTGGGATGGTGCCCTCCCTGGGAGTTGGTGCCCTATGCAGACTGCATACTCTGCGTATAGGGAGCGACGGTACTACTCATTAATAATGACTGTCTGGCCAGAGAACAGTATGAAAGATGAGGGAACTGTGACCGCACCAATCAGTGGTCATACCGTACGTCCTCACAAAATCACAGCATTTGCACGTGTTTTAGAGCCTTTTAAAATAAAATATTCCAGTGATTGCATAAAATCCACCCATTAGAACACAACAAGAGCTAAATTCAGGTCTGGAGCCTGGCTAGGCCACTCCAGGACCTTAATGTGCTTCTTCTTGAGCCACTCCTTTGTTGCCTTGGCCGTGTGTTTTGGGTCATTGTCATGCTGGACTACCCATCCTCGACACATTTTCAATGCCCTGGCAGGATTCAATGTCAAGTCAAGTCACCTTTATTTATATAGCGCCTTTAACAATACAAATTGTGTCAAAGCAACTGCACAACATCAAAACGGGAAAATAGTGTCAACAATGCATCGTCCAGCATCGTCCAGCTCAGTTCAGTTCAAAAAGTTTCTGTTTAATCAAGTCGACGATATTGCTGGAAATGAAGTGTCCCAACTAAGCAAGCCAGAGGCGACAGCGGCAAGGAACCAAAACTCCATTGGTGACAGAACGGAAAAAAAAACCTTGGGAGAAACCAGGCTCAGCCAGGGGGCCATTTCTCCTCTGTCCAGACGACACAGCAGTTCAATTCCAACTGCTGCAAAGTCAGATTGTAAGGGCTCCACTGGTTCCCGAGGTCTTGTCCTGATGGCTGTCTAGCTGACGGGGTCCTCACTGGGGGTATGTCTCTGGGGCTCATCTAGGTGTCCTGGTCTCCACTGACGTTCAGGGCTGTAGAGGTCATCTCTAGGTGCTGATCCACCATTTGATCTGGTGACTGCAGTGACCTCGGAATAAGAAAGTAACAGACTAATATTAGCGTAGATGTCAATCTTTTTACAATGTAACAAGTACATTATGTGTTATGGGAAGTGATCCCGGTTCCGGTTGATCTAATTAATGCAGCCTAACAATCCTTTAACGGATTTGAATAATAGAAGTGTATTAGTGTGTTATGTGTACGCCAGGTTAAAGAGATGGGTCTTTAATCTAGATTTAAACTGACAGAGTGTGTCTGCCTCCCGAACAGTGTTTGGTAGATTGTTCCAGAGTTTGGGCGCTAAATAGGAAAAAGATCTGCCGCCAGCAGTTGATTTTGATATTCTAGGTATTATCAAATGGCCAGAGTTTTGAGAACGCAGCGGACGTGAAGGACAATAATGCGATAAGAGCTCGGTCAAGTACTGTGGAGCTAAACCATTTAGGGCTTTATAAGTAATTACCAAGATTTTAAAATCTATACAATGTTTAGTAGGGAGCCAGTGCAGTGTTGACAGAACCCTGGCTGTACATGGCCCCGTCCATCGTCCCTTTGATGCGTTGCAGTTGTCCTGTCCCCTTAGCAGTAAAACAACCCCAAAGCATAATGTTTCCACCTCCATGTTTGAGGGTGGGGATGTGTTCTTGGGGTCATAGGCAGCATTCCTCCTCCTCCAAACACGGCGAGTTGAGTTGACGCCAAAGAGCTCGATTTTAGTCTCATCTGACCACAACACTTTCAGCCAGTTCTCCTCTGAATCATTCAGATGTTCATTGTCAAACTTCAGACGGGCCTGTACATGTGCTTTCTTGAGCAGGGGGACCTTGCGGGCGCTGCAGGATTTCAGTCTTTCACGGTGTAGTGTGTTACCAATTGTTTTCTTGGTGACTATTTTAACCAGCTGACTTGAGATCATTGACAAGATACTCCCGTGTAGTTCTGGGCTGATTCGTCACCGTTCTCATGATCATTGAAACTCCACGAGGTGAGATCTTGCATGGAGCCCTAGTCCGAGGGAAATTGACAGTTATTTTTTGTTTCTTCCATTTGTGAATAATCACACCAACTGTTTTCACCTTCTCACCAAGTTGCTTGGCTATGGTCTTGTAGCCCATTCCAGCCTTGTGTAGGTCTACAATCTTGTCCCTGATATCCTTGGACAGCTCTTTGGTCTTGGCCATGGTGGAGAGTTTGGAATCTGATTGATTGATTGCTTCTGTGGACAGGTTGTCTTTTATACAGGTAACAAGCGGAGATCTCAGCTCCTTACCTGTATAAAAGACACCTGGGAACCAGAAATCTTGCTGATTGATAGGGGATCAAATACTTATTTGACTCATTAAAATGCAAATCAATTTATAACTTTTTTTAAATGTGTTTTCTGGATCTTGAACGGACCAATATAGTGGGGACTCAGCTTCTTGCAGGGCAAGCGGAGTCGCAGATCTCGGGTGGATAACCACACCCGGTTTCCAGGGTGGTAGATGGGAGTTGGAGCATGCCGGGCATCCGCAAAGTCTTTATGTCTCCACACTGCCCGCTGGAGGTGGATGTGAGTTGAGTCCCACACTTCCATGGGAAGAGCGGGGGTTAGTAGCCGAGTATGCACTGAAACAGGGTGAGGCCAGTGGTGTTCTTGAGGAGGGAATTTTGTGCTACTCGGCCCACGGGAGGAAACGGCTCCAGCTGAACTGATCTACCTGGCAGTATGCCCGGAGGAACTGTCCGAGTTCTTGGATCTTCCGAGTTCTTGGATCATCTTGGGGATGATAACCAGAGGACAAGCTCACCGTAACTCCGAGCAGGCGGAAGAAGGCTTTCCACACATGGGAGATGAACTGTGGTCCATGATCTGAAACGATATCCTCTGGCACTCTGAAGTTTCTGAACACATGATGGAATAGGTGCTCTGCAGTTTCTAAGGCCACAGGAAGTCCTCGGAGGGGAATAAATTTGCACGCCTTTGAGAAGCGGTCCACTGCTACTAGAACACAGGTATTCCCCTCTGACTCAGGGAGGTCGGTCACAAAGTTAACACCCATGTGTGACCAGGGTCGGTGAGGAATGGGGAGAGGTACAAGCTTGCCCACTGACAGATGACGAGGAGTCAAGGACGTGGCGCAAACTGAGCAACTACGGACGTACCGGATGACGTCACGGGACATACTGGGCCACTAGTACCGAGCTTGGAGGAGCGAGAGGGTCGGTTGGCTGCCTGGATGTCAGGAGACTCGGGTGGCCATGGCATATGGCCCCCCCAAAAAAAAATTCCAGGGGGAAACTATGAAGTCTGGGGGGCGCTCAGGAGGAGCGGGCTCTGGTGGGCGCTCTGGAGGCACGGGCATTGCGGTGGCCGTGGATGGCAGCGTGCTTGAGTGAGCCATGGATGGTGGCGGCCTTGCCTTCACCCTGAACAGCGGGCTTGTGTTGGCCGTGGACAGCGGCGTTGATTTCCCCACAAACGGCGGGCTTGCGTTGGCCGCAAATGGAGGCAGGCTTGAGGGAGTCACAGACGGCGGCATTGATTTCCTCATGAACGGCAGAATTGAGAGAGCCGCGGACGATGGCGGGCTTGCGTTGGCCGCGAACGGCGGTCTTGACTTTGACGCGGATGGCGGCAGGCTTGAGGGATCAAAAGACGGCGGCGGGCTTGAGTTCCCTGCGAACAGCAGGCTTGATTGAGCCACGAATGGCGGCAGGCTTGGGTGAGCGACAGCTGACAGGCTTGACTGGGGAATGGCTGGTTGTTCTGGATCGGGGCAGCACACTTTCCAGACACTGGAGGATCCCTTCGCTCCAGCTCAGTCCTGTGGTGTCTGGGAGGTCCACGGGGCGATGGTAATTTGCCCCGATCAGAACAGGTAGCGCCGCTCACTGTTTTTGAGTTCTGCTGTTTTGTCACGGTCTCACACAGGAACGAGGAAACGCAGGAGTATTTTAATATAGACCATTTCAAGGACGTAAACAGTAACAAAGGCGTTGGAACGCTACTGCGCATGTCTGGCCCTGAAGCATTTCCGGCAGCGACATTTTTAAATCTCATATCTGTCAAAACAAGCGCGTATGTTTGGAGATCACTAAAAATAATGTTAAAGAGGTGTGTGAACTTGCAAGTACGATGTCAGACACTGTAATATGCTCTGGCCCCCTCCCTGCTTACCGGAGTGATGAGATTCATAGCAGACTGTCGTCACTAAATGGCTGGATGTCTAAGTGGTGCCCGCAAAACAACATAGGTTTTATAGACAATTGGACGAGTTTTTGGGGCAGACCTGACCTGTTGAAAAGAGATGGTGTTCATCCCTCCTAGGGTGGTGCCGCTATTCTCTCTAGAAATTTGGCACATAGTCTTAGAGTTCATACTTGACTAACTGGAGCCCAGGTCAGGAAGCAGACAGACTGGCTAAACCGACCGTCTGCTAGCTGCCTCACGTCACAGAAGTCAGTTAATTCTCAGCACATAGAGACTCCTTCACCTAGATATCACACTATAGAGATTGTGTCTGTTCCCCGAACTAGAAAATACAGAAAACGTCAAAACCAATTTATGAGTAACCATTTAATTGATGTTCAACAAATAAAAAATGTTTACAATACACAGAAACAATTGATAAAACTTGGCTTACTGAATATCAGGTCCCTTTCTACAAAAGCACTTTTTGTAAATTATTTGATTAATGATCATAACCTAGATTTGCTCTGTTTGACAGAAACATGGCTAAAACCAGATGAATACATTATTTTAAACAAGTCTACCCCCCAAGATTACTGTTACAAAAATGAGCCGCGTCCAAAAGGCAAAGGGGGAGGCGTTGCTACAATTTATAACAATATTCTCAGTATTTCTCAGAAGACAGGCTTTAAGTATAACTCCTTTGAAGTAATGGTGCTTCATATAAAAGTATCTAGAGAAAAAAGTATTAATGATAAATCCCCCGTGACGTTTGTACTGGCTACTGTATACAGGCCACCAGGGCACCATACAGACTTTATTAAAGAATTTGCTGATTTTCTATCAGAGTTAGTGCTGGCTGCAGATAGAGTCCTAATTGTGGGTGATTTTAATATCCATGTTGATAATGAAAAAGATGCATTATTATCAGTATTCATAGACATTCTGAACTCTATTGGGGTTAGACAACACATTTCAGGACCTACTCATAGACGAAATCATACTCTAGATTTAATACTGTCACATGGAATTGATGTTAATGGTGTTGAAATTCTGCAGCAAAGCGATGATATATCAGATCATTATCTAGTCTTGTGTAAACTCCATATAGTTAAAGCTGCAAATTCAACTCCTTCATACAAATATGGTAGAACCATCACTTCTACCACAAAAGACTGCTTTGTAAGTAATCTTCCTGATTTATCTCAATTCCTCAGCATATCCAACAGCTCAGAACATCTTGATGATGTAACAGAAACTATGAACTCTCTCTTTTCTAGCACTTTAGATACAGTTGCTCCTTTACACTTAAGGAAGATTAAGGAAAAGAGTCCAACACCGTGGTATAATGAGCACACTCGCACTCTAAAGAGAGCAGCCCGGAAAATGGAGCGCAGCAGGAGGAAAACAAAACTAGAGGTATTTCGTACAGCTTGGCGGGAAAGTACCCTATCCTACAGAAAAGCTTTAAAGACTGCTAGATCTGATTACTTTGTCTCTTTTAGAAGAAAACAAACATAACCCCAGGTATTTATTAATACAGTGGCAAAATTAACAAAAAATGAAGCATCAACAGGCGTTGACATTTCCCAACAGCACAGCAGTAATGACTTTATGAACTATTTTACTTCCAAAATTGATACTATTAGAGATCAAATTGTAACCATGCAGCCGTCAGCTATATTATCACATCAAATAGTGTACTATAGATCCCCTGAGGAACAATTCCACTCATTCTCTACTATAGGAGAGGAAGAATTGTATAAACTTGTTAAATCATCTAAACCAACAACATGTATGTTAGACCCTATTCCATCTAAACTACTAAAAGAGGTGCTTCCAGAAGTCATAGATCCTCTTTTGGCTATTATTAATTCATCATTGTCATTAGGATATGTCCCCAAAAACTTTAAATTGGCTGTTATTAAGCCTCTCATTAAAAAAACACAACTTGACCCCAAAGATCTAGTTAATTACAGACCGATCTCGAATCTCCATTTTCTGTCAAAGATATTAGAAAAGGTTGTATCCTCACAATTATATTCCTTCTTAGACAAAGATGATATCTGTGAGGATTTCCAGTCAGGATTTAGACCGTATCATAGTACTGAGACTGCTCTCATTAGAGTTACAAATGACCTGCTCTTATCATCTGATTGTGGTTGTATCTCTCTATTAGTTTTACTGGATCTTAGTGCTGCGTTCGACACTATCGATCACAACATTCTTTTGAATTCTTTTGAATAGACTAGAAAACTTTGTTGGCATTAGTGGAACTGCATTAGCATGGTTCAAATCATACTTATCTGACCGCCATCAATTCGTAGCAGTGAATGAAGAGGTATCATATCGATCACAAGTGCAGTATGGAGTTCCTCAAGGCTCAGTACTAGGGCCGTTACTTTTCACGCTTTATATGTTACCCTTGGGAAATATCATTAGGAAACACGGGGTTAGCTTTCACTGTTATGCTGATGATACTCAGCTCTATATTTCTTCATGGCCTGGTGAAACACACCAAATTGAGAAACTTATGGAATGCATAGTCGATATAAAAAACTGGATGACGAGTAATTTCTTAATGCTAAATTCTGAAAAAACAGAGGTGTTAATTATCGGACCTAAAACCCCCACAAGTAATTACCTAGAACACTGTCTAACACTTGATGGCTGCTCTGTAAATTCTTCGTCATCAGTCAGGAACCTAGGTGTGCTATTTAATAGTAATCTCTCCTTTGACAGCCACGTGTCTAGCATTTGTAAAACTGCATTGTTTTCATCTTAAAAATATATCTAAACTTAGACCTATGCTCTCAATGTCAAATGCAGAAATATTAATTAATGCGTTTATGACCTCAAGGTTAGATTATTGTAATGCTTTATTGGGTGGTTGTTCTGCACGCTTAATAAACAAATTACAGATGGTTCAAAATGCAGCAGCTAGAGTTCTTACTAGAACCAGGAAGTATGACCACATTAGCCCGGTTCTGTCAACACTGCACTGGCTCCCTACTAAACATCGTATAGATTTTAAAATCTTGTTAATTAGTTATAAAGCCCTAAATGGTTTAGCTCCTCAGTACTTGAGCGAGCTCTTATCGCATTATTGTCCTTCACGTCCGCTGCGTTCTCAAAACTCTGGCCATTTGATAGACAAGGCAAGTTTATTTTTATAGCACATTTCATACACAGTGGTAATTCAAAGTGCTTTACATAAAAGAAAGTGAAATAATCATTCACAGCAATAAAAACAAGGAATTAAAAATAATAAAACAAGGAATTTTAAAATGATATAGAAATTGATTTAAAATTAAATTTAAAACATTTAAATAGAAAAGGATTATACATAAAATACAATGCAGTCAGTTTCGGACGTAGCACAGTGCTCATTCAACAAATGCACAGCTAAATAGATGAGTTTTGAGACTGGATTTAAATGTGGCTAATGTTTTAGCACATCTGATCTCTTCTGGAAGCTGGTTCCAGCTGCGGGCGGCATAATAGCTAAAAGCGGACTCCCCTTGTTTTGTTTGAACCCTTGGTATTTCTAACTGACTCGATCCTAATGATCTGAGTGGTCTGTTAGGTTTATATTCAGTGAGCATATCTGCAATATATTTAGATCCTAGACCATTGAGTGACTTATAAACGAGTAAAAGTACTTTAAAATCAATCCTAAATGTAACCGGAAGCCAGTGTAAGGACCTGAGGACTGGTGTGATATGCTCAGATTTTCTGGTTCTAGTCAGAATCCTGGCAGCAGCGTTCTGGATGAGCTGCAGCTGTCTAATGGTCTTCTTTGGAAGGCCGGTGAGGAGACCATTACAATAATCCACCCTGCTGGTGATAAAGGCATGAACAAGTTTCTCCAAGTCTTGACTGGAAATAAAACATCTAATTCTTGCAATGTTTTTGAGATGATAGTATGCTGATTTAGTTACTGCTTTGACATGACTACTAAAACTAAGGTCTGTCTCCAGAATCACCCCAAGATTTCTGACTTGATTTTTAGTTGTTTGACCCCTAGAGTCAAGGTATGCATTCACCTTGAGAACTTCATCTTTGTTTCCAAATGCAATGACTTCAGTTTTCTCCTTGTTTAACTGAAGAAAGTTTTGGCACATCCAACTGTTAATTTCATCAATGCATTGGCAGAGGGAGTCAATGGGGCTATAATCATTTGGAGATAAGGCTAGTTAGATCTGGGTATCATCAGCATAGCTGTAATAGGCAATTTGGTTCTTCCTCATTACCTGACTTAGTGGGAGCATATACAGGCTAAACAAGAGTGGTGCAAGAATTTAGCCTTGTGGGACTCCGCATGTCATGGACATCCACTTAGACTTATGCTCTCCTATACTCACATAATAACCTCTCCCTTCTAAGTATGACCTGAACCATTTGAGTGCCATCCCAGAAAGCCCGACCCAGTTTTCTAGTCTCTCTAGAAGTATGTTATGATCGACATTGTCAAACGCAGCACTAAGATCTAGTAGTACCAGCACTGATATTTTGCCAGAATCAGAATTAAAGCGAATATCATTTATTATCTTAATGAGTGCTGTCTCTGTGCTGTGATGCACGCGGAAACCAGATTGAAAATTATCCAGGTATCTATTTGAGTTTAAGTAGTTGTTCAGCTGATTAAAAACTACCTTTTTCAATAATATTACCTATGAAAGGAAGATTTGATATTGGTCTATAGTTGCTCAACATGGTGTTATCAAGATTGCGCTTTTTCAGGAGGGGCTTAACAACTGCAGTTTTCAGGAAGTTTGGAAAAGTCCCAGAAAGAAGTGAGGTGTTCACCACTTCTAAGAGAACTGCTTCTAAACAGTTAAGCACACTTTTGAAAAAAGATGTGGGATGTGTGTCAAGATAGCAGGTTGACGATTTAAGATGCTGTACTATTTCTTCCAAAATTTTGCTATCAGTTGTTTTAAAAAAAGACATAGTCACTTCTTTTTGAGATTGCTGTCGAATCTGTGTGACCTCTGTATTACAGGAAGATGTGCCAATCTCCTTTCTGATATTACTGATCTTCTCTGAAAAGAAGGAAGCAAACTCATTGCATTTGCTGTCAGAGAGCATTTCACTGGGAATCTGACTTGGGGGGTTTGTCAGTCTCTCAACAGTAGCAAAAACAGTGCGAGTGTTGTTTAAGTTAGTGTTTATAAGGTTTGAGAAGAAGGTCTGTCTAGCTGTGGCTAGTTCCAAATTGAAAGCATGAAGGCTGTCTTTATAGATGCTATAGTGTATTTCAAGCTTCGTCTTCCGCCACATCCGCTCAGCTTTTCTGCATTGTCTTTTCATATTCTGAACTGCTGTTGATTTTCTCCATGGTGATTTTTGTCTGCCATTCTCCTTGCTGACCTTTATCGGTGCAATATCATCAATAACATTCTTAACTTTTGAGTTAAATGAATCCAGGAGAAGATCAACAGAGTCTGCAGAAAAGCTTGGTGTTAAAGATATTGCCTTCATAAATAGCACACTAGTGTTCTCATTAATGCATCTCTTTCTGACAGAGACAGATCTAGATTCAGTGGTGACAGAGATCAATATATCAAAGAAAATGCAGAAGTGATCAGACAGTGCTACATCCTTAATAACAATGGATGAAATGTTTAGACCTCTACTGATGAGTAAATCTAGAGTGTGTCCACGATTGTGTGTGGGTCCATGCACATGCTGAATCAGATCAAAAGTTTTTAAAACAGTTATAATTTCGTTTGTAGTTTTGATTTCAGCATTATCTATGTGAATATTAAAATCCCCTGCAATAGCAAAACAGTAAAAGTCTGAGGAAATCATTGATAACAGTTCTGTGAACTCTTCAACAAAGGCTGGAGAGTATTTTGGAGGCCTGTAAATTATGATAAACAGAATGCGTGGGGCACCTTTCAGCACAATACCTAGATATTCAAAAGACAAGTACTGACCAAATGACACTTGCTTGCATTGATAAACATATTTAAACAGAGCAGCTACACCTCCACCTCTCCTAACAGTCCTGCAGACACTTATAAAATTAAAGTTAGTAGGGGCTGTTTCAGTGAGGACTGTTGCACTGCAGTTGTCTTCTAGCCATGTTTCAATTAGAAACATAAAATCCAGGTTGTTTGTGGTTATTAAATCATTGATCACAAATTATTTATTTTTTAGTGAGCGAGTGTTTAAAAATGCTAACTTGATGGAATTACATTTGGTCTCTACAGCAATCTTAGACTGATGCATTACAGGCCGCAGATTAGATGGGTCAGCCGTACGGCTTGAGAAGGCCTTGGACGTTCTATCACGTGATAAAACAGAAATAGAGAAGGCTACAGGCATACTGGGTTCCCGCTTGTTTTGTAAACATTTGTGAATGTTGCTGCTAATATAGCAGGGACCCGACACATATCACTGAGAGCTGTTATCAGTTGTTTTGGTTCACCTACAGCAGATGGAGGAGGGTAATACCTAGAATGATAATACCTAGAATATCAAAATCAACTGAGGGCGGCAGATCTTTTTCCTATTTAGCACCCAAACTCTGGAACAATCTACCAAACACAGTTAGGGAGGCAGACACACTCTGTCAGTTTAAATCTAGATTAAAGACCCATCTCTTTAACCTGGCGTACACATAACACACTAATTCACTTCTATTATTCAAATCCGTTAAAGGATTGTTAGGCTGCATTAATTAGATCAACCGGAACCGGGAACACTTCCCATAACACATGATGTACTTGTTACATCGTAAAAAGATTGACATCTACGCTAATATTAGTCTGTTTCTTTCTTATTCCGAGGTCACTGCAGTCACCAGATCAGATGGTAGATCAGCACCTAGAGATGACCTCTACAGCCCTGAACGTCAGCAGAGACCAGGACACCTAGATGAGCCCCAGAGTCAGACCCCCAGCTGATGATACTCAGCTCTATATTTCTTCACGGCCTGGTGAAACACACCAAATTGAGAAACTTATGGAATGCATAGTCAATATAAAAAACTGGATGACGAGTAATTTCTTAATGCTAAATTCTTAAAAAACAGAGGTGTTAATTATCGGACCTAAAACCCCCACAAGTAATTACCTAGAACACTGTCTAACACTTGATGGCTGCTCTGTAAATTCTTCGTCATCAGTCAGGAACCTAGGTGTGCTATTTAATAGTAATCTCTCCTTTGACAGCCACGTTTCTAGCATTTGTAAAACTGCATTTTTTTCATCTTAAAAATATATCTAAACTTAGACCTATGCTCTCAATGTCAAATGCAGAAATATTAATTAATGCGTTTATGACCTCAAGGTTAGATTATTGTAATGATTTTTTTGATGGTTGTTCTGCACGCTTAATAAACAATTAACAGATGGTTCAAAATGCAGCAGCTAGAGTTCTTACTAGAACCAGGAAGTATGACCACATTAGCCCGGTTCTGTCAACACTGCACTGGCTCCCTACTAAACATCGTATAGATTTTAAAATCTTGTTAATTAGTTATAAAGCCCTAAATGGTTTAGCTCCTCAGTACTTGAGCGAGCTCTTATCGCATTATTGTCCTTCACGTCCGCTGCGTTCTCAAAACTCTGGCCATTTGATAGGCAAGGCAAGTTTATTTTTATAGCACATTTCATACACAGTGGTAATTCAAAGTGCTTTACATAAAAGAAAGTGAAATAATCATTCACAGCAATAAAAACAAGGAATTAAAAATAATAAAACAAGGAATTTTAAAATTATATAGAAATTGATTTAAAATGAAATTTAAAACAGTTAAATAGAAAAGGATTATACATAAAATACAATGCAGTCAGTTCGGACGTAGCACAGTGCTCATTCAACAAATGCACAGCTAAATAGATGAGTTTTGAGACTGGATTTAAATGTGGCTAATGTTTTAGCACATCTGATCTCTTCTGGAAGCTGGTTCCAGCTGCGGGCGGCATAATAGCTAAAAGCGGACTCCCCTTGTTTTGTGTGAACCCTTGGTATTTCTAACTGACTCGATCCTAATTATCTGAGTGGTCTGTTAGGTTTATATTCAGTGAGCATATCTGCAATATATTTAGATCCTAGACCATTGAGTGACTTTTAAACGAGTAAAAGTACTTTAAAATCAATCCTAAATGTAACCGGAAGCCAGTGTAAGGACCTGAGGACTGGTGTGATATGCTCAGATTTTCTGGTTCTAGTCAGAATCCTGGCAGCAGCGTTCTGGATGAGCTGCAGCTGTCTAATGGTCTTCTTTGGAAGGCCGGTGAGGAGACCGTTACAATAATCCACCCTGCTGGTGATAAAGGCATGAACAAGTTTCTCCAAGTCTTGACTGGAAACAAAACATCTCATTCTTGCAATGATTTTGAGATGATAGTATGCTGATTTAGTTACTGCTTTGACATGACTACTAAAACTAAGGTCTGTCTCCAGAATCACCCCAAGATTTCTGACTTGATTTTTAGTTGTTTGACCCCTAGAGTCAAGGTATGCATTCACCTTGAGAACTTCATCTTTGTTTCCAAATGCAATGACTTCAGTTTTCTCCTTGTTTAACTGAAGAAAGTTTTGGCACATCCAACTGTTAATTTCATCAATGCATTGGCAGAGGGAGTCAATGGGGCTATAATCATTTGGAGATAAGGCTAGGTAGATCTGGGTATCATCAGCATAGCTGTGATAGGCAATTTGGTTCTTCCTCATTACCTGACTTAGTGGGAGCATATACAGGCTAAACAAGAGTGGTGCAAGAATTGAGCCTTGTGGGACTCCGCATGTCATGGACGTCCACTTAGACTTATGCTCTCCTATACTCACATAATAACATCTCCCTTCTAAGTATGACCTGAACCATTTGAGTGCCATCCCAGAAAGCCCGACCCAGTTTTCTAGTCTCTCTAGAAGTATGTTATGATCGACAGTGTCAAACGCAGCACTAAGATCTAGTAGTACCAGCACTGATATTTTGCCAGAATCAGAATTAAAGCGAATATCATTTATTATCTTAATGAGTGCTGTCTCTGTGCTGTGATGCACGCGAAAACCAGATTGAAAATTATCCAGGTATCCATTTGAGTTTAAGTAGTTGTTCAGCTGATTAAAAACTACCTTTTCAATAATCTTACCTATGAAAGGAAGATTTGATATTGGTCTATAGTTGCTCAACATGGTGTTATCAAGATTGCGCTTTTTCAGAAGGGGCTTAACAACTGCAGTTTTCAGGGAGTTTGGAAAAGTCCCAGAAAGAAGTGAGGTGTTCACCACTTCTAAGAGATCTGCTTCTAAACAGTTAAGCACACTTTTGAAAAAAGATGTGGGATGTGTGTCAAGATAGCAGGTTGACGATTTAAGATGCTGTACTATTTCTTCCAAAATTTTGCTTTCAATTGTTTTAAAAACAGACATAGTCACTTCTTTTTGTGATTGCTGTCGAATCTGTGTGACCTCTGTATTACAGGAAGATGCGCCAATCTCCTTTCTGATATTACTGATCTTCTCTGAAAAGAAGGAAGCAAACTCATTGCATTTGCTGTCAGAGAGCATTTCACTGGGAATCTGACTTGGGGGGTTTGTCAGTCTCTCAACAGTAGCAAAAAGAGTGTGAGTGTTGTTTAAGTTAGTGTTTATAAGGTTTGAGAAGAAGGTCTGTCTAGCTGTGGCTAGTTCCAAATTGAAAGCATGAAGGCTGTCTTTATAGATGCTATAGTGTATTTCAAGCTTCGTCTTCCGCCACATCTGCTCAGCTTTTCTGCATTGTATTTTCATATTCTGAACTGCTGTTGATTTTCTCCACTGTGATTTTTGTCTGCCATTCTTCTTGCTGACCTTTATCGGTGCAATATCATCAATAACATTCTTAACTTTTGAGTTAAATGAATCCAGGAGAAGATCAACAGAGTCTGCAGAAATGCTTGGTGTTAAAGATATTGCCTTCATAAATAGCACACTAGTGTTCTCATTAATGCATCTCTTTCTGACAGAGACAGATCTAGATTCAGTGGTGACAGAGATCAATATATCAAAGAAAATGCAGAAGTGATCAGACAGTGCTACATCCTTAATAACAATGGATGAAATGTTTAGACCTCTACTGATGAGTAAATCTAGAGTGTGTCCACGATTGTGTGTGGGTCCATGCACATGCTGAATCAGATCAAAAGTTTTTAAAACAGTTATAATTTCTTTTGTAGTTTTGATTTCAGCATTATCTATGTGAATATTAAAATCCCCTGCAATAGCAAAACAGTAAAAGTCTGAGGAAATCATTGATAACAGTTCTGTGAACTCTTCAACAAAGGCTGGAGAGTATTTTGGAGGCCTGTAAATTATGATAAACAGAATGCGTGGAGCACCTTTCAGCACAATACCTAGATATTCAAAAGACAAGTACTGACCAAATGACACTTGCTTGCATTGATAAACATCTTTAAACAGAGCAGCTACACCTCCACCTCTCATAATAGTCCTGCAGACACTTATAAAATTAAAGTTAGTAGGGGCTGTTTCAGTGAGGACTGTTGCACTGCAGTTGTCTTCTAGCCATGTTTCAATTAGAAACATAAAATCCAGGTTGTTTGTGGTTATTAAATCATTGATCACAAATTATTTATTTTTTAGTGAGCGAGTGTTTAAAAATGCTAACTTGATGGAATTACATTTCGTCTCTACAGCAATCTTAGACTGATGCATTACAGGCCGCAGATTAGATGGGTCAGCCGTACGGCTTGAGAAGGCCTTGGACCTTCTATCACGTGATAAAACAGAAATAGAGAAGGCTACAGGCATACTGGGTTCCCGCTTGTTTTGTAAACATTTGTGAATGTTGCTGCTAATATAGCGGGGACCCGACACATATCACTGAGAGCTGTTATCAGTTGTTTTTGGTTCACCTACAGCAGATGGAGGAGGGTAATACCTAGAATGATAATACCTAGAATATCAAAATCAACTGAGGGCGGCAGATCTTTTTCCTATTTAGCACCCAAACTCTGGAACAATCTACCAAACACAGTTCGGGAGGCAGACACACTCTGTCAGTTTAAATCTAGATTAAAGACCCATCTCTTTAACCTGGCGTACACATAACACACTAATAATCTTCTATTATTCAAATCCGTTAAAGGATTGTTAGGCTGCATTAATTAGATCAACCGGAACCGGGAACACTTCCCATAACACATGATGTACTTGTTACATCGTAAAAAGATTAACATCTACGCTAATATTAGTCTGTTTCTTTCTTATTCCGAGGTCACTGCAGTCACCAGATCAGATGGTGGATCAGCACCTAGAGATGACCTCTACAGCCCTGAACGTCAGCGGAGACCGGGACACCTAGATGAGCCCCAGAGTCAGACCCCCAGTGAGGACCCCGTCACCTAGACAGCCATCAGGATAAGACCTCGGGAAACAGTTGAGCCCTTACAATCTGACTTTGCAGCAGTTGGAATTGAACTGCTGTGTCGTCTGGCCAGAGGAGAAATGGCCCCCCGACTGAGCCTGGTTTCTCCCAAGGTTTTTTTCTCCGTTCTGTCACCAATGGAGTTTTGGTTCCTTGCCGCTGTCGCCTCTGGCTTGCTTAGTTGTGGACACTTCATTTCCAGCAATATTGTCGACATGATTAAACAGAAACTTTTTGAACTGAACTGATCTGGACGATGCCATCACTGAATTCAATAATGAAATGCCTTTAACTGAAAATTGAGTGTTTAATCCTGTCGTTTTGCATTGTTGACACTATTTTCCCGTTTTGATGTTGTGCAGTTGCTTTGACACAATTTGTATTGTTAAAGGCGCTATATAAATAAAGGTGACTTGACTTGAATTAAGTCTAACGAAAATGCTACAGTTACGGTATTTAAAAAACAAAACAAATATACTGTAATTTTAATTAAAGTTACCCTTTAAATATGACTGAGCCGCAAACCTACAAAGAACATTAAAAGTAGTCTTCTGGACGGCTCAAAGCAGCTCTGATTGATGCTGTGTGCGTGTACATGAGTGATGGCGGTAAACGCGTATCGCAGTCTGGATGCTTACAATGAACTCCTTAGCGGAGAGGTTGGGATCATTTGTTCGTACAATGGATAACATCAGTCTTATGTTTGGTTAAACTGAAGCAAGACAAACAGTGTCACTTACGTACATATCATGGTTTGTCGCTAAGATGTCTGGGGAGGTTTTGAGTGGACATTTCACTTGCATTGCAGGGTCAGTCTGTATGTCTACGCAAATATTAATTTTCATATTTATTTGTACAGCGCTTTTCACAATACATATAATTTCACTGCAGCTTTACAGAACATGCATGTATATTACAATGCTAAACGAACGCTAGTAAACTAATCACTACATGCCATTATTACTGATTTCATTTGTTTTATAATGTGTGCTTAGTTTGCTGCTGTGGAACAGTGCAAGAAAGAATTTGAATGCTCTATCTGAGCCATAATGTGGTCACAAATAAACAAGATGAATGCAATTCAATGCTGGCTACCGTGTTTTACATAAACCTGTATTAGTTTTTTTTTTAAAAGTTAAAAGTATAGCCTACATGCAGATTAATAAATGCACACACACTACATACAGTCAAAGTCCTTTTAATCTATCTTTGATACAGTATGTATGTTTTATTCACATTTACTGTAAACACATGCACATACAGTAGTACTGGTCAAAAGTGTGGGCAGTATTACTATTTTTTTTATGTTTTTGAAAGAAGTCTCCTATGCTCATCAAGCCTGCATTTAATTGATCAAAAATAGACAAAAACAGTCATATTTTGAAATATTAATATTTAAAATAATGGTTTCCTATTTTAACCCATTTAATCCCACTGGTCTGTTAATTGTGCAGTTTTACATGATTAGTGCAAATTGTCACATGACCAGAGCAGTTTATTTCCTGTTTGCACCTTGAGATGATGGCTGCATCAAAGCTCCAAAAAGAAAGGCTAGTGAAGCATGTTAACAAAGATATGACAAATATTTTTGGTACACATTATCTTTAGGGTGTCTAGTATTAATACATGAATTCACATTCAGTTTTGTTGAGTGTGGTCATAGAATGAGTAAACACTTTTCCAAAACAAATAAAAAATATATATATAATTGATTATTTCAAAGGCTTACTAATGACACATCATTTGGATATTTTCATGTCTGGAAAAAAAATTGGGATTAAATGGGTAAATATGCTTTAAAATAAAAGTTATTTCTGTGATCAAATCTGCATTTTCAGCATAATTACTCAAGTCTTCAGTGTCATAGGATGCTTCAGAAATCATTCTAATATGCCGATTTATTATCAGTGTTGGAAACGGTTGTGCTGCTTAATATTTCTTTATAACCCAAGATAATTTTAGGATTCTTTGAAGAATTAAAAGAACAGCATTTATTTAAAATAGAAATGTTTTGTAACATGCACTACTGTTCAAAAGTTTGGGATCAGTATTTATTATTATTTGTTGAAAGAATATTAATAAATTTATTCAGCAAGAATGTTAAATTGAAAAATAAATAAAAAAAAAAGATAGTAAAGATACTGTTAGGAAAGATTTCTATATTTTGAAAATCCCTGCCAGGATTCAATCAATCCTGTATAAAGTATCACAGGTTCCAGCACAATTGTTTCCAACACTGACAATAACCAAGTATTAAATCAGCACATTAGAATGATCTCTGAATGATCATGTGACACAAGACGAGAAAAGGCTGATGAAAATTCAGCTTTGCGTCACAGAAATAAATAAAGAATATTAAAACAGACCATAACCAGAACAAACCATTTTTTTTTTTAAATTGTAATATCACAATATTCCTGATTTTGTCTGTATTTTTGATCAAATAAATGGAGGCTTGATGAGCATAAGAGACTTATTTCAAAAACATTAAAACTAGTAATGTGTCCAGACATTTGACCAGTACTGCATATAAACAAAAGACATCCTCTCGCTGGCAACTGTTTCCAGCAAATTTATTAATACGTGATCAATATCAAAAGCAGCAGGCTGGCCATAAGCCGCTTTAAGTACTACATTGTATTTCATCCTCAAGTTCTCAAACACATCTGGGTGTTCATATGGTCACATGTGGTTTGGAACTGCAGGACAACCAGCTGTCCTTCCTGTAGCACTGTCTTAACATTACAAATGATGGCTTTCCTAAAGACAAAAGTAGAAAAACCTTTAATTTAATGCACAATATTTATAAATAATACTATTGTTGTTTAATACATCAGTACATGTGGAATTAACATTTGACAAGCATAATAAGTGATAAAATGTTTATCGTTAGCTCTTGTAAACTACTGCAGTTAACGTTAACTGTTTCACTATTCAACATTCAAGTTTACAGTATACATTTCTATTATGTTTTACTCACTGCATTTATCTGCTGACAAGATATGAATGAATGAATGATGCATTTATATAGCGCTTTATTGTGTATTACTGTACACCCAAAGTGCTTTACAATCATGTGTGTGTGGGGGGGGGGTCTCTCCTCAACCACCACCAGTGTGCAGCATCTACTTGGATGATAGCTAGACAACTAATGAAAACTCATATTTAATTATAGTCCACATAACGCTTGGTAATAAAAAGGAAATAAAAGCTTGGCCTTTTTCACTGAACAATAATCAAAATGCTAGGCGCATATGTAAACAATGACGAAAACGCATTGCTGCATCATACTTGAAGAGTTAACGTAAATGTATACAATTAATCAAATGGAAAAAAGCAACATTTCCACATCTGAATCGAGATGTGCGCTGTATGTCCTAGAGCTGCTAGTTGCTATCCTGCCTTCTTGCTTCACTGCTGCAATCCAGGCACGTTTCTCGGAAATCTAACCCTTTAATTTCCGATTATTTATAAATTAATGTTAGTTCCAGGATAGACGGAGCACCCAACCACCGAGCAACAAGGATCGAATTTTAATTTTGACATTTTAAACAGCAGGATTAAATAAATTAGCACAATCCCACCGCACATCAAGCGCCTGCCACCATTGTTTTGAATGCGCTCGAACACTAAACGGAAACAACTGAGGAACAAAGACGTCACTTTCTTAAACCACCAAATATCCGTTGAAATGGTCCATAAGAGTCTTTTAATAACCCACAGGAATCAAACAAAGAAACACACGGAGTGAACGGGGAGATGACATTTAACAGCAGACAGTAAACAATGGGTCAGAACACACTATAAATAGACAGAACTAACGAGGGGAAAATGAGACACACCTGGAATATAATCAAAACACGGCTGGGACTAAATGAACAGAATGGGGACCAAACAAGAACAGGAAAAACAAAATAAGGGCAAACCGGAACTAAACGGGAACAAACATGTGACAGCAGCACAGTGCAACAGGAGTCCGTTTTCTTGGCAAAAAACCCCCCCAAAAAAACATGCAAGCACTCTCACGTATGCCAATTTAGTTTGAAAAGCCTGTTGACTTCGCTGTTTACCTGACATTACTACGGAGGCTTTTATTTATTTATTTATGATTGTTTGTTTGTTATTATAATTAATTATTTCATTCAACTGTGTTTGCTAAACTTTCTGTAATTCTGTAAATCTGTAATGCCATGCCTCGTCTTATTTGGTTTTGTTAATAAATGTTATGTAAACTAGTTTGTCATTGTACTGTTGAGAATAATAATGAATCCATCTTTCATTTTAGTCTTAGAAAGGAATTATTTTTTTTCCTGTAAAACGTGAAAAGCAAACATGTTCCGGTGTTACCAGTAATACTGGTTTTGTCGCAAGTTTATATACTGGTGTGAAAATTACCACACCGTCACATCCAAAGCATACTGTACGTCCAGTTGACAGAAGCAACGTATATACAGTATATATATATATATATATATATATATATATATATATATATATATATATAGGCCTATTTAAATCATAAAAGGTCTATCACAGTAGTATAATAAAAAGTTTGGAAGACCATGATGACCAACTAAAGTTAAAAAGTAAATCATACTGAGTAGTTGTATGAGTCATACAGTCAAAGGGCCTATTCACACAGAACCTGAAAAACAGGTAGAACAAGGCCTCATGACATATTTTTTAAAGTTGAAATTTGACTTGAATGCTGCATGTTTAGAACCAGTGGGATGGGAAAACATGTTTTCTTGTAAAACGTGAAAAGCAAACGTGTGTTACCAGCAATACTGGTTTTGTCGCAAGTTTATATACTGGTGTAAAAATTTCCACACCGTTACATCCAGAACATACTGTGTGTACAGATGACAGAAGCAATGTTTACGTGTTGGTGACATGACATGGCATTTTCTCTGTCCCACAAGATAAAAATTAATATAATTTATATTGTCGTTACTTAAAATGCTGTAAATCATTAAACATGTATTTGTCCTAAATGGAACTGTTATATTATAAAAGCTGCAGTGTTATTCGATTTTTTTTTATTGCTGAGCCAAATGTCAAAATTGTCCTATGGTGTGACTGTCTCAAGCATGATTCAATAAATTACAACTTTTATAAATTAAAAAGAAAAGCAGATGAGCAGATGACATGAGCAGATGGTCAATTTTTGTCTCAGAATTGTTCAAATCAGTTAGCTTGGAATAGAAAGGTCATTAATTGACACAAAAGGCTATTTGTGCTATTGACGTCCTATTGTGTGACAGAAAATGTCCTCCGGTGTGACGCCTGTACTGTCACACCACAGGACAAAGATGTCACACCAGAGGACAAGGTCTCTTTAAAAAGCATTTTAAATTATTGAATGAGATTGGTTTAATTCCTTTTTATTCTTTTTTTATTATTATTTTCAGTGTTCTTAAATGCAATAATTACATTAATTAAACTATTTTCTGATGTTTTTGCAGAAAACTTGTACTGTTGTAAAGTGTCATGAAAATAAGTATAAAATGTGATATGTTGTTTTTGAAAGAAAAAATTGAGGGAGAAAAATTAGTGGAAGAGAAAGGATGCGGAAATATAGATAGAAAATTAACAGGGATCCACCAGAAGGGAGGAGATCCTAAGAGAACAATGCAGAAAGTAAATAGAATCAAAATCATGCCTTAAAAAGAGTAGCTATATTGTTTTAAAAAACAATTATGAATATAGTTTCAATCATATATCAATAATATTTAGCTGTATCATAAATATCAATCGTATTTAGCTGTGCCGCACATGCAGCGGGGGGGCTAGCAGAGTTTCAGTAACATACTGATTGACTACGAGACTGAATTTTGTTGATGAAAATTATTTTGTTTTGTTTAAAAAAACATGTTGATATCGTTTGTATCAAAATTACACATTCTTTCTCATTTGACATGTTCAAAATTAAATGGAAATACTTTAATAACTACCATTTCTGTCCTTTAGTGTGACGTAATGTCCTATGGTGTGACACACATAAAAGAAACACAGATTTGTTTTTATCTCAAAATATCTTAAAAAAAAAACAACAAAAAAAAAAACAGTTGAGGATTGCAATAGGGGAGATAGAAATATCTCTAATCTTAGAATTGTTTAATTTTCAGCAGTTTTGAACAGATGACAGCAAAGTTTGTCTTGTTGTCAAAGTTTGTCTTGAAATTGTAAAAATGATGCTAATTATAATTTCATATTAAATAAATAACACTATATGAAAATAAGTGTCTAAAAATGAAGATAAATATCTCTCATGCTATTTATATATTATTAAGAGTTTTTTTTTTCTTAATGTTTGCTATGTCACACCATAGGACAAATATATGGTACAGTTCAGTAAAAGTTGTTCAAGTTCAGGTTCAAGTTGAGCTTTATTGTCATTCCACTACGTGTGGACATACAGTGGAACGAGATGTCGTGCCTCACAGGACCACGGTGCTACATGGATACAGACATACAACAATAAAGTAAAAAAACTATAAACCTATACACAACTAACCTACTGACAGATTTTGACTATAAATATACTATATATAAATGTTTACCCTATACAAACTAAAAATAAAAAACCAAAGATAAAAAATACAAACTATACGAATGCTTCACATAAATACTGTACATGTCCAAAGAGAAACATTGTGAGTCAAGCAGCTGGCTGGGGAACAGTGCAGGATGATTTGTAGTGCATGAGCATGTAAACATACATATATTGCATATAGAGTCTTTTGTGGGATTGTGTACACACAGCAGTGTGTGAAAATTGTCAAGTGTGCATAGAGGAGAGTGTGCTGCTACAGGTGGTTTGTACAGGCCCACTCCCCTGTGTGTAGCACACTTCAAATTGCACAAAAAGTTTTCATACGTTTTTTTTCTTTGGTGTGGTAAGGTTGGGGGGTGTTTGGAGGGGGAGGGGGAGGGGAAGGGGGAGGGAGGGTTGAGATGGTCCATGTTTCAGGAGGTAGGGGTTTGCATGGGGTTTCAGAGGGGGGCGGGGTGATTTGAGTTTAGGTCTCTCACAGCATGGGGGAAAAAGCTGTTGAGCAGTCTGGCGGAGCGGGCTCTGATGCTCCGGTACCCTCTTCCTGATGGTAGGAGCTGGAAGAGACTGTGGGAGGGATGGGTGGGGTCCTTCACGATACTGTTGGTTTTGCTGGAGCATCGTGTAAGGAAAAATTCCAGGATGGATGGGAGAGGGGCACCGATGATCTTTGCAGATTTGTTCACTGTCCGCTGGAGGGTCTTGCAGTCTGCTGCACTACAGTTCCCATACCAGACAGTGATGCAGCTGGTCAGCACGCTCTCAATGACCGTTTTACATTTTTGATGCCACAGGACAGATTGGCTCTTGCTGTTTTGAGGGCTGCTTTATCTCCTGATCTGAATGCTTCATCTCTGGTCTTTAGCAGCCCACGAACCTCTGCTGTCATCCACGGCTTCTTGTTTGGACGTGTGGTGATGGTCTTGGTGACTGTCACATCATCAATGCACTTTTTGATGTAAGCAGTCACAGTTTCAGTCTACTCCTGCAAGTCTGTGTGGTTGTTGTAGGTGGCCGCCTCTATAAACATGTTCCAGTCTGTGCACTGAAAGCAGTCCTGTAGTGTTGAGGTAGCATCATCTGGCCAAATTGTGATGAGTTTTTGAACCGGTTTGGCGAGTTTCAGAAGTGGTCTGTATGCTGGGATTAGCATAACAGAGATGTGGTCTGAGTACCCGAGGTAGGGGCGGGGTACAGCCTTGTACGCGTTCTTTTCTGTTGTGTAAACAATGTCCAGTGTGTTGTTTCCCCTTGTTGCAAAGTTCACATGTCGGTAGAACTTTGGCAAAACTGTCTTTAAATTTGCGTGGTTGAAGTCACCGGCTATGATGAAAAAGCCGTCGGGGTTATTTGTTTGTTGTTCGCTGATGGCGCTGTACAGTTCACGAAGCGCGTCCTTAGCTTTTGCACACGGGGGAATGTAAACTGTGACAATAACTTAATTTAATGTCTGACTACTGAATCTATTGAAAACAGAGTAACTAGAGGTGCAGCTAAAGCTGATTGCATAATTCCATATAGAAAAACATCGTTTGGTCAAGCTGTTTTTTCATTCAGAGCATCACATCAGTGGAATTCAATACCACAATCAATTAGAGAAAGTACATCATTTAAATCATTTAGACATCATTTTAAGAAATGGCTTCTTCATAACCAACAATGTGAGCATTAATGTTGTTTATATATCCTAATAAGCTGCTTTCTATTTTAATTTTTTAAAAACATATTTCTTTATTTTTTTATTGTCAATTTATAATTTGTTGTTTAATTTTTGGTTTAATTTCGTTGTTATTGTTTTTTCTATTTTGTTTCTTTTTCCCTCTAGTTTTGGCCTAATTACATCTGGTAAAGGGACTACCAATGAAAACTAGCCTTTGGGCTAATTTGGGTACATTTACATCTATGAATGTTGATTAATGTACACTGTCCCTTTTTATGTGAAATAAATAAATAAATAAAATAACAATGGCCGTGAACTCCCACGGCAGATAGAATGGTCGACACTTCACAAACATAAACTCCACCAGTGATGAACAGTGTTTTGTCACTACCACAGCATTGTTACACCATTCTTTGTTGATGTACACACACAAGATATTGTCGTTTAGCCATGTTTCAGTGAAAACAAACAACAATCCCTTGCCTCATGCTGTGTAGACCGACTGAGTTGAATTAAGTCCAGTTTGTTTTCCAAAGAGCGAAAGTTTGAGAGCATGAGTGTTGGAAGAGCCGGTCTTGTGGGGTTAGCCCCTAGCTCGTATACCTCCGCGCTTACTGCGCTTCCGTCCTCTCTCACACCGCTTGCGATGCCGCCTTGTGCGGGTAGCATCAGTAGGCGAGGCCATGGTCTCGAGGTCCAGCTTCAGCAGTAAACAAAGGCCTCGTAGCTTCTCAGTAGCCGCTGGTGAGAGTTGGTGTTTGTATGCGTTGCCGATATCCAAAAGGCTTTGGCGATCATAGATGTGTTTTGGAGTGATTTCCTTATGAATTAGCTGTAAATTGACACTATTTGGAGACGAATAGACGACATTAAAAGACACAAAAGCACCGTCTTTGGGACCCGGAGTAGCCTCTGTGTCTGACCGTGCCGCCATCTTGACTTTCCAGGAGTTAGAGGCTGGAACTCCCTTGAAAGAAGCTTGCGCTCACTCTCCATTCCTCTGTTCAACACTGAGCGATGGAAGCTCTATTCAAGCTGGGTACATCCTTCTTTTTTAGCGCACACCCAAGCAAACTACCTCTGTGATAGCGGACCCACATACCCCTCTCCTCATAACCACGAATGCCATACTGCTTCAGGCTTGGAAAGCTATCCTGGATGTGTCAAGCTGGGTTCTAAACATCATAGAATGAGGATACTCGCTTCAGAGGTATTATTAAGACTTTGGTACGGGACAACAAAGCTCACATTCTCCGGTCCGAAGTACAAACACTGCTTTCAAACGGAGCCGTGGAAATGGTTCCTCTAGCGAACAGTGAATCAGGCTTTTTCAGCCGCTACTTCCTCCCCAAAAAATATCAGACCCATTCTCGATCTCAGACATCTGAACCGTTCACTTATGAGACGGCCGTTCAAGATGTTAACTCTGAAACGGATACTTGCACCAATATGTCTCGAGGACTCCAGTCCCGAGGACTGTTTTCTGTCAGTGGATCTGAAAGACGCTTACATTTATATCCAGATAGCCCCCCATACACAGTCCTGCCATTTGGACCATCTCTGGCCCCACACACACTTCTACAAATTGCATAGACATGGCTCTTTCCCCTCTGAGACAGATAGGAATCCTCATTCTGAATTACCTCGATGATTGGCTGGTTTTAGCCAGATCAGAATGGGAACTCATCGTTCACAGGTGACTGCTGCTCGGCCACCTAGACCACCTAGGGTTGAAAATCAATTTAGCCAAGAGCTCTTTGTCTCTCATACAGCGAGTGTTCTTTCTGGGGACACATCCCCTTAGGGCTTTTCAGAGGATGCTCAGGCTCATTTCAGCCACCTCCTCTGTGATTCCTCACGGCCTGCTCAATATCCGACCCCTACAGTATTGGCTCAAAACCCGTGTCCTGCCCACTTGGGACAGTTTTATATCAGGAAAAAACACTGCTGCATGAGAGCCGTGGCCTCTTGGGAAACTTCTCACCTGTTTCAATCAGGTGTCCTGGAGGGAATGGCCTCCAGAGGGAAGGTAGTTATGACAGATGCCTCCAGCTTGGGTTTGCGAGCTCTGTAAGAGGACAGACCGGCATTTGGCTCCCGGTCAAACCTGGAGCAGCACTTACAAATCAACTGCCAGTAAATATATTTCTAAATGTGCTGTTGACTTGAAATTTTCACCAGATGTAGTAACACCTCAAGTAATCCATACATACAAATAAAACAAAACAAATAAGTTCAGAAATTAAGTTCTGTGTAATAAAATGGACTGACACAGGGGAAAAAGTATTGAACACATGAAGAAAGGGAGGTGCAAAAAGGCATGGAAAGCCAAGACACCAGCTGAAATCTATCAGTAATTAGAAAGCAATCCTGCCCCTCGTCAGTGGAAATTAATATTAGCTGCTTTAGTCCCAACACCTACAGTACCAGGATGATGAAGATGAAACAAGGGTGACAATGATCCCAAACACAGCCAAGCAAACTCTTGACTGGTTTCAGAGAAATAAAATAAAGCTGCTAGAATGGCCATCCAATCACCTGACTTGAATCCAATAGAAAATAAGAACTAAAGATCAGAGTTCATAGAAGAGGCCACAAAACCTTCAAGATTTGATGACTGTTTGTGTGGAAGAATGGACCAAAATCACACCTGAGCAATGCATGCCACTAGTTTCTCCTACAGGAGGCATCTTGAAGCTGTCATTACCAACAAAGGCTTTTGTACTAAGTATTAAATAAATTTCAGTAGTTCAATACTTTTCCCCTGTTTTATTACACATAACTTAATTTCTGAACTTATTTATTTTGTTTTGTTTTGTTTTCTTTGCATGTATAGATTACTTGGGTCGTTACAGACATCTGGTGAAAATTTCATGTCAACAGCACCTTTAGAAATATATTTACTGGGAAAAATGGTGGCCTGTTCAATACTTATTTTACCCGCTGTATATATATATATATATATATATATATATATATATATATATATATATATATATATATATATATATTTGCATCAAATTAGACAACACTGCAGTTTGGAGTTTCTAATACAGTGTCTATGGGAGTGAAGGTAAATTTGACATCATTTTCTCTTCTGACTGCTGTTATTAGTCTATTTTTTCCATCCTTTTGAAAGTCGTAAAAACACTATTGTCGAGTTTTCCTTTGTAATTAAAAAAATGGGGAATATATTCAGTGTAGTCTCCCATTCACAGCTATAGAAGTTTACCCAACAATTGTGACTGTGAAAAAGGTCCATCCTGGAGAGCTACAGTCCTGCAGAGCTCCAGCCCCAATCAAAGCTAAGGTGTTCAGGTTACTTGATAATTACAGACAGGTGTGTAGGAGCAGATTTGTAACTTAAGTCTGCAGGAGCAGCGCTGGAAACCCCTGATATAGAGGGTTCCCTATTGAATAGTCTTTCCCATTGCGTCAGCTTTGATCCCAATATAAGGTGGCTCAGAGCGCCATTTCATCAAAAAAATAATTCCCCTTCAGCGACGAGATCATTTCTTCGCTGACTCTGTAATCAAGAAGCCAAAGAAGAAGAAGCTCTGCTCAGTCTGCTGCTCGCCACTGTCGAAGGAGCCCTGGCAGAGGAAGAAGCAAGAAGCCTTCCCCTGTGGCCATCCGGCGCTTTAAAATTACAAATTCAGAGCAAATTTCTAGCGATATTGCTGCAAGTGTGTCTTGTGCAGGGAACCCCTGCATGATGCAGTCAAGCACGATGACTGTACCTGTCTGTGCAGTGCCCTCGCAGAGGCTGCGCTCACTGAGACGTCATGCTCTCACTGCGAGAGCATGAGTCTTTTTTTTTGTTATCAACAATTTTTTATTATTTTTTTTTCACACACAACACAACATAATATCCAAAATAAAACAAAACAAAACAGCAGACACATACTCAACATCTCAAGGTTCAATCAAAAGGGAGGGAGAGAGGGAAGGACAACAAGAACACAAAAGTTACTCCATTAAATAATTACGTATATTCAACAAAAAACACTGCCAAGCCTCAATGGTTGAAGGCCTGGCCCCACCGACTCGCGCCGTTGTACATTCACATGAGACAATTTGCAGGAGGCTACGGATCCAATATGCCTCTCTACACATGTGTGGTGTAAACCAGTTCTGAATTATTGTCTTCTTCACAGCTGTAAAACCAGCAAACAACATTCTCTTTTGCATTGAACTAATACAGAGATCAGAATCATCATTAAGAAGACATAAACTTGGGTTAACAGACCAATCAATTCTCAGTAATGATGACAAAACCAGGTTTACATGTGTCCATAGACTGATGACGACAGGACATTCCCAAAACATATGCAGAAAAGTGCCTGATGATGTAGTGTTACATATATGGCAGTTAAAATTTGACTGCAGTTTCATTTTAAATCTTTTGTAAGGAGTTATGTATGCTCTGTGAATGACTTTGAAGTGAATAAGACGATGAGCCAGATTTTTAGATGTTAAGCTGAGATTAGACCACACTCTCTCCCAGTCGACAGATAAATTAAGATCAGATAATTCCCTATTCCAAACAGTTTTAATAGAAAGAGGTTTTGTAATACAATCAATAATTGTATTATATATTAAGGAAACAGATGGCCGACCAGCAGATGGTGCAATCCAGTCCCGCATAGGATGAGAGGAAATGGAAGAAGACCAAGGAACGCCATACGCTTTGAGAGCAGAACGTAATTGAAGAAAAACAAAATATGCAGATGCTGGTAGACAAAATTTGGCTCTCAATGCCTGAAATGAACAGAGGCCCTGGTTATCATACATATCACCGCACGTGTTCACACCTAAAGAGGACCAAGAGGGTTGGACAAATGGACGATTTCCACACACAAAGTTCAAATTGTGCCATAAAGGTGTACTGTTACAGAATTTGAAGGGTCCACCTATCCGACGTTCAACTGTTTTCCAGATTTTAATAGAGTTAGCCACAACCGGATCAAATTTATAATTATCCCCTTTTTTCCTGTGCCAGTAAATAAAATATCTTGAAGTCTATTTGGTTTAACCTTGTCAGCTTCAATCACCCTCCATGAAACTGTAGATTGAGGATCAACCCAATTATGAAGGGCCTTAAGCTGGAACGACCAATAATATAATTCAAAATTTGGTACAGCCAGTCCTCCTGCGCTATTAGGATGTTGCAATGTGGTAAGTTTAATTCTGGGACATTTATCATTCCAGATAAACTTAGAAATTATGGAGTTGATCTCCTTAAAGTAACCTGGAGTGGGAGAAAGTGGTAGCATAGAGAAAAAAAAATTAAATCGAGGTAACAAATTCATCTTAACAGTGGAGATTCTTCCTTGGAGAGAGACTTTAAGATTCTTCCATCTTTGAATGTCATTTTTGACCTTAACGAAAATGTTATTAAAATTGTCTCTGGCAATCTTATGAATGTTTTTATATATGGTAATACCCAAATTGATGAAAGATTCCTTAATAGGGATAAATGAGGGAATAGAAAAATTAACCTTAACATTGTTAATTGGCATTAAAGCAGATTTGCTCCAATTTATTTTATATCCCGATAGGCTACTAAAATTATCAAATTCCTTAATTACACTAGAGACTGAAACATCAAAGTGGTCTAAATATAGAATAATATCATCAGCGTATAATGAAATACAATTATTATGGTCATGAATCTTAATCGATACTTCAGATTTCCTGATGGCTTGTGCTAAGGGTTCGAGAGATAGACAAAACAATAATGGGGAAAGTGGACACCCCTGTCTCGTTCCCCGCTGTAAAGGGAATGAGGGGGAAAAAATATTACCAGTTATGACTGATGCTGCAGGTGAGTGGTATAATGTCTTAATCATGGAAACGAAGTGTTCACCGAAGCCGAAACATTGCAGAACTGCCCACATATAATTCCACTCTAGCCTGTCAAAGGCTTTTTCTGCATCAAGTGAAAAGACCGCACAAGGTGTTGGGTGGGAGTCCGCAAAGTCAAGAATATGAAGGAGTCGACGCATATTGTCAGATGCATTGCGCCCCTTGATGAAACTAGTTTGGTCCTCCTTGATCAGACTGTGAATTACCTTCTCCAAACGAGAAGCAAAAACTTTAGCATAGATTTTTAGATCACATGGGATAAGCGAAATCGGTCTGTAGCTGGAACAATCTAATGGATCTTTCCCTTTTTTAAGAAGTAATGAAATCAGTGATGTTTTTTGATCTCTATGAAATGCCCCATGTTCAATTGCAAAATTAAATGAGTTAAGCATAAGTATCCCTACCAAATCCCAAATTTCTAAATATAATTCAGGGGGAGACCATCTAGACCCAGCGATTTGCCCTTTTGAAGGCTTTTTAGAGAGACGTGAAGTTCCTCCAAACTTAATGGGGCCTCCAAAGATTCTTTATCCATCTGTGAGATCCGAGGCAGCTCCAATTTATCTAAATACTGCTTACAAATTGGTTCATCAAAATCTGTTTCCGCTTTATACAGATTTGTGTAAAAACCTTTAAATATGTCATTAATTGCCACAGGGTTCGTAGTGACCTGGGCCCGTATTTATCAAGCTTCTCAAAGTGCCATTTTAGTCTTAAGTGCTGAGAATTCATGAAATTTACTCCTACTTTCAAACTTAAGTATAAAAGCAAGTTATCAAATTTCTTAAAGCTAAGAATCACTCTTACTCTCCCAGTTATTTAAGACAGCTGGAGAGGTCTCTCAAGTGGTTAGGAGTTGCCAGCAGGGGCTTGTGATGGCGCTGAGGAGACAGAGACGTGCGCGAATCTTTCAGGAGAGGAGGAATGTCTTTGAAATGTTTGGCGACGAGCAGTAAATCAAACTTGTTACATTTCCTCAGTTATTCAAAACGAGCAAAGAACATTTACATACCAAACAACATCATAACTGACTTCAGTCTAGCGCGAGTATTCTGCGATCTACACTGTATGATGAATAAATCTCTTACCCCTTATTTACACTGCACGCGTCTGCGGCGCGTTACAGCTCCACAGCCACCGGAGCTGATCAGCCGCGCCGTGGCAAGTTTCTGAAGCCGCTCTCCGCGCTGCATCACTAAAGATAAGCACCTAGTCTATTTTTGATGGATAATAATAATAATAATAATAATTGTCTCACTGTCGTCAAAGGCATCAGCAACAGGCGATATCTTTGACTATCGTCGATACACTATACTATCATCTATCTGCACCCTAAATTAAGTTGTGATGACGCGTTGTTTCCTTGCCATAATGTGTTCTCTTGAAAATTCTTTATTGTTAAATGTGTGTTGAATGTAAACTCTTATTAGGAATTTAACCATTCTATGAGAATTTATCTGAGAATATGCTTAATTAAGGAAATCTATTCAGTGATTGGTCCATGCATATGTCGTCATCCAAAATCCCGTTTGTGGCACAGCAAAGAGTCGTAAATCATCTCTAAGACTGACACTTAAGATTTAGTCCTACACTTCGCTTAAAGTACGACTGAGATGATTGATAACTAACTTTTAATCGCAGCTTTGAGCCAAGAATTTTTTTTCACTTAAGTCAATTCTTAGCAGTGTTCTTGAGAGTAATTCTTAGAGGCTTGATAAATACGGGCCCTGATCATCCGATGATTTTATTGCGCTAATATATGCCTTAGACTCGCATTCTTTCAACCTAAGGGCCAATAAATGAATAGGTCTCTCTGATTCAAAATAATATTTTTGTCTAGTCCTATGTAAAATAAATTCTGCCTTTGAGTGTGAAAGTAAATCATATTCTTCTTTTAAAGAGGACAGCTGTGTAGCCTGTTGCTCAGTAAAATGTTGTTTTTGTAGGTTTTGTAATGATTGGATTTTATTTTCTAATTGTGTAAACTGGTGAGTTCTCGCTTTGGCAAGAGTAGAAGAGAAAGATATACAGAAACCTCGTATAGCACACTTAGTCGTTTCCCACAGTATCTGAGGATCCACATCAGAGGGCATATTAATTTCAAGAAAGTCCTTAATATATTCTTTTAGAGAGGTAATACAAGTCTGATTACTTAATAATGATATGTTAAAGCGCCATCTAGGGGACTTGGCTTTGACATCGGAAAGAGGAACACTGCACAACATAGCAGAATGATCAGATAATAAAATTGGTAATATAGATATAGAGGAATTAGATGAAATTAAAGATGGGCTGAGAAATATGTAGTCTATCCTAGAGAAAGTCTTGTGTCTATTAGAAAAAAAAGTGAAGTCCTTAGCTTTAGTGTTCTGCATTGTCCATAAATCGATTAAGTTGAGCTCAGTGATAAATTTATTCAATATTTTAGAGGATGGATTGGCTGTTGTATCAGATTGAGACTTATCTAAAGCAGGATTTATGACAGCATTAAAATCACCACCCACCACTAGAGGGCAATCAATCTCCTCAAGTAAAGTTTTTAAAGTTTTGGAAGTTTCTGTGTAAGGAATGCACTGTCTGTCTCATTCGGACCATAAATAGAGACCAATGCTAACCTATTATTATATATTTTGCATCGGATAAAAACAAATCTACCCTTCTCATCACTACCAAGGTGTTCAATTGTTAAATTTAACTTTCTGTTAACAAGGATAAGCACCCCCTTAGTTTTATTTTGAGCGCAGGAAAAAGCTATTAATTTGTAATACTTATTCTGGAAACGTGCCACGTCGGATTGTTTTAAATGTGTCTCTTGTATTAAGGCACAGGAGATAGATTTACGGAGTAAATATTCTAATACACGGGTTCTTTTAACAGCAGAATTTAAACCATTCACATTCAGTGATAAAATATTTAAAGTATGCATTGAATATTCATAATCCCAAGATTGTACACAATAAATGCAAAAAACAAAAAAAAAAAAACAGAAGCACTTCCATTCCGTAAATAACCCGTAAACACTGATGTGCATTTTAGATACCAAACCTCCTATATGAAAAATCCCTTTAGAAATAATGTAAAATAGATAAAAGTATAAATGTCTGCTGTAAAAAACATAAACAACATAAAAATGTGAACAACCGACAACCATAAACAAAGAACAACTCAGACCGCACATTACTGAGAACATAGGTCTGACTGAGCAACAAAAAACAGTGATAGGTTGTGACCGATCCACCCTAACGCAAGACATGTCTCCCGAAAGGCTCACACAGCCAAAAAAAAAAATATATATATATTTTTTATATATATATATATATATATATATATATATATATATACCACCAGTCTTACGTTGTTCCGCCTGCACCTGTCCTCCATATCTGTCATCTTCTCGGTGAGTCGCTCCAGCTGATCCTTTAAGTCCGTAACTGTTCTCTTATCTTCCCGCGCCGCTGCCCGAACAGAATCAACACGCTCACGTGTCTGCTTCATTTTGGTAACTATGGCCTCAAACTCCTCTCTTAGCTCTTTAACAGACTTATTGGTCGCTAGTATGTCCTCACGCAGTTCGCGCAATGCTGGAATTAGCACAGAGTCCATCGCATCTCTTACTGCCGAGTTCACAACCGAATTCAAAGTGCTTTGGTGTTCTTTAAATGCTAGTTCAACGCGGCTAGCAATAGCACTGTCCAGCTCTTCACTGGAGATGGCTGAATCTCTGAATTTTTTCTTCATTGGCGATTGCTCAATCTCCCTTTTCCGATCTCCTTTGTCTGCCTTAGCACTCATGATGGGTCTAATGCAGAGTGGTTCAAAGTTCACTGACAGGATCGCAAAATATTTGGCAAAGTGAGCGGAGCGAAAAACTAAGCCTGCATCACCGTCGAGGGGTCACGTGATCCTTTCGAGAGCATGAGTCTTGCCCTTCTCCGAGAAAGAAGCAGTTGGGCTCTGACACTGGGCTTGAGTAAACTCATGCTGGTGCAGCTACCACATGCTTCACTCTCCCTCATAACCTCGATTCGCCGGTGTGCTTCACACGTGAGGATCAATGCCCCTCATCAGCTGGGATTTTGGGACAGGACCTAGAGATAACGATGAGTTAATAATATTGAGAAGCAGTTTGTCAGCACCAATAGCCTTGTGGGCAGCGCATTAACATACAGCAGTGCTATGGGCGTCCCGAGTTCAAATCCCGGCTCGAGGACCTTCCCCAACCCCGCTCCCCTCTCTCTCCCACTTTGTTTCCTGTCAACTCTAAACTGTCCTATCATCATAAACACCCCCCAAAAAATAATAATAATTGAGAAGCAGTTCTTCTGCAGCAGGTAACAACTCTTTCAGTAATTTAGTGGGTACAGGATCTAATAATCATGTTGTTGGTTTAGATGTAGTGATAAGTTTATTTAGCTCTTCCTGTCCTGTAGTTGTAAAGCACTGCAAATTTTCTTTGGGTGCAACGAATAAAACCGAATTACAAGACACAAATGATGGTGTATAAAATTGATTTTAAGATTAAAAAAAATAGATGATAAAGGATTAACTTGACGGAGCTACAACTCAAAATGCGGCAGCAACAAACAGGAAGTCACTACTGTTGACGGTGCTAAAAATAGAGGTTATAGCTGTCTCCCCGATTTGGAAGAGGAGATTGCTGCTCATCTGTGCCCTCCACCGGCATTTGGGTTGAAAGCCCATGTAACGCATCCATCTAAGCCCTGCAGGACTACATCAACCTTAGCAAACAGGGATTATTCAGCAGCTGGCCAGGCTGTCTTAGTGCTGCATAAGATGGCGATACTCCAAGTGTTCCAGGCCAAACTTCTCCGATCCATGGAAGAGTCCAGCCAGAATCCTGATGCCTTCAAGAAGCTGTGCACAGCAACTGACCTGGCTCTGTGCGCTACCAAGGCAACTGCACAGGCAATCAGCAAATCCATGGCCAATTTGGTGGTGCTGGAGTGCCACCTTTGGCTGAACTTATCAGAGATCAGGGATGCTGACAGGGTTGCCTTCCTTGACTCCAGTGCGGACGCTGCTTCAAGTCGCCAGAAGACCCCATAACCTGTGCCTGGGCTTCAGCAGCGCCCACGGACTGCAAAACGCTACCCATTTCCGATGCGCCAAAGTCCCGCACCAGAGTGACGCTGGACCCTGAGCCTCAGAAGCCGTCCTGGGCCCGTATTTATCAAGCCTCTAAGAATTACTCTCAAGAACACTGCTAAGAATTGACTTAAGTGGAAAAAAATTCTTGGCTCAAAGCTGCGATTAAAAGTTAGTTATCAATCGTCTCAGTCGTACTTTAAGCAAAGTGTAGGACTAAATCTTAAGTGTCAGTCTTAGAGATGATTCACGACATTTTGCTGTGCCACAAACGGGATTTTGGATGACGACATATGCATGGACCAATCACTGAATAGATTTCCTTAATATTCTCAGATAAATTTACATTGACTGGTTAAATTCCTAGTAGGAGTTTACATTCAACACACATTTGACAATAAAGACTTTTCAAGAGAACACATTATGGCAAGGAAACGAAGCATCATCACAACTTAATTTAGGGTGCCGATAGACGATAGTAAAGTGTATCGACTGTTGCTGATGCCTTTGACGACAGCGAGACGATTATTATTATTATTATTATTATTATCTGTCAAAAATAGACTTTAATCTTTAGTGATGAAGCACGGAGAGCGGCTTCAGAAACTTGCCACGGCGCGGCTGATCAGCTCCGGTGGCTGTGGAGCTGTGACGCGCCGCAGACGCGTGCAGTGTAAATAAGGGGTAAGAGATTTATTCATCATACAGTGTAGATCGTATAATATTCGCGCTAGACTGAAGTCAGTTATGATGTTCTTTGGTATGTAAATGTTCTTTGCTCGTTTTGAATAACTGAGGAAATGTAACTTGATTGATTAACGTCTCGTCGCCAAACATTTCAAAGACATTCCTCCTCTCCTGAAAGATTCGTGCACGTCTCTGTCTCTTCAGCGCCATCACAAGCCCCTGCTGGCAAATCCTAACCACTTGAGAGACCTCTCCAGCTGTCTTAAATAACTGCGAGAGTAAGAGTGATTCTTAGCTTTAAGAATTTTGATAACTTGCTTTTATACTTAAGTTTGAAAGTAGGAGTAAATTTCATGAATTCTCAGCACTTAAGACTAAAATGGCACTTTGAGAAGCTTGATAAATACAGGCCCTGATCTGCATGTAGAGAGGAAGAGGAGAGGGTCAGTTCTCACCGAGGCCGGAACTCCATCTAATTTGAGGTAGAGATCTGCGCGGGACTATTTTTTAAGTCCCGCAAGGATATATTCCACACCCACCCGCTCCCGCTATATATTCACTCTTTGTTCACCCGCTGTCCGCTTAGAATAATTTTCTTCCCGACCCGACCATTCCTGCTAAATTTAGATCTCGTTTCCAGAATCTTACATTTAAATTTCCGCTACTGAAAGAAAGAGAGATAGGCTAACAAATAAAAGTGTAGTCTGCACAAAATTGTATTTATTTTATTCGTCTTGTCAAGAGTCTTGACTTTATTGACTTTTGACTTGAATTTATATGAATTATCTTAAGACACAAAATTATTTTAACATTTTATGCAACACAGTAGGAAAAAAAAGTGTCACAGAGAAAATAAAAATGTTGTACAAAAATAGTATTTCTTATTTTTATTCGTCTTGTCAGGATACAATTCATTTAACATTTACAACACAATTGGAAAAGTGTCGCAGAGAGAAAAAAAATAATAAATGTAGGTTGTACAAAAACAGCCTATTAGCTAGTTTTATTTGTCTTGTCAAAATACTAAATTTGTTTGAGATTTTTCTGTTAACACAGTAGGAAAAGTGTTGCAGAGAAAAACAAATAAATATGACATCTTTAAAATGATAGGCTAAGCAAAATATGACAAAAACTAACAGATTCCGGCCAAAAAAAAAAAAAACAACAGGGAAGGGAATGGGAGTCATTCTTCCGAGATTGGAACGGGATGGGATTTTCCCCCAGTTTTTTCGTGGGATTGGGATGGGACGGGATTTTTTTGGTGTGGGAGTGTGATGGGAGAGGTTTGAAAATCCACTCCCATGTCACCCTCTAATGGGAACTCATCGCTCACAGGTTGCTGCTGCTCAGCCGCCTAGAGCACCTTAGGTTGAAAATCTATTTAGCCAAGAGCTCATTGTCTCCCATACAGCGAGTGGTCTTTCTGGAGACAATTATCGACTCAGCCCAAATGTGGACATGGATCTTATTCAGCGGCTAGAGGCGTCATTCAAATTAGGGACTTCACGTCCCCTCAGGGCTTTTAAAGGATTATTTGGCTGCATTAATTAGGTCAACCAGAACCGGGAACACTTCCCATAACACCCGATGTACTTGTTACATCGTTAGAAGAATGGCATCTACGCTAATATTAGTCTTGTTTCTTTCTTATTCCGAGGTCACCGTAGCCACCTAGATCCAGACTGTATCCAGATCAGATGGTCACTGCAGCCACCCGGATCCAGTCTGTATCCAGATTAGATGGTAACTGCAGTCACCCGGATCCAGGCTGTATCCAGTCCAGATGGTGGATCAGGACCGAGAGATGGCCTCTACAGCCCTGAATGTCAGCGGAGACCAGGACAACTAGATGAGCCCCAGAGACAGATCCCCAGTGAAGACTTTTGTCTCCTAGACGGCCATCGGGACAAGACCACAGGAACCAGATGAGTCCTCTGCACAATCTAACTTTGCTGCAGCATGGAACAAATTGCTGGTTTGTCTAGCCAGTGGAGACCTGGCACCTTGACTGAGCCTGGTTTCTCCCAAGGTTTTTTCCTCCATTCTGTCACCAATGGAGTTTTGGTTCCTTGCCACTGTCGCCTCTGGCTTGCTTAGTTGGGGACATTTAGTTTCCAGTGATATCGTCGACTTGATTGCACAGATACTATTACTATGAACTGAGCTAGATGATGACATCACTGAATCCAATGATGAGCTGCCTTTACCTGAAAATTGAGTGTTTACTATTGTCCTTTTGCATTATTGACACACTATTTTCCTATTTAATACTGTAAAGCTACTTTGACACAATCTGCAAGCGCTTTATAAATAAAGGTGACTGTGGACCACAGAAGACAACTTTCACTGCCCAATTTACTTCTCGAGTGAGATGCTCTGGCCCACAATTGGCCCAGTGCTCACCTGTACACCTTCCTCCAGATTTCCCTGTTTCCTCAAGTCATCATACGGGTCAGGGAAGTCAGATGCTCAGTCCTCCTGGTGGCCCCACTCTTGAGGAATCAGATGTGGTTCCCCAAGTTGATTCAGTTGCTTTCGGCAGCCCCTTGACCAATACTATTGAGGAAGGATGCAAGCAAAGGGCATGATTTGGCATCCCGGCCAGAGCTGTGGAGCCTTCATGTTTGGCCCCTTGACAGAAGCTTTTGCAGCTCCCCGTGAGTGTGACGAATACCATTTTAGAGGCTAGAGACAATTGAGAGGAAATAGCAAGACAAAACCCAGAAAGGGAATGGTTTTGCAGGTGGTGTCACAGACAATTGCTCTTTACCTGATCTGTCTGATTTTTGTGAGGGTCTGTCTCACTACTTGTATCATGAGGCAGTACCTGCAGCCCAATCAGGTTGCACAGGTAGTCCAGCTCCAACAGAATGGGACATCCATATGTGCTGTCGCAAGGTTTGGTGTTTCTCCCAGCACAGTCTCAAGAGCATAAGGAGATAAAGGGAGATGGCCGTTACATGAGGAGAGCTGGACAGGACTATAGAAGGGCAACAACCCAGCAGCAAGACGGGTATTTGCTCCTTTGTGTCAGGAGGAACAGGAGGAGGACTGCTAGAGTCCTCCAAAATGACCTTCAGTAAGATACTGGTGTGTATGTTACTGACCAAAATGTCAGAAACTTCCTTGAGTGTGGCATAAGGGCCCGATGTCCTGTAGTGGGACGTGTGCTCACAGCTCAGCACCAGAGTATAGAAATACAAAGACGGTTCACTCCTGTACTTATGAATGGGAGAAGCGCATTATAGCTGTGCATGCGCATTGTCTGGTCTAGCCTGAAAAATAAGCTTTTTTAATGCTATTTGAGCATAAGAAACAACATTCATAGGCAAGTCATTTCAGATTTTGTTGCTGATTTGAAATATGCAATTTAATTGCGAGTTCAGAGGGCAGTTTTTGAGATTTCAGGATTCCCTCATTCATTTATATAGGACTTGGTCTTGTTTAAGCTGCCCGGAGGCATTGCAAATATGGCCGCTGAGTGAACAGACTTTCCTTGAAAGGGATTTGTCAGCACCATGCAGCTTGATTGGCATTTAACAGAGAACACCAGAATTGTCAGGTGCCATTGGTGACCCATTCTCTTCACGGATGAGAACAGGTTCACACTGAGCACATTACAAATATGAACAAGAGATGCCGTGGAGAACGTTATGCTACCTGCAACATCATACATCATGATCGGTTTGGGGTGGGTCAGTGATGGTCTGGGGAGGAATATCTTGGAGGGTCGCACAGACCTCTATGTGCTCGCCAACGATACCCTTACTGCTGTTAGATACTGGGATGAAATCCTCAGAGCCGCTGTCAGACCTTACACTGGTGCAGTGTTCCTGGGTTCCTCCCATACCTGTCAACATTCCAGTTTTCCCGGGAGTCTCCCGTATTTCACACCCATCTCCCGCCCCACTCCCATTTTGTTATTTCTCCCGGGAAACTCCCGTAATTTGTATGGCCCAAATCTAGTTACATGAATAATCACATCAATATTTTATTCCAAGGTTGTAAAGTTGCCAGATTTTGTATGAAACGCGTCACCTCACACAATCGACACAATACACAAATTTCAAACCATTTGTGACCTCAACCTGGCAACCTACAACCCAGTTGCACTGTAGATTTCTGCACAAGTAGTAGACGCGGGAAGTTGAATCTACCATCAGTGGTAGAAATGGAAGGAGAAGAGTCAGGTGGTGCTCTGGCGAAGAAAAAAATAGTTTTTGTGTCAATTTAACAACAGCTGGACGGAAGAATATAATTTCTTGTCTCGAAGCCATGTAAACAACGGCCACGCCTTTTCAAAGTGTGTCGCACTTATTGACATATCTTAGACATATCTCAGCATATTAAATCACAGCGGCACATTCGTGCAGCTAAGGCACAGAAGGGCAACACATACTATAAACACACAATGTTAATGTTATGTACAATGTTACAATGTAAAGTAATGTAATTTGTTCCATGGTGTTTAACTGCTGTGCAGTGTTTGTTTAATTTCTTATTTAAAAAAAAATGTGTAGCAGTTATAATAATAATAAAAAAGAAACACGGGTAAGTCACGTCATTATTCTTTTTATAGTTATTAATAATTATTTATTATATATGTACTTATGTGTACCCCTCTACCCAAATGTTGACAGGTATGGTTCCTCCTGGTGCAGGACAATGCCAGCCTTATGTGATCAGAGTGTAGGCAGTTTCTGGATGATGAAGGCATTGATGCCATTGACTGACCCTCATGTTCCTCAAACCTGAGACCAATTGAGATCCTCTGGGAAGTTACATATAGGATTATCTGAAGCACCAAAGACTGTCCAGGAGCTCACTGATGCCCCGATCCACCATCTCATCAGGAGCATGTCTTGATCAGGGGCGATTCTAGAATTGTTTTAATGGGGTGGCACAGGGGGGACCAAGAACCAGCCAGGGGGGGCCCATAGGAAAAGTCATGTAAAAGTCACATAAAAATGGCACTGCACAAGTACCTGGACAACTCATCTCTCTTTTTATAAATAAAAACCACTGATCAGACAATACTTGTTCTCAACTTTGATTTGTGTGTCTAGTGAAATTTTTGTAAAAAAATTAATGTTCTGACTTTCACCCGTTGCTGCAGATAGATGGCTGCTGGTGTAGTCCTCGCTGGCCCTTTCTGATCTGCTAATTTGATGGCCAACTTGGCCCTGCCGGGTGGATTGGCTCTGACCTGCACTGCACTGTATCCAGGGGCGCCGCTATGGATTCTGGGCCCCCTGGACAGCATATTCACTCGGGCCCTCCAGGGGGCCCAGAATCCTTTTTTTTCCCCTTCTCCAAAATCAGATTATACTGTTTCAGCTATTAAAATCGTTCAGTTTTGTATGTAATGGAAAAGTGATAATATTTCGTTTTAGTTTTTTATAAAGTTGATTTAGAAAAACGTTTGGAGCATTTATTTTGTTCGTTAAATACGTTTTTTCTTTCTTAAAGTAACGACCAAGCGGCCAGCGGAAGACAGTGAGCTGATCATAGCCATGTTTGATCAATTTCGCCTTCTCAAATCACCACAACTTGCCTAAAATAAAATCTATAGATATACTAAAACAGTTCAAGCATATAACAATGTTTTAACGCTAAACCTAGATAAATGTGCACTGCATCCTAGTTTGTGCGAGGCACCAGTGCAATCAATTGCATTTTTTTCAATTGAAACAACTTGCAGTAATTTTTGCTCATAAAAGTAAGAGTAATACATCATTCGGAACTGTAAAGGGTCTACTTTACAAAACTTTTTATAAAATATCATGGCTCTAGACTCATTCTTCCCACTTTCTCAGTTGGTCGCAAATTCTTTTTTTTCAAAAATTCAAACAATATTTGATTAATCAATGCATGCTGATGAACTTTTATCATAGTTTATAGTTATATGGTAACGAAAGTGTTCAACATTCAACCTGTTCTTTTTCATCAGTATTATTTGTGATTTATATTTTGTGACAGGAATTCCTCTTTTTGCTTTCACTTAAAAGATCTTGGTGTCAGGCTTTACAAGAAAAGATAATGGTCTGTTTTGCTTATATCTATACACCTTTCACTTTTTAAGACTAAAACAAAAGATGTATTCATTGGTATTCTTAATTAAAAAGCACAACAACAATAAAACAGTAGGTTACAATGACAAACTAGCATAACATTTATTAACAAAAACGAATAAGATGAGGCATAGGACACATCACATGCTGTATTATACTGACTAATACATAACAGAATGTTTAGCAAACACTGGAGGAATCAAATAATAATAATATAAAAAAATAAGGAAAGCCTCCATAGTGTAACCTGAGGTAAACAGCAAAGATAACAAGCTTTTCAAAATGAAAACAAAAAGTCAAACTAAACTGTCTGTCGCTGACAGGATGTTTTCTCTACAAGAATACCAACATGTTCACCTTCTCTGTTTTAAGAAGCAGTCTTTTACTTTAGTTTGAAAACCAAATCCTCCGTTGTGCTCCGTCTGCTGCGCGCACCTTCGCGCTCGTGCTGACGCGCCCATTCTGCATACACACTGCTTCTGCTCTGCTTACGCGTGTGGTGCGTGACACAAAGTGCGACCACTTCAAATTTTTACTCGCACACTCTCAAAAAAATGGTCGCAGTCTAGAGCCCTGAATATATAAAATCATTTTATAAAATAAAGAAAACAATGATGTGCTGTCTCGTCTTGAACAGGAGCACTTCACAAAAATGAACCGAAAGTCAGCGAATACATGACTCACAGACATGATAAATATATATATAGAAAGCTTTAAATTACTACTTAACGAAATAAATCAAATCGAAAACAAAAACTCTTTCATTATAATCCGTGAAGATGCACTTCTCTCTAAAGGCGAGTCTAATGAGGAGATGGCGAGTCAGGATCTTCATCTGATTCTTCATCTTTCGGGCACTGACACAGAAAACACTAGTTTATTAGTAAATAATTCAAATATCTCCTTACTATTTCCCCCTGACACACTCATGGTAATTACTTTTGCTGGGGTTTATGGCAAGCTGTAATGCGTGTATTTGAACACAGAACTCTTCAGCTGCGCTGACGCTCTAAACACTGTCGAGCCGCTCTTGACAGTTGCAGCAGCACGGTCTCGTGTTGTTTCCACCAGCGCGGCAATTTTTTTCTTCACTAATTGATGGATGTCTAAAATTGTCACATGTCTGTTTCTGTTTAGTTCCGTTTTGCCCTTATTTGGTATTTCCTGTCCTTGTTTCCTTAATTAATTCATTATCGTTAAGTCTGATCACCTGTGTCTTATTAATCATCTTGTTTAGCTCATTCGTTTGTCCCTTTATAAGTCCTGAGTTCTCCCCTTGTCTTTGTCAGTGTTTAATGTTGATTTATGGTTATAGTGTGCTGAAGCTTAATAAATACTCCTTTAGTTTACTCCTTCGTCTTCTCCTTCGTCGTGCACCTTGTCTACAGCCACCAACCCGTGACAGAAACACTGACCAAATACAGAAGACTTACCCCATGCATCAGGATGGAGTTTGTTGATCGCCTCCTCACCTTAATTCAGCGTAAGCTCCCTTTCGTTGAGTACACTGAGGAGTTCTGCAGGCTCGCCGCAGCAGTGGAGCTTCACGACGCGGCTATCCTTCACCTGTTCCGGCTCGGGGCCTGCTATCACCACCCGATGAATCTCCCAGACACCACCGGATTAAATTGGAGGTTGGGGATTTGCCAGTGTCTGGGAAGGTTCCGGGCCCGAGTCGGAACCATTCCTCCGCCCGCTGCGATGATGACTCCACCGTCCGCGATGATGAGGGTTCCGCCGCCCGAGACGGCGATGATGGTTCTGCCGCCCAAGACGGCGATGATGGTTCCGCCGCCCGAGACGGCGATGATGGTTCCGCCGCCTGAAGCGGCGATGATGATTCCGCCGCCCAAGACGGCGATGATGGTTCCGCCGCCTGAAGCGGCGATGATGATTCCGCCTGAAGCGGCGATGTATGAATGCCTACGAGCCCGGAAGTGGGTCTCCTATAGCGCTGACCTGAGGACAAAGGTATTGGATCCCCCTATCGCTTCTGTCAGGTCAGCGCTAAAAACTACTCCCTGTCTCCCTAACCAGCCGCCACCCGCGGCGATGATGATGCCGCCGGCCACGGCGAAGAGCTCTCCTGAGCCCCTGCTGGTTCCGTCCAGCTCTCCTGAGCCCCTGCTGGTTCCGTCCAGCTCTCCTGAGCCCCTTCTGGTTCCGTCCAGATCTCCTGAGCCCCTGCTGGTTCCGTCCAGCTCTCCTGAACCCCTGCTGTTTCCGTCCAGCTCTCCCGAGCTCTCCCAAATGGCTCCTCATCGCAAGTGCCCTCCAGTGGCTTCTCCTTGCCAGTGCCCTCCAGTGGCTTCTCCTTGCCAGTGCCTTCCAGTGGCTTCTCCTTGCCAGTGCTCTCCAGTGGCTGCTCCACGCCAGTTCCCTCCAGGGTGCTGCTCCACGCCAGTGCCCTCCAGTGGCTGCTCCACGCCAGTGCCCTCCAGTGGCTGCTCCACGCCAGTGCCCTCCAGTGGCTGCTCTACGGCAGTGCCCTCCAGTGGCTGCTCCACGCCAGTGCCTTCCAGTGGCTGTTCCACACAATTACCCTCCAGTGGCTGCTCCTCGCATGTGCCTTCCAAGGCCTGCTCCTAGCAATTGCTCTCCAGAGCCAACTCATCGCAATAGCTGTCCAGAGTTCCCGTTAATTCCGCCCAGTCATCCTGAAGTCCCGCCCAGCCGTCTTGAAGTCCCGCTGGTTCCGCCCAGCCGTCCTGAAGCCCCGCTGGTTCCGCCCAGTCGTCCTGAAATCCCGCTGGTTCCGCCCAGCCATCCTGAAGCCCCGCTAGTTCTGCCCAGTCGTCCTGAAATCCCGCTGGTTCCGCCCAGCCATCCTGAATCCGCGCTGCAAGAGCGCCCCATAATGCCTGCCCCGCCAGAGCCTCCTCAAGATCCCGCTCCTCCAGAGCGCCCCCTAGTGCCCGCTCCTCCAGAGCGCCCCCTAGTGCCCGCTCCTCCAGAGCGCCCCCTAGTGCCCGCTCCTCCAGAGCGCCCCTTAGTGCCCGATCCTCCAGAGCGCCCCTTAGTGCCCGCTCCTCCAGAGCGCCCCCTAGTGCCCGCTCCTCCAGAGAGCCCCACAGTGCCTACTCTGCCAGAATGGCCCCTAGAGGGGAACCTCCCCAAGAAAATTTTTGGGGGGGGCCATACACCCCTAGTCTGTGTGGCCGGGCCAAGGACCAAGGCCACAGAGCTCCCTGACCCGCCATGGCCCCCCGAAAGAAATAGGCCATGGCCTCCCGAGTATCCTGCTCCGCCATGGCCTCCCGAGTATCCTGCTCCGCCATGGCCTCCCGAGCCTCCAGTCCCACCATGGCCTCCCGAGCCTCCAGTCCCACCATGGTTCCTGGAGTCCCCTGACCCGGCCTCCAGGGCGCCCGCCCCCCCTCCCTCGATGTTGCTGTTACGCCGCGGGACGCGCCTTCCGGGAGGGGTGATAACTGTCACATGTCTGTTTCTGTTTAGTTCCGTTTTGCCCTTATTTGGTATTTCCTGTCCTTGTTTCCTTAATTAATTCATTATCGTTAAGTCTGATCACCTGTGTCTTATTAATCATCTTGTTTAGCTCATTCGTTTGTCCCTTTATAAGTCCTGAGTTCTCCCCTTGTCTTTGTCAGTGTTTAATGTTGATTTATGGTTATAGTGTGCTGAAGCTTAATAAATACTCCTTTAGTTTACTCCTTCGTCTTCTCCTTCGTCGTGCGCCTTGTCTACAGCCACCAACCTGTGACAAAAATATAAACATAAGGAGAAGCCTAAAAGTCTGAATTATGATGTGAAAATTGGCCCGATCGAAGCCTGTTCGGGGTCGGGCTGAAATGCAAGGCTCTAGCGTTCCCCTCGGTAGAAATCACGTTTCTCCCTCGGGGGGCCCCCTCTCATCGTGGGCCCTTAGAATCGTCCTAACTTTTCCCCCCCTTATGGCGCCCCTGACTGTATCTACCTGTCTTTGACATGGTTTCTTCTCGAAGAAACCTTGAATGTATTGCTGCTGTTGTCCCCTTTTCATTTTTTACACAGAATTCTGTCTAAAAAAAAACAAACAAAAAAAACTCTAACTTAATCATCAATATTACACAAATAGTATATTTAATAGCCATATTCTCATCTGATTAAAGACAAAATCATTTAAATGTGAAGCTGTTCTTGGACATTGCAAACGAAAATAAAAAAGACTACCACGCAAAAACTTTTGTTTATTCAATACAAACAGGTGTTTACTATTCTACATCTTAAAATTCCAAGTGTCAGAATGCTAACATTATTAAAACCCCACATTTTAGTGTTTACCACATTACTGCAGACTATTTGGGAAAGTGATATTGCCTTTAATCTTTGAAACAACAGGAAGAAACATAACGATTTCTATTGTAAGCGGTGCAGGACAGGTGCATCGTGGCAACACAAATAAGTACAAACTCTAAAGAGCTTATATATAGGCCTATAATTATAATTTAATACTTACAATGAACAGAGACGTGGTCTGCAGCCTGTAAAATCGCACTTCTACTGTTTGAGCTGTGTAATTGACAGCATCCAATGGTGTTGAGCATTGTGAAATTGACAGCACTCTAATCCAATGGCATCGTATACGGGAAATAATTGGCAGCGAACCAGACAGTGAGTAGGTGTGTTCTACTTCAAGCGGCGCTACGCTGCCGATTAGTGAATGACATCAGCGGCAGCGCGTGAGATTTTAAATGCACCCGAACTGCTCCCGGACCCGCACCATAGATGTTATACTCTGATCAGTCTGCGCTGTTGGGGGGGCACAAGGGGGGGGGCGAGCATATTTTGAGGGGGGCCGGTGCCACCCCGTGCCCCCCTCTAGACACGCCCCTGGTCTTGATGTTGTCAGGAGTTCATACAGTCACGTGGAGGCCAAACACTCTACTGATTACCTTATGAGCTGCTGTGATGAAATTCATGCAAGATGAATCATTTTGTACTCAATGAAATTCTCAACAAAAATGTAATCAATCAAGATACAATGTGTGATTTAAGTGTTCCCCTAAATTTTTTAACAGCATAAATAATTGACTATTACAGATCAGTGAGTTGAAGGTATTTAAATAAATAATCTGTATCTTGTATTTTTAATGAACTTTCCCAACAATGCTCAGCACAGTCTCTGTGATTGACATTTACCATGAACTTACAGTATAGGACATCTCATATCACGATGTTATATGTGACTTCTAAAATACACAACAACCTCTTTTCATGCACATAATGGCCCGGTTTCACAGACAGGGCTTAGACTAAGCCAGGATTAGGCCATAGTTCAATTAGGACATTTAAGTAATTTTTATTAACATGCCTTAGAAAAAACATTACTAGTGTGCATCTTGAGACAAAACAAAAGCACTGATATGTTTTAAGATCAGTCAGTGCAAGTTTCTTTCAGTTGAAACAGCTCAGATTTACATTTTAGTCTGGGACTAGTCTTAAACCTTGTCTGTGAAACCGGGGATATGTGTATGGACTAGTATATGTAACATACAGTGTACTATATTGTGGCTTACGGTGCAAAATTGCATGAAACAATTTTAAAAGCATACATTTTTATTTGCATATTTAGTAACATGCACATCATAAATCAAATGTGCAGGTTTTCTAACCAGACACTGCATAGAGTAGTCATTAACAGGCCTTTCAGCACTTCATGAACAGACAGCGTCTCTTAAGCAGCACTTCAAGTGCATATTTACATGTTCATGTCAAAAATCATGTCTGACCAGCCAGAGATAACAAACAAATAATATTTCAGTATTTCGGTAAACCAAAAAGAACAAACTCTACAGCAAAGAACATCACCAAATATTTTCTGGAATACAATTTTGTAACAATGTACAGGGTTCACAAACTAAGCAAAAACACCAAATACACAAGAGTATTGTAACAAGTTAACTGTCATGTTTTAGTTATATGTGGGAAGTTGTGGCCTAATGGTTAGAGAGTCAGACTCGTAACCCAAAGGTTGTGAGTTTGAGTCTCGGGCAGGCAGGAATTGTGGGTGGGGGGAGTGAATGTACAGCGCTCTCTCCACCCTCAATACCACGACTGAGGTGCCCTTGAGCAAGGCACCAAACCCCCAACTGCTCCCCGGGCGCCGCAGCATAAATGGCTGCCCACTGCTCTGGGTGTGTCTTCACTGCTGTGTGTGTGCACTTGGATGGGTTGAATGCAGAGCACAAATTCCGAGTATGGGTCACCATACTTGGCCACATGTCATTTCACTTTAAATCAATTTTCATGGACTTTTAGTTTGTTTCTAGTCAATTTCCTTTGCCCTTTGTTAATAATGTAACAAATTATCAGTTTCTGCGAATAATGTGAACTTACCTCTGAAAGACAGTCATGAGGAAAACTGCAATTCAGAAGTTTTAAAAATGAAACATACATTTCTGTTATATTATTGTGTTCAATTATTATTGTCACCTGTAGGAATTTTACAAAGTAATATGAAAACAACAACTAATAACTAGATTTCCCATTCATTCGGTCACGTTCGACGTACGTCGGACTGACCGACGAATAGGAATATCGCTAGAGAGGCCAATCTGCTTCGAGTGCAACTAAAACGAACCAATGCATATTGGCATGCAATCATATGCAGCAGCTGCTCACCTCGCAGCGCAGGTATATAATGAGCAGCAGGTGTGTTGCATCTTCAGCTTTTCGCTTCGGAGCCAAACAGTTGTTCTCTGTTGGAAGTGATCTGAAAGAGTCTCTGCAGGACGATCTCTTTTGTGTGTAAAGAGCGGGCGTACTTCACAGCAGCGGGGTCGAATTCTCTCTGAAGTATTTTTTCCTTTTCTTCTCTTTTTTTTTGCCTTTTTGAACAGAAAGAGCTGAAAAGCCGTTCCCACGGCTGGTAAACTGTGCGCTTAAAGAGCGCGTAAAAGCTGTTTTCACAGCTGGTAAGAGAGCGCGTCTTCGAGAGAGAGAGCACACGACAGGCTGCACAATCCCTGTCTGTGTTGCCGCGGCCGTTCCCCTGCGTGCTTCAGCACTGATTAAAAGAGCAAAGTCCCTAAAAGTGCTTACACAAGTAGAGCTTGCGTCTTTTTAACCCTCTGGGGTCTGAGGTGATTTTGGGGCCCTTGAGAGGTTTTGACATGTCCTGATATTTGTGCTTATTTCAGCTACTTATAACATACTAAATGACCAACATGTATTTGTTTTTGTACTCAGCACAAACTTTGCTACAATATTATGTGACCAAGATGGATGTACATGTTTGTATTTTTTTAGAAAAAAAATATTATGCGTGGTTAGTAAGTTTTGGGAAAAAAAATGTAGCTGAAATAAGGCCATAAAACCAACACTAAATAGTCCTGAATAAGACTTTAGAGTAATCAGTCTTGTCGGCTAGAATATTTACTTCACAATTAAGTGAGAATCATTCTGCTTACTCATTTACAGAAAACAATACATTGATTAAAATTTTTTAAGACATGTTTTGTGATTGAAAGCCTGTACGCGAGGGAGTGACAATGTCCTTGGATATTAAGTGATTCTCACCTGAGACATAAAGGGCCCTCCCCTAAAGGCTGCTAATGGCCCATCAGTGTGACTGACTTTGAGGCAGGTAAGAGAGAATGTGAGGAGATTGAACAAATGTTTTTTTTAATTATTTGTATTTTATTTACAACACCGTATAATCAAAACATACATAATGAAGGTCAAAGACACATTATTGTGCACACTGATCTAACCACAGAGATGTGAACAGACTTTGAGTCATTCCTACAACAGATTCTGTTCAACAAGTGACACAAGTAAATCATGCCTGATATTTACGTGTGTTATTTGAGTGTTTCTGCTACTTTCCATGGATTCAAGAAAAAAAAAAAAAAACATAATCAGTGGTCAAGGAGCTTGTTTTACCATATAATATCAGTGTAGTTGGACATCTGATGTTGGTACAGCACAAAAACAGTTTGAAGAGACGTCAGGATTCATCATCTGTGGTGCAGGTATCTGATTCAATAAAATACAAACCAAAAAAAAAACAAACATTTGCGAGCATGTTAATATCAGGAGCATCTTTTTATATATATGTTTTATAGACTCACGCATGCTTTGTACTATCGTAAACAAAAAAATACCTTTTATATCTGAGAAACTAATTATTATTGTTTAGAAAAAACGAACTATGATTTTGTAGTCATATAGCCTAGTATGTATGGCTTTGTACTACAAAAGATGTACTTTGTACTATAAAAAAAGGATATGGTATATCTGAGAAACTAATTATTATCGTTTAGCACGCTATTCAATCCATTTGTGAACATTAAACATTTTTCTAAACATTGTAGCATTCATCATGTTGTCGTTTGGGAAAAAAATAAACTTGCATTAAAGTTTGAGTCACAATAACACGTTAACTAATGCAAAAAAAGAAACATTACTTACTCATCAGATCGCTCTTCTCTTCTGGATGAACTCTTGCTCTTATTTTGAGGCGAATCCAGCTTTTATTCAGCGTGTCTTCTTCCAGAAACGAACAGTAATGTTAGCGCGAGGAACGATCTGGCTTTGTTTATGTTGGGCGTTTCCATGAGCACGCGGCTCACGTGGCTATTTACATATGAACGCGAGGGGGCGGGATCGCATTAGAAATAATGAGTTAGACGGGACAGACTGAACATCGTGTTGGTTTCATACGGATTACTTCATCACAGAATGTTTGTTTTCGATAAGACTTCATTTGAAAGTAGACACTTCCAGCTTTCTATAGATATAACTCCCATGTCCGTGTGTTGAGTTTTCGCTGAGTTACACTTCATTTTAGTGACATATTTTGAAGAGCAGCTCGCGGAGATGGAGAAGACAGAGAGTGCATCCTGTTTGTTTTCTTTTTTTTTTCCAAAACCACAACGTTTTGTTGTATTCGTGAGTGTACACAAAAAAAATAGACACTTCAAAGTTTCAATTGATGTATAACACTTATCTGTACGACCAAAATCGGTGGAGTATTTTTAATGTCTTTTGCACTGGTCTTAAAAAAAACGAGTTGGTATCGCCGGCGATACAGCCGTCCCCTTAGGGTTAAAGATGACATTCTACTTGTGTGTTTCTGTATGTGGTCGTTTCCTGGTGCCGAGGGAAGGTCACGAGCGCTGCATCGCGTGTCTGGGCTTAGTGCAAGCTGAGGCAGCGTTTGTGGATGAGTCATGTACCCGTTGTGGGAAGATGATCGTCTCGGAGTTGTGGTCGAGACTCCAGTTCCTGCAAAGGGGCGGAGTCCCAGTGCCGCTGCCTCACTCCAATCCTCCTCAGAGGGTTGCTGCGAGCGGTGGCACTGGTGATCTGAGGATTACAGTGAGTGCGCTTCCTTCGGGGAACCAACCCCCTAGGAACCCTCACTCCTCCTGCACTCCGCAGCCAGTAGAGCTGCCGGGGCAGCGCGGTGGGCCATCTCAAGGGTGTGCACCATCCGTATCCTTCGGCGCTCCTCCCGATGACCGGATGTCGATAGCTGCATCGGAGGGTGAGTCAGACTTTTCTGGAGATGTTGCGTCAGAGCAGTTGCCTCCTTCGGGTACGGTAGCTGTGCCCGATACGGATCCGGAAATGATGGCTATGCTTTCCCGGGCCGCCAACAGGGTCGGGCTCGTGTGGAATCCTCCACCGTGTTCCAAGCCCTCGAGGCTGGACGATTGGTTTCTCGGGGTGGCACGAGCTGGTTCTCAGCCACCCACCCCGGTTCCTTTCTTCCCGGAGGGGCATGAAGAGCTCACTGGCACATGGAAGGCACCTTTTACTGCCCGAAACCGTGCCGGTGGGCCCTCCTCCCTCACCACCCTTGATGGCGGTGTGGCTAAGGGTTACACGCGCATCCCCCCCTGTGGAGCGGGCCGTTGCTATGCAGCTGTGCCCTAACTCCACCTGGCGCGGGGAGCCGTCTCTCCCTTCCCAGCCCGTCTATACCGGAAGGGCTTACCAGGCCTGTGGGGAAGCCGCTTCCGCCTTACACGCTATGGCGTTGTTGCAGGTACATCAGGCCAAGGCACTGAGGGACCTGCACGAGGGTCGTCATGATCCACAAGTTCTTCAGGAACTTCGTGCTGCGACGGACCTCATGCTTCGGGCGACGAAGGTTACGGCGCGGTCAGTGGGTCGTGCGATGTCCACTTTGGTGGTCCAGGAACGCCATCTCTGGCTGTGTCTGGCCGACATGAGGGATACGGACAAGGTCAGGTTCCTTAATTCCCCCGTGTCCCAGACCGGCCTCTTTGGCGACGCGGTCGAGAACTTCGCCCAGCAGTTCTCGGCTGTACAGAAGCAGTCTGAGGCGATCAGTCACATCCTGCCACGGCGGTCCGCTGCTGCATCCACTCCACCGCTCGTCGCCAAGGGCGACTCCCTGTGGCTGCCCCCGCTCCCGCGCCGCAGCAGCAGCCTCCACCCAAGCAGCGCCGTGGAGCCAGTCGTAAGCGGGGTCCGCAGCCCGTCCAGGCCCCCGCCAAGAGGGGCGGCAAAGCCAAGAGCAAGAGGCCCTAGGACGGGCGACCCGGAGATGGTTGGGACTGCTCTTCAAGAGATGGTGACTGCACCGCTCCTTCCCCCGGAGGAGGGCCGGGTGGTAAATCCTTTGTTCCCTTTTCTTTCTGTTCTTTCTTTCTGTACCCAAATTTTCAATGAAAGAGCGGTTTCTATCATCTCCGGGTCCGAAGAGGGCTCGGAGAGTAGTGGGAGGAGCAAAACTTCTCCACTCTCATCCACCTCTTCTGTCGCCAGCGGACAGCAGCGCGCAGTTCGAGATGGGCACCCAAGCCTCTCCTGCACCCCCTGTCCGACCGTGGAACCAGGTGAGTGTTGCAGAGCACACACAGACCCCGCTACGGGCCGCCTCCCAAAGAGAGACCCCGAGCTGCGTCCCTTCGTTCCACCTCGCTGCCCCACTGCGGGTACGCCTACGGTCCCCTTGGTCCCGCTTGTGCGGTCTCTGCGAGCCTGGTTAGCGCTCCCCAGTCCATCTCGCTGGCTCAATCGGACCATCAGGCTCGGCTATGCGATTCAGTTCGCCCGGCATCCCCCCCAAGTTCAGAGGTGTCCACTTCACTTCAGTGAAAGCTGTCGATGCCCATGTCTTGCGTGCGGAGGTCGTAGTCCTACTGGCGAAGGACGCGATAGAGCCGGTCCCTCCAGCCGATATGAGGTCAGGGTTTTACAGCCCTTACTTCATTGTACCCAAGAAAAGCGGTGGGTTACGACCTAGCTTGGACCTGCGAGTTTTGAATCGGAGCCTTCACAAGCTACCGTTCAGAATGCTCACGCAGAAACGCATTTTCGAGTGCAACCGTCACCGAGATTGGATTGCAGCGATCGACCTGAAGGACGCGTACTTTCATGTCTCGATTCTTCCTCGACACAGGCCGTTTCTGCGCTTTGCGTTCGAGGGTCGAGCATATCAGTACAAGGTCCTGCCCTTTGGGCTGGCCCTGTCTCCCCGCGTCTTCACGAAGGTCGTGGAGGGAGCCCTTGTTCCCATGAGAGAACAGGGCATTTGCATCCTCAACTATCTCGACGACTGGCTCATTCTTGCTCAGTCTCGGGAGCAGTTATGCGAACACAGGGATTTGGTGCTCAGTCACCTCAGCCAGTTGGGCTTTCAGGTCAACTGGGAAAAGAGCAAACTCACCCCAGTGCAGAGGATCTCTTTTCTCGGTATGGAGTTGGATTCGGTCGAACAGTCAGCACGCCTCACAGAGGAACGTGCTCAGTCGGTGTAGAACTGCCTGAATACATTCAGGGGCAGGACAGCGGTCCCACTGAAACTTTTTCAGAGGCTCCTGGGGCATATGGCAGCCACAGCGGCAGTTACCCTGCTCGGGTTGCTTCATATGAGACCGCTTCAGCACTGGCTTCACGGCCGAGTCCCGAGATGGACGTGGCAATGCGGCACGTACCGGTTGGCAATCACTCCGGAATGCCGCCAAGCCTTCAGCCCGTGGTCAGACCCCTTGTTTCTTCGGGCAGGAGTGCCCCTAGAACAGGTGTCCCGGCATGCTGTGGTCTTCACGGATGCCTCTGCCACCGGCTGGGGTGCCACGTAAAATAGGCATGCAGTGTCAGGGGTGTGGACGAGCCCCCAACTGCATTGGCACGTCAACTGCCTCGAGTTGCTAGCAGTACGCCTTGCCCTGAGCCACCTGAAGGGGCCGTTACGTGGCAAGCATGTGCTGGTCCGTACGGACAACACTGCGACCATTGCGTACACTGGGGGTGGACGAGGAGACACCCGCCCTCACAATGTAGAGCGCTTGGAAAAACCAGAAAAGCGCTATATAAATGTAATGAATTATTATTATTACATCAACCGTCAAGGGGGTCTGCGCTCCCGTCGCATGTCACAACTCACCCGCCAGCTCCTCCTTTGGAGTCAGAAGCATCTGAGGTCGCTTCGCGCCATTCATGTCACTGGTGTGGGACAACCGTGTGGCCGACGAGCTCTCACGAGCTGCGCTGCCAGGAGAGTGGCGACTCCAGCTGATTGGGGAGAGTTCGGCGAAGCTCAGGTAGACCTGTTTACCTCACCAGAAACCTCTCACTGCCAGTTGTTCTACTCCCTGTCCGGGGGAACACTTGGTACAGATGCACCGGCACACAGCTGGCCCCGGGGTCTTACCCCCTGAGGTACTTAACACCATCGCTTCGGCACATGCACCGCCTACGAGACGTGCTTATGCTTTGAAGTGGAACCTGTTCGTTGAGCGGTGTTCTTCTCGCCGAGAAGACCCCCGAAGATGTTCGATCAGTGTCGTGCTTTCCTTCTTGCAGCAACGGTTGGAGCGTAGGCTGTCTTCCTCCACCCTCAAGGTTCATGCTGCTGCTATTTCCGTATGCCACGACCACATCGATGGTAAGTCTGTTGGTAAGCATGACCTGGTCATCAGGTTCCTTAGGGGGGCGAGACGGTTAAATCCTCCTCGACCCCCCTCCATACCCTCTTGGGACCTTGCTCTGGTGCTTCGAGCACTCCAGATTGCTGCCTTTGAGCCTTTGCAGTCAGCAGACTTAAAGATTCTGTATATGAAGACTTTGTTGCTGGTTGCATTGGCCTCCATCAAGAGGGTAGGGGACCTGCAGGCATTTTCGGTCTACGAATCATGCCTAGAGTTCGGGCCGGGTGACAGCCACGTGGTACTAAGACCCCGGCCAGGCTATGTGCCCAAGGTTCCTACCACTCCCTTCAGGGACCAGGTAGTGAGCCTGCAAGCGCTGCCCCTGGAGGAGGCAGACCCAGCCCTGGCTTTGCTCTGTCCAGTTCACACCTTGCGACTGTACATAGACAGAACTCAAAGCCTCTGGACCTCAGACCAGCTCTTTGTCTGTTATGGAGGCCAGCAGAAGGGAAAGGCTGTCTCCAAGCAGAGGATGGCCCACTGGATAGGGGATGCCATCGCCTTGGCATACCAAGCACAAGGCATGCCCTGCCCGCTCAGGTTGCATGCCCACTCTACGAGAGGCGTGGCATCCTCCTGGGCGTTGGCTCATCGCGCCTCGCTGACAGATATTTGTAGAGCTGCGGGCTGGGCGACACCTAACACGTTCGCTAGATTCTATAGCCTTCGTGTCGAGCCAGTCTCCTCCCGTGTTCTCACCTCAGGTCAGGGGCACGGAGAGGTCCCGGCTTAGTGTCGGCTTGCTGCGTTACATGCACTTATTGCTCCAGAGAGTCCCTACAAGGCAGACCCTGTTGAGTCCTCCGATCACCCTTCGGCAGCCAGACGTGGCAGAGCATCAGGCGCCATGCCTTTTCTCCGTTGTATCCTTGAGAACCGGATTTAGGCTGGGTTCCATATGCGTGACCCTACGGGGATCCCATATGTGTTATTCCACGGGTTGCTCCTAAACGAAGCCTGTGTCTTTCCCTCTGGGGGAACCCACCTCTCGTCAGGTTGGAGTCACCCCAGTACTTCCATATGTAGTACAGCCCTACGGGGTTAGTCCATATGTACTTCTCCACATAACTCCTTTGGGGAAGGATGTGGCTTCCGCAGCGTTCCTTTCTGGTGAAAGGGTATGCTTTCCCAGTGTTATCCAATTGTCTCACTGAATGGGTTTTGGGGAACAGCAGTGATCGACACTCTCTGTGTTTGCCCTGTCCCACCGTCTTTAAGCAGGGGGGTACAGGAGGCTTGCTACAGAACGCTGGAAGGGGGCAGCTCCTGTGGCGCTTTGGTAGGGATTCCTATTCGTCGGTCAGTCCGACGTACGCCGAACGTGACCGCCTGAATGGGAACGTCTCGGTTACATAGGTAACCCTCGTTCCCTGAAGGAGGGAACGGAGACGTACGTCCCGTCGCCACAGTCGCTGGACCCTGCTGATGCTGCTGACTTACCTGTTCGGCTCCTCAGCGAAAACCTGAAGATGCAACACACCTGCTGCTCGTTATATACCCGCGCTGCGAGGTGAGCAGCTACTACATATGATTGCATGCCAATCTGCATTGGCTCGTTTTAGTTACACTCGAAGAAGATTGACCTCTCTAGCGAGATTCCTATTCGTCGGTCAGTCCGACGTACGTCTCCGTTCCCTCCTTCAGGGAACGAGGGTTACCTATGTAACCGAGACGTTTCGAGTAACTTCCCCAACAAAGCTCAGCACAGAGCAGTGTGCAACATGACCTGTGGATTTTTAGGCTGACTTTCTATTCAGTTTAATTGTCAGTTTGTGTGTACATTACCAAAACATTTCACAAAATTAATAATGGCGATTATAGTAATACACAATACAATAATATCAAATATTAATATTCTGTATTGGGTCTGGGCTATATAAGGCTCAGGTGTGGCTCAGATTTGGGGATTCTGGTTTACGTAAGGCTGAGAATTGGTACCAATAATTAAACATGTTTTGGCCCAGTTCAGTGCCAGTTAAGGGTGATTACTGGCTGAGATTCGGGCCGGTTATGGCCCATGTGTGGCCCTTGCCTTTAATCCAGTTCTGGGCCACTTCAGGGCCATCATTCTTTGCGGTACTTGGGCCGAGGGAAAAGTGATTGTGTGGCCCGGAGCTGGGCCAGAAAAGATTTGCTCTGTGGGTATAGACTACTATGAGTAACTAGGGCTGGGCGATATGACGATATATATCGGATATACGAAATAAAAAGTCTATCGTTTCATATTTTGCTCTATCGTTTATTTCGTGGTGTCGCAAAATACATTGTTTACGGCAGTACTTTTTCATCATTAGGATGACTGCGATCTTTACACTCCACTCCACCACGGGACGTGAAGCGGAGACAGAAGCAGGTGGCTCCGAGCAGGAGCACGATCAGCCAGGACAAAATGAGGAGCTCGTTCCTAAACGAGGGACTACATCTGTAGCACGGACACGTGTTTTTAAGCACTGCAGTTTTAAAACAAGCGATTTTAAGCCGTTGAAACACAAACAACAGAGCTAACGTTATATGCGTGCGCCGTCTCTGTTTCGGTGAGAGAGGAGCGCGCTTTTTTCCCGCTTTATTGGCTTTGAACGATTACATAAACACACTTATATGCAACAATCCCCGTCTTTGCAAGTATCCTCATAAACACAGTGATTTAGGTCTTAAGAGAGAAAACAGCTGAAAACAACGCACATGTAACAGTATATTGGATCCGGACTTCGGTCTTAAAGGGGAAGCGGTCCAATATTCGTCCTGTCTGCCATTATAATCAAACAACAGTGAGAGAAAATATCTCACTGCTCTTGACTATATCACTTTTGAAACTTTAATAAGAATAAATAAAAAAAAATAATGATATATTTATAGGTTCAAGGTTCTTTATTACTTGTCACATACACAATCATAAAGGGTATAATCAGTAGTGAAATTTAGGAAATGTATATATATCCTATAGAATCTATACACAATACACATTTTAATTATATCTATCTAATTAACACAGTGAAGACTAATTAATTTACACAATGTGTAGCGTTTCTTATTTATGTAGGTTTTTGTCCTATTGCTTGCAATTAGCTTCTTATCCTTATTTCATCACTGACTGTTTGCCTTCAGTGAGCTTGATTTTTTTTTGTCTCTTTTTAGGCTTGTATTCAATTCAATTTAATTTCACTTTATTGTTGGGATTTCTTCCAAATATTATTTCACATCCAATAGCATTTACTGTCTAACATTAATTTACATTAATACACATTACACAATACAATACACACACACACAAAAAGGCATGTTCGTACACATCAAACATAATTTTTGTTTTATATTGTATTTTTTATTATATTTCTATTAATTGACATTGGCGACAAGGATTATGAAAATTCTATGGTATCAAAGATTTAATATCATAAAAAAAAATTAAAGAAAAAAAAATAACTATAATGTGATATATATCGTTATCGTGATATAGAATTAGTCATATCGTGATATAAGATTTTGGTCATATCGCCCACCCCTATGAGTAACATACAAAAATTGTGGCTAAGGGTGCAATTGTATTGAACTATTTTAAAGACATACATATTTATTGGCAAATCTGCATAAGACAAGAAATTTTGTAAAACAAATGTGCAGGTTTTCTAACCAGGAACTGAATAGAGAAGCCATTAACAGGCCTTTCAGCACTTCATGAACAGTGTCTCTTAAGCAGCACTTCAAGAGCATATTTACATGTTCATGTCAAGCGTTTTAAAAGTGTTAATGTGCTCCAGAGAAAAATTACAGTAAAGTTTGCCCAGCCAGAGTTAACAAACAAAAAGAACAGTACATATTTCAGTATTTTTCCAAAGGAACAACAGAAAACACAAAGTGAACTCTAATATTCTTATAAATAAGACATGCTTCTATTTTACAATTCCTGGTTATTTTTAATTATGAATTATCTAAACCAAAAAGAACACATTCTACAGCGATGGACATCAAATATTTTCTGTAATACAAACTCTCTTGTAACAATGTACAGTGTTCACAAACTATGCAAAAAAAACAAAAGAAAATCAAACAGACTATGAGATATGCATAGTTACAGTATATATTCAGTATATATTGTGAAGCATGTATAAGGTTGTACAGTAATGATAAAAGACAAAAGCATGTAAGTTTGCTGATCGCTGTGAACATTATCTCCTGTTGTGACTGTAACAGGAGATCAGATACTTCTCCCACTGTAACGACTGCTGTCTGCTTTGTTCTGGGACGTCACCTGAGAAATCATACATCTTCAGGGTTTGAAATTAACAACCGCCAACCCGCCAAATGCGGGTAAAAATCAGCTGTGGTGGGTAACGCCTTCAAATCACTAGCCAATTTGGCGGGTTAGTTATGTTCATTCATTAATTTCTTGGGGAAATTAATGCAAGCGAAATCTGTGCAGGTTTAGTGCAAAAACTGAACTCGTGAGACATCATGACATTATCGAGTATATTGCAAAAACAAAACACACCTACAGAGTGCACTCATACACGACTATGTGATGAAGTCTGGTCAGACTAACTTAGAGTGCATTCTTTCACTGCATGATTCAGTCCATTAATATGCATTAATTAAGAATGTTCACATAATTCAAAATAAGGGGGCAGAAAATGTATATATTTATCTACATTCATATAGTTACTCAATATCACACGAAGAGTGCCGTTTTTTTCTTAAAAAATCAGCATGGTTACAAATGTGATATTGGTTTTATACAACAGTTCAATAAAATAAGTTGATATCAAGAGACTTAAGTTATAGACACCATATTGGCTGTTTTTGCTCTATTTCACCAACAAAAATAACTCCAAACACAGCCACAGCATTGTTTTGCGTCTCTGAGCAACATGATGTTTTTTTTTCCTGAATTAATCAACCGTTTAAATGATTCGGTTCAATCGCAATGACTCACTTGTTAACAGTGACTTACTGCCACCTGCTGGCGATTTTAACTTTACATTTAAAATATATTTTCATTTTTTAAATAATTTCAAATATCTTTTTTCAACATTTCATGTTTAAAATATCAACACTTTATTTATGTATTTGTAACTGCAGGTTAAAAAATTCCATGTCACTCTAAGCTGCATTAACGTGAAAATACATCTAAATGCCATAAACTTCTGCAAAGATGAATTTTATTGATACTGATTTCATTTGTTTAGTAACAGCCTAAATGTATTATTATTATAATTGATTGATTAAATGTAAGAACTTGACTCAAAAGATGATGCACACTTTTAGAAAAAAAATGGCTTTATAAAGGTAAAAATGCCCATAAAAGGTTCAAATAAATTTAAACTTATTGGAAAATATTAAATTCTATCACTGCTGTGAACTGACCACACAGAATATTAAGAATATCAAAAACTGTAGGAGTCAGCTGCCAATAGCAGTCCTTATCAGCACAATAACACACTCAGCAAAAATATCTAATTATCGTCTAATTATCTTTATCGATAAAATCCCAGAAAATATTGAGATATTATTTTTTGTCAATATCGCACACCCTTAGTACTGACACAAAATTATTTGCAATGGTCGCTTTGTCACGTCCAGTGTAGACAGCCTAAAGCTTGTTGGTCTATTTCGGTTTTATTTTTTTTGGGCTAGTAGAAGTTATGAATGGTAACTTAAATTGAGCAGCCAAATTGGCTGGTGAGTGAAAAAGTTAATTTCAATCCCTGTACATCTTACTATAAACAATTACTGTCCATTGTGTTATTATCTACCTGTCATATGATGCTGGTCACTCACTTCTTCTCTTCAGGCTCCTGGGTTTGTTACATTCATGAATGGCAAATCTATTCTGAGTAAGTCTCACAAGACAGAGAGTTTCCTCTCCTGAGAGAATCAAACACAAAGCACAGATATTAGAAATTACTATTGATTATAAACTGCTGAGACTGTGAATGTGAATCAAGGCAAACACACCTCACAGTCAAAACTAAAGAGAAAAGCCTGACTTGATACAGAGCAGTGAGCAGAGCATCATTACAACATTACAGGTTCACAGCAGGATTCAGATCTCTGCTCTTCTCACATTGACGACTGTCTGGAGTATCATCTCACTGCTGTTGTGTGTAAACTACACGACTGTCTGGAGGATCATCTCACTGCTGTTGTGTGTAAACTACACGACTGTCTGGAGGATCATCTCACCGCTGTTGTGTGTAAACTACACGAATGTCTGGAGTATCATCTCACTGCTGTTGTGTGTAAACTACACGACTGTCTGGAGTATCATCTCTCTGCTGTTGTGTGTAAACTACACGACTGTCTGGAGGATCATCTCGCTGCTGTTGTGTGTAAACTACACGACTGTCTGGAGGATCATCTCGCTGCTGTTGTGTATAAACTACACGACTGTCTGGAGGATCATCTCACCGCTGTTGTGTGTAAACTACACGACTGTCTGGAGTATCATCTCACTGCTGTTGTGTGTAAACTACACGACAGATCACTGACGGGGCACACATTACACAACTTCTCAATAGGAAGAATCACAGACAACTAGGGATGCACGATATTATCCGACCAGTATCGGAATTGGCCAATAATGGCTTTAAATGTAAATATCGTCATCAGCCCGATATGAAAAATTATGCCGATATGTCTTGCCGATAAGAGGAATGTTAACTCACATGTGCTCAGGGTGTGCTAGTGATTAGATCACGTCAGCAGTGTGTGGCTCATTCTTAAAGCAAAGTTTTGTCTGAATGATGATTATATTGAGTGTTTTGGATCGCTGCATTTAATCTGTGAAAGCATGTACAGAATGTGTTCGGTGTGTGAGAGTAAACAGTAATAGCTTCCTACGGGTCCAAACGCCCGCTCAGTAAGGAGTTTTAATCTGTAGGGGGCGCTGTTGGCCTACTTCTAATAAAATTAAAAAGTAAAATAGCCTACACAATTAACGTTTCTGATTAAATAAAGCAGTAATTGATATCATAAAATAATGAGTATATTTTGATTTAAAGGTCAGAAGCTATAGCTTACATGGGGAAAAAAAAACAAATAAAATCAAACATGACACTTGTAAATTAAATAATTTTATATATATACTGATTTAATCATTAATGTGTAATAGGTTTTATTTTTAAAACCAATCATAAGCTCTAAAAGATTAAGAATTTTTACAACTCTTGCCAAATGTTAAATCTTTAAAAAAAAATGTTAGGGTTAACACTGCATCTTTCTGGGGGGGGGGGGGGTATATGCAGATATATGCTGCATATATCTGCACCAGTGATTAATATATAGTTTATTTATAGTCATTTTCAAAGCTTCAATGTACTGTCATTATAAAATAACATCATTATTGTTTATTTAATTCTAACAAATAAGTTCTTGTTAAAACCAAACCAAAATTAAAAATATTTTGCTCAATTTCTGCAAAGGAGAGAGCTGGTGTTGTTTCCAAACAAAAGGAAATATATCGGTATCGGTAAAAATTAGTTGAAAAATATCGGCATATCGGATATTGGCAAACATTCAATATCGTGCATCCCTACAGACAACTCCATCTGGACTAAACATTTCATAACCAAGTAAGCTATACAAAACCATGATCCGCACTCACATGAAACAATCTTTTCATTTTATGCTACATTTATCACCAATGGGACAAGGACACAAACGTTTAGACTCAAAGGCCTTCCTCAGTGTGTTAAACAATACAAATCCTCCACCCACCAATTTGACGTCATCGTTCATTTACCAGTGTTCATTTATTAAACAGAGATTTCTGTTTTTCTTTAATGAATTATAATTGGTAAAATCAATGTAATATTTTGTGGAGCAGATCTCAAGCATTCAGTGTGAAAATAAGTGATTAATAATAATGACGATGTATGTCTGATGATTTTAATCATTGAATTTTCCATTGTCAAAAGACTGCTGATGGTTTATTTTAATTGTTAGTATATACAAGAGTGATAAAATAATTCTGAGGTAATTTATGTTCGAATAAGAGTTATATTGTAATGCAGTGGTGGTTATGATAATGGGTGTGGTATTTAAATGCAAGTTGTTTAAATGCAAGTTGTTGAATATTGAAATGGAGTATGTAAGCTTTTAATGAATGAACATTGGTAAATGAACGATGACGTCAAATTGGTGATTTAAAAAGTGGGTGGAGGATTTGTATTGTTTAACACACTGAGGAAGGCCTTTGAGCCGAAACGTTTGTGTCCTTGTCCCATTGGTTATAAATGTAGAATAAAATGAAAAGACTTTCATGTGAGTGCGGATTATGGTTTTGTATAGTAAGTGATTTAATGGATTAACGCACCTAAACAAAAGATCAAGCGATGGAAGAGTGTGGTGCAAACAACTTTTGTATAACTGCACAAGCTCACACGAGACTGGACTTCTTTCTGTTAAGAAGCTTGTGATAAATGTTGTCTGTTTGCATTTTCAGTCTGAACACATTTCACACTGCAGGACTGAGTCACGACTGCAGCAGATATTTAGCATCTCAAACATCTTACAGGCATCAGTGTGTCTTTAATAACACACACTACACGACCGTCACACACAAACCAGCACCAGTTTGCTTCCAGTTTTAGCCATTTGTCTGCGATTTCCACAAAATTGTCAGCAGGTGAAAATCAGGGCGAAAATCATGCAGTGTGTGCCCGTCATCTCTGCTATGACCTGACAATAACTAAATGAACTAATGTTACGTGATAAACAATGTACAATGTTTCTGATGAGATCAGAAAGCATTAGCTACCAATTTAACAAAAAATAACATTTTAGATATCTCTGTACCTTAAATGCTTGTGAACAATATTTCAGTGAAAATGGGGTCATTCTTACCTCATAGCACCAATCTTTCCCTTTTCCATGAAGAGTTCAACCAGCACTTCTTCTTCTGGGTAAAGCCTGGCATAAAGAGTCTTGTTCTGCACTTTACTCTTGAACCAGCTGATCACTTCAGAAGACCATGTTTCTCCATTCACTGGCCTCACCTGTAACACACGTTAAAATACAGCTTAATGCATTAAAATAAATAAATAAACCCTACAGTAATATTACTAGAGTCACCCACATTCACCAGAGAGACCTGCAGCGCTTGCACAGGTTTGGATGCTGCTTCTCCACACAGTTCCTTAACATCCCAAAGAGAGACGCAAACAACATCTCCATAGTCAATGATCCTGACCTCCACCTTAATGTCTGTACAATCTCTGCTGCTGGGCCCTAAAATTCCCTTCTTCACTGGAGGAACTGTTGTGGATTATGGACTGTATTTTGGTTTATAGATGAAACATTGATGGATTTGTTTCTAGCAAACACACAGCTTTGACTGGAGTGGTGTGGATTACTTGATGTTTTTATCAGCTGTTTGGACTCTCATTCTGATGGCACCCATTCACTGCAGAGCATCCATTGCTGAGACACTGATGCAGAGAAACATTTCTACAAATCTGATGAAGAAACAAACTCATCCTGATCTTAGAAGACCTGAGTTTGAGCACATTTTCAGCAAATTTTCATTTCTGGGTGATCTACTCCTTTCACTACTTACAGCATGATTTCAGAGAGTTCACAGAGATTTGTGTCCTTGTGTTGGATGAAGAACTTGTTGGGGTTAATAATGTGGCTGATAACAACTGGCATCTCCTCAAATCTGCGGCTCTGAAACTCTGCGATTCTGACATGTTCAGCGTGGTCATATTCAGTGTGGTCAGTCAGTGTGTCGGGGCTTTGACCGTCCTTCAGACGCCACGATTCTTCTGCTGAGGGACACGCGCTTCGGCTCCAGAGATCAGGAACTTTACAGTCATCTTGGAAATTAAAATCTGTCATTTCATTTGAGAACGGCTCTGGCAAGGACTGATCTGTATCTGAGAAAATATCCCCAATGTCCCACAATTCAGTGTTTGTGGCAATCATCCAGTGGTAGGAAACATCAGCGCTGCTTTCTTTCTCTGCAAACATGGGTTCAGAAACGTTCTCCTCAGAAAAGCTCTTATTCTCCCTGTTCTCCTCAGCACCGGTCAAAGCCACGTCTCTCTGATCCACAGACGCTGCTGCACTGATGTTTTGTTGCTGCATCAGAACAAATGAAGACTCAGTTATGTTTGGCCTGTATTTGACTTCATCAGCTGATGACAGAAGTTCAGACGCTAGATTTCTGCTTGTCTTCAGAAAGTGAATGAGTTCAGAGCTTGACAACTTCTGATGGTGAATTTGGTCATTCCCAACATTTAGCTGAAATACGTGTTTTGGATTCAGATGAATGTGATTTGGGTTGAAGAGCTGATTTTGACGGCCTCTCGCAGGTTTTCTCTGATTCATGTTGATCTTCTGCTGTTCTTGATCAAAAACATTCAACATGTGTCATAACAGAGCTGCTGCAGATATTTTTACTCTCATTTCAGATAAAACTACTTGATTTGGAGGTTTAATGCTCCTTTTATCATTTAAGCAATTATTTTATCATTAATTAAAAATATTGCATACCATGAACCAGTGTCAGAAATGAACCAGGGCTATGAATAAATTAAATGCTCCAGATATTTAAATGTAGGAACAAAAAACGAATGAACTTTCTCAAAAGCAAGTGCAGCTGATTGTGAAGCAAGTCTGAGCACTTTTCATATTCTTTATCCTGGCTGAAGCACTTTGGTTTCAATCTATAAGAATAATCAGCCTATGTTAGTTTAAAGTTAAAGATATTTCACTTTGCATTGTAAAACATGAAGTCAAAGTCAAAATCGGTTTAATCTTATGTTGGGTGTTGTGCAAGTTAAAAACAAGAGAATGTCTTCATCTCAAGGTTTATAATGTCACATATAGATGTTCCCTGCTGAAAATGTAAGTAATTGTCAATTACCTTTGCTTTGGTATAATGACACTTGATGAATTTGTGCTGGACAGAAGTTCACAAAAAGTTTACTCCTGTTTGAAACACAAAAGATAAAGATCTGACGCTGATATAAACCAGTACTTTAATGCATATCATTAACATAACAACAGCAAACATAAATCGATTGCATTTAGCAAAACAATAAACTATCCACAATAAGCATATTGCTCAGTGAAGGGCATCATCGCCTGATTAGCAGTAAAATATTGCCACGTCTGGACATTAACTATCAAGAGTTAACTAACAAACACTTACATGTTAAAATACAAATCAATGTTGAGTTATTTACCTTCTCGGTGAGTTTCTTCGTGTCTCTGGACTGAATGTGTTTTGTAGATGTTCAGTGTTTAGAGTTGCTGTAAATAAGAGACACGTTTTCTCGAGAGGATGATCATCTTTCTGGATCAGTCGATATATTTGTCAAAACTCGGTAATGTCGAAGTGATTAGAGTTACTGTTTGTGCATGAAGCAGTTCATTAGATGAAGAAAAAGCTGATGAATCGCTGCTGTTTGAGTAGTTTCTAGCAGAGATGAAGTTGGCGCTCGCGCCCCCAGCTGGAGGAGAAACACACCACGTGATGAATTCAGCTGAATTTAATTATTATTTATTTATTAACAAAGGCGATAATCAGAAACTATTGTATATTAGAGACATTAAATTAAATTAAATTAAATAAATAAAAAAGGCAACAAGCGAAAGTCGTTTCATTACCAAATCTTGTGGTATTTATATTTAGATGGTATGACATCTAAATATATTCCTATCGCCATCTGCTGTATTCTATATTAAATCGAATTAAACCTTAAAAAGTTGAGACACAGAAAGCATGTCATTTCAGTTTACAGAATTCTAGGCAAATTTGGGTAAAGAAAAGGGAATAGTGATAATATCTTATTTTTTTCGTAATATTCATTTAATTTACATAGTTTTTTGCAAAATATGACTATTTAAGACAAAGTGGCTATGTTTGTGCAACTGGCCCCTTGTCACAGTTATGTTCTGTTTGTCTCTGTCTTCTTGGTCTTTTAGTTTGTTTTCATTCCTCATGTGTTTCATTGATCTAGTTACCTGTCTGTGTCTGATTGTGTCATTCTGTTCAGGTGTGTCTCATCATTATCCTAGTTTGGTCTGTGTAGTTGCTCCCTTGCTGTTGATCATTTGTCAGGTCTCGTCAATGTTATGTGTGTCACCTGCCTTTCCTTGTGTGGAATATACCCTTGTGTGGATCTATTAAAAACTGTTAACATCTTGTTTCGTGCGTGTTCATCGACACTGTATCGTGACGCCCCGATGTACCCTTTTCACAGACTGTGATGATGCATTTTAACGGTCATCTGCATCAGAAATCCTGCAAAGGTTTTTTTTTAAATATATTTTAATTAAAAAAATTGTTTGTACATTTCAAACACTTTACTTTGTATTATACATTTGCATCACATTTCAAACTAGATAACGCTTCAGTAGGGTGTTTCTAATACAGTGTCTATAGGAGAGAAGGTAAATTTGACATCGTTTTCTCTTCTGACTGCTGTTATTAGTCTATTTTTTCCTTCCTTTTGAAAGTCGTAAAAACACTATTGTGGATTTTTCCTTTGTAATAAAAAAAAAATGGGAATGTAAAAAATATATTCAATGTAGTCTCCCATTCACAGTTATAGAAGTATACCCAACTATGATGACTGTGAAAAAGGTCCATCCTGGAGAGCTACAGTCCTGCAGAGCTCCAGCCCCAATCAAAGCTAATCAAGGTGTCGAGGTTACTTGATAATTACAGACAGGTGTGTAGGAGCAGATTTGTAACAAACGGTGCGTTCCAAGCAGGATATTTCGCACTTCGAAGGGCACTTTGGAGTGAAAACAATCATGGCCACCATATTGAAGGGTCGTTCCAAACCGAAGTGCTCAAAACTAGCCACTTCAAAGGGCCCTTCGGAATGAAGGATTTCGAAGGGCACAACTGATGGACACTTCGGGCCCCCATGATCCTTTGCGCTGATTCTGTGCATGATGACGGCGCCTCCGTGTGGGCATGGGATGATGATGCAGAAGGACACTTCAAGAAACAGTTGTTTGGTCCCCTACACCCTTTGAAGCTCTCACTCCGGAGGGTAAACCCTTTGAAGGGATTAGGGCAGGGGTTTTCAAACTTTTTTGTCAGCTGAACCCCTTTCACAAATTATTTACTGAAAGTACCCCCTGATATTTTTAGTAAATATTTCAATAATTTAATGGCACATTTGCATGTTTAACTTTAAAAACTATTTTTATCAGTTTTAAAGTTTCAGTAATATTTATATAGCTATTGTTATTATTACACTCAGAAAATTATAAAAATTCATATTACTTTAATTTACAATATATTAAATCTTTTTCCACAATTTTTTTTTTTTTTTTTTTTAAATACAGGGTTTTCCAAAAAGATAATTATTTTTATACATTTAAGATTTTACATGACAATTGTGTAAACCTGTAACATTTATTTGTAAAAACATTTTAATTTAATTTATATATATATTCTTTTAATTTTTTTTATTAAAGGGGTGGTTGATTGCGATTTCACTTTTTTAACATTAGTTAGTGTGTAATGTTGCTGTTTGAGCATAAACAATATCTGCAGAGTTGCGGCGCTGAAAGTTCAATGCAAACGGAGATATCGTCTTTTAAAATTCTGGCAGTTTAATGCCTACAAAAACGACAGGTAAGGGACTACAACGAGTTACTTCCCGTGTCTGATACGTCACAGACCCAGATAAACCCCGCCCCCGGGAACACGCAGCAAAGGGGGCGGAGCCATGCTGCGCTGCTTTAGAGAAGATGAAGAGAAAACTAGGGATGCACGTAACAATCTATTCATATGAATCATGATTCTGTCTTCTAACGATTCTAATGGATTCTCAAGTTTCAAAATCATTAAAGCAGCAGTTCTTAATACTGTTACTCTGTCGCCCTGCTCTGCATCTCTCTCTCTCTCTCTCTCTCTCTCTCTCTCTCTCTCATTCAGATCGTCAGATCAGCTCCAACAAACTGTTCCAGTTATACACTTATTTTCACACAGCAATGAGAAGCATTATAAATGGACGTGCGTGCGGTTGCTGTGCTGTATTAAAGCTTTAATCAGGATAAAACCGTATATTAAAAGCTAACAGAAGCAGTAGCACTTACAAATAGCAGCGCATTTAAAAGTATGAGACAACAACAACCAAACATACCATTAAGAGTCGTGCTTGCACAGGTTCTGCACGATCCTCTTCACTAATATCCTCTGGGTCGCAATCGGGCTCAAATTGATAAGCATTATAGACAATGCCACTGTTTACAATTCAACCGAAGCACATGCCACTGGGGAGTGGGGCGGGACGTTCAGACGCTCAGTAGAGGCGGTTTAGCCAATCACAACACACTGAGCCAGCTAACCAATCTCAGCCCATCGAGGGAGGGGCTTCATAAACCAGGAAATAAATCGAGGCGTTTGTCAGAGAAGGGACAGAGAGGTGTGGAATAAAGGTAAATTATGTGAAAAATAATGCGTTTTTAAAAAAAACAAGCATGAACAAATGCTAGACTGCACCCCATAAACACAGTCAAGCCTAGAAAAAAAAACAGTCAACCACCCCTTTAATTCGCTAATGGTATACACTCGTAGGCATACCCTGTACCAACTCACGAACCCCCTGCAATTCCATCACGAACCACCAGGGGTTCGCGAACCCCACTTTGGGAAACCCTGGATTAGGGTATAGGGATGAGCCCTTCCGAATGGAACGCAGGGTAAGTCTGCAGAAGCAGGGCTGGAGACCCCTGATAGCGAGGGTTCCCTATTGAATGGTCTCTCCCGTTGCATCAGCTTTGTGCTATGGGGAAACTCCTGTTTACTCTGATACTGAAGCCTGATTCGATCACATTTGTGTAGCTACACAAACCAATGGTGCTCTAGCTTGGCAGAAGGGGAGGAGCTGACCGCTATATAAGGTGGCTAGGAGCGCCATTTCATCAGAAAATCTTTCCCCTTCAGCGACGAGATCATCTCTTCGCTGACTCTGCAATCAAGAAGCCAAAGATGAAGAAGCTCTGCTCAGCCTGCTGCTTGCCGCTGTCAAAGGAGCCCTGGCAGAGGAAGAAGCAAGAAGCCATCCTGCGCTTTAAAAGTGCAAATTCAGAGCAAATTTCCAGCGATATTGCTGCAACTGTGGCTTGCATGATGCAGTCGGGCATGATGACTGTGAAGGATGATGACTGCTCTCACTGCGAGAGCATGAGTCTTGCCCTTCTCCAAGAAAGAAACAGTGGAGCAGTGGGGCTCTGACACTGGGCTTAAGTGAATCAGCTCCCACATGCTTCACTCTCCCTCATCACCTCGATTCGCCGGTGTGCTTCACACATGAGGATCAACGCCCCTCATCAGCTAGGATTTTGGGACATGACCTAGAGATAACGACGAGTTAATAATATTGAGAAGCAGTTTGTTGGCATCAATAGCCTTGTGGGCAGAGCGTTAACATGCAGCACTGTTGCGCTATGGGCATCCCGAGTTCAAATCCTGGATCGAGGACCTTCCCCCAACCCTGCTCCCCTCTCTCTCCCACTTTGTTACAGGATCATGTTGTTGGTTTAGATGCAGTGATACGTTTATTTAGCTCTTCCTGTCCTATAGTTGTAAAGCACTGCAAATTTCTTTGGGTGCGACGAATAAAACCAAATTACAAGACACAAATGATGGTGTATAAAATTGATTTTAAGATTAAAAAATAGACGATAAAGAATTAACTTGATGGAGCTCCAACTCAAAACATGGCAGGAACAGAGTATGTGAGCAGAGCGTGAGTACAATTCATGCCAACGGCCCATAATATAACTGCATATTTAGCAATAATTCACATGTTAAACATATTTAACTAGCTTGATAGAGATGGATCACTCAAATCAGAAAGAATGTGAAGGTTATGACGACGTGAGTGGGAAGTTATACTTCAAGGAATTTGTTTGTCCTTCTAGATCAGACCTGGGCATTGTACGGCCCCCGGGCCACATCCGGCCCTCTGGCTATCCTTGCCCGGCCCGCATGATGTAATTCGCGAATTAAAAGTCAATCGCAAATAGGTGTAATTAGGTGTAGGCAATATAACCGCACTGCTTTTATTATCAAGGCAACAGCTTTGTTTCCTGATAATGAAACAACTTAAAATCAGTTCGAAACTGATTTTATTTCTGTAAATTCATAAAAACAACTAAACGTTGCTTTTGTAAAATAATGAAAGCAGGACGTGCTCTCTGAAGCTGGAGCGCGTCAGAAAAAAAAAACGAAACTCAGCGTATGACTGCCTCACACGTGAAATAGGCTATATCTATAGAAAGTTAAAATGTCTACTTTTAAACGAACCAATTCAAAAACAAATATTTCCTGATTATTGTAATCTGTATGAAGGTTGCATTTCTCTCTAAAGGCGCATCCAGTACTCTGGAGCATGGGCTACCTGTCAACCCTCCCGTTTTCCCCGGGATTCTCCTGTATTTTACCATTCTATCCTGCTATCATCCCGTTTAAATATTTTTCCCGTATTTCTCCCATATTTTTAATCTTTCTATTTAAAAAAGAAAATCCCACTGGGCGTATTTTATATGTTTGCTACATACGCCTCCGGTAAAACCCCCGTATATTCCATTTAAAACATATTCCAATGTTGTCCAGTTGCCAGATCTTGTATAAAACGCATCCTTCTCACACAATCGACACATACAAATTTCAACCCATTTGTCCCGTCAACTTGGCAACCCAGTGATGCTGTTGATATCTGCGCAGTAGTGATGCGCGGATGGCGGTTATATCCAGTGTTGCCAAGTCCGCAGTTTTCCCGCGGAATTGGGCTACTTTAACACTGTTGCCGCGGGTTGTTTTTCATGTCTGTGGGTTGAAGCGGATAACCTCAGCTTTCGGTTCCAAAATCGGAGGTAACTTTCAGGGAATGTCAGTAACCATAGTAACTTGCTCTCTGAAGATAACCTGCTCCGGAGCAGCTTCTGTTCCAGGGTTAGTTCACTTCAGAGCCATCAGTGCATGCGTGACCTACTGATGGGCGTGACAATATTATGCAGTTATTTAATATAGCCTACTATATATATATATATATATATATATATATATATATATATATATATATATATATACATATATATATATATATATATAGTTGTATGATATGTTAATTATAAAGCGCTAGTATAAGTAATAAATAAGGTAATATTATTCTAATATGGTTATTATATTTATTTTATTGGCATACATATATCAGTTATTTGTATAAATTATAAAACATTATGACAAGGTAATGTTTAATTTATTATATTATATATATCTATTACATTTTATATTATCATCTCACACATGAATCTGCATTTTCTATAATGTATTTCTATAATAAAAATACATATCTGATATGACTTAATATATAATTATCATCAAACAAACAATATAATTCATATTCTCAACGATTAAAGATTAAATGGGAAAAAAAGAAAAAGATTGCACAACCATCAATTAGGTGGCAATATGCACTAAGCATGTAAATGACCATTGAACAAAAGAAGAAGAAAGAAACAGCATGGCGTGCTTGTTCTTAGCGTCCGTTTCCATAGTGACTCGTCGATTCATCGCTCTGTTGAGAATGTCTTGAGTCTTAACCAGGAACTTACTCTGAGTTGAATTAACTTACTCCCGGACGCGTTTTAGGAACCAACATACCTCGAGTAAGCAGGTTTTGGGTTAATCAACCGAAAGTTCAGGGTTTAGCTGACGGTAAGTTAACCGTGCTTTCTGGAAAAAAATGCATTCTGATTATTTGCAGGTAGGTCGTGGGTGGATAAGATAAATCATTAATGATGCAAACATTAACTACATTTTCTAAAATATGAACATGTTTTAAATAAATTTTTTCATCAGGCATACGATTTCGTTTGTGCGTGTGTGTGTGTGTGTGTGTGTGTGTGTGTTCACCTGTTCGGGGTGTTGCAGTGACAGAAACAGTTCACTGGTAGAAATGGGAGGAGAAGACATAGGTGGTGTTTCGGTAAAAAAAAAAAAAAAACTATACATGTAAATTGAGATATAGCTTACACTTCAAAAGGCCATGGTTTAATTGATTAAATATGAGCCCTGCAAGTTTCAAAGTCAGGTGCTGCGCTGCTTTGTTTACTGTGGTTACCCCCTGGCAAAAAGACTCCGCCCCTTCCCCCATAGGCACGCCCCATGGCCCTCTGCAACCGCCCAAGTTTCTCATGTGACCCCTTGGAAAAATTAATTGCCCACCCCTGTTCTAGATACTGAATATTTTCAGGTGAAAGCATATGATTTAAACAGGTACAACACTTATTCACACTCAATCACTCTCTCAATAATGCATTTAAAGAAATGTAATCTTACGTGCTACTTCATCTGTATCCGATTTCGAATGAGCAGAAAAATACAGCGAACCGTAGGTAAAATAACTGACGAAAACCTAGGCTACTGTTATTTTCATCACATCATTTTTGCACTGCAAAAAGTAGCAATTATACCTTTTAATACTGACAACCATGAAAAATGAAAATCGGGTTGACGTCATAACCCAACGTCAGGTTGACGTCAGAACCCAACGTCAGTTTGACGTCAGAACCCAACGTCAGTTTGACGTCAGAACCCAACGTCAGATTGATGTCAGAACCCAACGTCAGATTGATGTCAGAACCCAATGTCAGATTGACGTCAATCTCCAACGTTGGATAGATGTTGCATTTTGGTTGAAAATGAAAAGTGGGTTGACGTCAGAACCCAACGTCAGATTGACGTCAATATCCAACGTTGGTCAGAGATTGCATTTTGGTTGAAAATGAAACTCGGGTTGACGTCAGAACCCAACGTCAGATTGATGTCAGAACCCAATGTCAGATTGACGTCAATCTCCAACGTTGGATAGATGTTGCATTTTGGTTGAAAATGAAACTCGGGTTGACGTCAGAACCCAACGTCAGATTGACGTCAATCTCCAACGTTGGACAGACGTTGTATTTTGGTTGAAAATGAAAATCGGGTTGACGTCAGAACCCAACGTCAGATTGACGTCAATCTCCAACGTTGGACAGACGTTGTATTTTGGTTGAAAATGAAAATCGGGTTGACGTCAGAACCCAACGTCAGATTGACGTCAACCTCTAACGTTGGACAGACGTTGTATTTTGGTTGAAAATGAAAATCGGGTTGACGTCAGAACCCAACGTCAGATTGACGTCAATCTCCAACGTTGGACAGACGTTGTATTTTGGTTGAAAATGAAAATCGGGTTGACGTCAGAACCCAACGTCAGATTGACGTCAATCTCCAACGTTGGACAGACGTTGTATTTTGGTTGAAAATGAAAATCGGGTTGACGTCAGAACCCAACGTAAGATTGACGTCAATGTCCAACGTTGGACAGACGTTGTATTTTGGTTGAAAATGAAAATCGGGTTGACGTCAGAACCCAACGTCAGATTGACTTCAATCTCCAACGTTGGACAGACGTTGTATTTTGGTTGAAAATGAAAATCGGGTTGACGTCAGAACCCAACGTCAGATTGACGTCAATCTCCAACGTTGAACAGACGTTGTATTTTGGTTGAAAATGAAAATCGGGTTGACGTCAGAACCCAACGTCAGATTGACGTCAATCTCCAACGTTGGACAGACGTTGTATTTTGGTTGAAAATGAAAATCGGGTTGACGTCAGAACCCAACGTCAGATTGACATCAGAACCCATCGTCAATTTGACGTCAATCTCCAGTGTTGGACAGACGTTGCATTTTGGTTGAAAATGAAAATCGGGTTGACTTCAGAACCCAAAGTTAAATTGATTTCAATCTCCAACATTGTACAGACATTGCATTACATCCCTATTGAAAATGGCCATTACCACATTTGTCATCAACCTGTGAATACAAAAGGAAGAGGAGTTAAATGTCCAAACAATTAATTATACATAACACATTATGAACCTCTTGTTATAGTTTGTGTTAGGTTTGTCATATCTAATGTAGATGTCACATTGGTTCTACTGTGGTGCTAGATGGAAGATCATGGGCTCACCCAAACTGCTATGTTTTTATCTTCTGGAGACAAAACTGATATTGCGCAATTTCAAAACCTAAAACCTTCCCCGTTAATGCTAAAAGGCAGTGAGGTTGTGAACAGAAAAATCTCTAAACATTTACTTGGGTCTGTTGCATGTACACAAAAGAGAGAGAACAAACTGACTGAGCAATTTATGACTATTATATGGTACCAAAAGCAATGTTTTGGGATATTTCCCACTATGAGTTCAGTAATATCAGCAGTCTGTCATAATTTTGCAAGTTGGCAATATTAGAACATATTTGCAAACAGGGCTTGACATTAACATAGAATCGTCCCGTATTTAAGGCATATGAATGGTATTCAACATTACATCAATATGAGCGTGGTTTGTCCCATTTTTTATTTACTGCAGTTTTATGGTTTTTGTTTGGCAGCCGCTACTGCCAGTCATTTGACCGTTTCTTTATTTTTTAACCATGTAAAACTGTTATTTTATGGATTTTTCTTAGATTATTACTAACAAATTAAATAAAGTGATATCACTAAACAGTGAACAGAGGAACACTGTCCTTTTACAGATTTTTCCTACATTATTATGATCAAACGCATTCAATAAAGTGCTAAAAGTAAAACACTAGCCTAAAAGTTCTGCAGAGAAAAACTTATTTTACAGGTTTAAAAAAAATAAATAATAATAATTGTTAAAGAATGCTCACGATTGTAAATTAAAAGTTTTATTTTGAAAGACAAAATACAAAGTCTATACATATACTGTACAAAACTGAAAATGTAATCATTCAGTTTTTGAAGAAAAACAGTGCAAATTTTAAAGGAAGTACATTTCAAATACATTTCAACATTTAAAATAGTGTACCAATTAACAGAACAGTTTGATAAGAAGTTAATGAGTTGAATTAAATATTCTCAACAGAAGAAATACAAAACATCTACAAGACTGTCACTGTTTCAAATGACTATTAATTCTAAAGGCTGGAATACACTGCATGACTTAAAATCTGAACAGATTTTTAAAACACTAGGCATCATACATACAGTATCTCACAGAAGTGAGTACACCCCTCACATTTTTGTAAATATTTTATTATAACTTTTCATGTGACAACACTGAAGAAATTACACTTTGCTACAATGTAAAGTAGTGAGTGTACAGCTTGTATAACAGTGTACATTTGCTGTCCCCTCAAAATAACTCAACACAGCCATTAATGTCTAAACAGCTGGCCACAAAGTGAGTACACCCCTAACTGAAAATGTCCAAATTGGGCCCAATTAGCCATTTTCTCTCCCCGGTGTCATGTGACTCGTTAGTGTTACAAGGTCTCAAGTGTGAATGGGGAGCAGGTGTATTAAATTTGGTGTTATCGCTCTCACTCTCTCATTCTGGTCACTGGAAGTTTAACATGGCACCTCATGGCAAAGAACTCTCTGAGGATCTGAAAAAAAGAATGGTTGCTCTACATAAAGATGGCGTAGACTATATGAAGATTGCCAAGACCCTGAAACTGAGCTGCAGCACGGTGGCCAAGACCATACAGCGGTTTAACAGGACAGGTTCCACTCAGAACAGGCCTCGCCATGGTCGACCAAAGAAGCTGAGTGCACGTGCTCAGCATCATATCCAGAGGTTGTGTTTGGGTAATAGACGTATGAGTGCTGCCAGCATTGCTGCAGAGGTTGAAGGGGTGGGTGGGGTCAGCCTGTTAGTGCTCAGACCATACGCCGCACACTGCATCAAATTGGCCTGCATGGCTGTCGTCCCAGAAGGAAGCCTCTTCTAAAGATGATGCACAAGAAAGCCCGCAAACAGTTTGCTGAAGACAAGCAGACTAAGGACATGGATTACTGGAACCATGTCCTGTGGTCTGATGAGACCAAGATAAACTTATTTGGTTCAGATAGTGTCAAGCATGTGTGGCGGCAACCAAGTGAGGAGTACAAAGACAAGTGTGTCTTGCCTACAGTCAAGCATGGTGGTGGGAGTGTCATGGTCTGGAGCTGCACGAGTGCTGCCGGCACTGGGGAGCTACAGTTCATTGAGGGAACCATGAATGCCAACATGTACTGTGACATACTGAAGCAGAGACTGGGCCGCAGGGAAGTATTCCAACATGATAACGACCCAAAAAAACCCCTCCATGACGACCACTGCCTTGCTAAAGAAGCTGAGGGTAAAGATGATGCACTGGCCAAGCATGTCTCCAGACCTAAACCCTATTGAGCATCTGTGGGGCATCCTCAAACGAAAGGTGGAGGAGTGCAAGGTCTCTAACATCCACCAGCTCCATGATGTCGTCATGGAGGAGTGGAAGAGGACTCCAGTGGCAACCTGTGAAGCTCTGGTGAACTCCATGCCCAAGAGGGTTAAGGCAGTGCTGTAAAAAAATGGTAGCCACAAAATATTCACACTTTGGGCCCAATTTGGACATTTTCACTTAGGGGTGTACTCACTTTTGTGGCCATCGGTTTAGACATTAATGGCTGGGTGTTGAGTTACTTTGAGGGGACAGCAAATGTACACTGTTATACAAGCTGTACACTCACTACTTTACATTGTAGCAAAGTGTAATTTCTTCAGTGTTGTCACATGAAAAGATAATAAAATATTTACAAAAATGTGAGGGGTGTACTCACTTCTGTGAGATACTGTATACTGACATTGTAAATAGTGAAAGGAATACTGGGCATCATACACTACATGATCGAGGATCATACACTACCAGACTTTAAAGTTGTTCCGATCACAACAAACTCACTCAGAAACATGAGCCTTGTTGCTAGGAGATGCGTGACAAATAAAACAATATGCGTTCTAAAATCGGCTGAAAATATCAAACATTTTTGATATCCTCCGACTGTATAGAATCTGACTCTGAAGCTAAAAAAACGGAGTCTGTGACTATCATACACTACGCGATTTTCTATGGAATCTGTCATCTAAAATCTGCAGACTGTCTCTGACTTTTGGCAAGTAGCGTCAACTTCTCCAGACTGTAAATTGGCTGAAAATCAGGGGAAAAAAAACGTGTAGTGTATTTCAGGCTTAAATATATATGATGCCCAGCTTTCCTTTGTCATTATTTACAAAGTCGATAAGTGTATGATGCCTGGTGTTTTAAAGGGATACTCCACCCCAAAATAAAAATTGCCACTAATCACTTACCCCGATGTCGTTCCAAACCCGTAAAACCTTAATTCGTCTTCGGAACACAATTTAAGATATTTTGGATGAAAACCGGGAGGCTTGTGACTGTCCCGTTGACTGTTAAGTAAATTACACTGTCAAGGTCCAGAAAAGTATGAAACACATCACCAGAATACTCCATCTGCCATCAGTGGTTCACAATCTGACTTATGAAGCGACGAGAATACTTTTTGTACGGAAATAAAACAAAAATAACGACTTTATTCAACAATTAGGCACCGTAACGTCTCCTCTGTGTCAGCGCAGCGCCATTTCAGAGATTATGCCCTGGACGCAAAATGCGTACACTCTTCAGTATCAGCCTCGACACAGGGATGCGCTGTTTGCGTTCAAATCAAAGCGTAAATCGACGTAGAAGACCAGGGATGGATTAACGCACGGGCCAAAATAACGCTACTCCCGGAACGCGATTTCAACTGTGCCCCCTCAGATTTTTGAGGCAAGTGGATTTAGAATGCAGCTTCCAAAAGACAAAAATAGCCGCATAATATTTGATAAACCATCACACCGGTGTGATTAGATCGTTTAGTGCGGCACATCATCAGCTGCTAAATTCAAATCTGCGTTCGATTAACTTTGGTGGCATGGAGCCAGAGATAGCCGCGTTTTTAGCTACAGCACTGCGATATGTGCGCATTATAACCAATCACACATGATTCTGTTGAGCTTATGAATACAATGGCCAATAAGAGGCGTTCAGATGAGTCATCGCTGAAACAGCTGTGTTTTATTCAGTGTGAGCACTCCCTGAATGAATTCTGCTCTCTGCCGATTTCTCACATCAGAAACAACAAAGTGCAGATGTGTGTAAGATGCAAGTAAGATATTAATTTAACAATGAAAGCAACTTCAGTGATTAATGGGAGTTTCTGAGAATGCTTGAATTCTGGCTAGACTAAAGTCAATGATAAAGTTCTTTGATAATGTAAATGCTATTTTGCTCTCTTTCTGTACAATAAACAGGGCCGGATTTACCTCTTATCGTGACATAGGCAAAACGATATTTTGGGCCCCCCTTCCTTATTAATAAGCCTATATAATATTATCACCCAAGCAAACAAAAATATTTTCTAATCAGTGGAAACCATTACAGTGTTTTCTATCGCAATAAGTGCTTGTGTTCGGTCAATAAAGATCGAACGTATTAATTTGTTTGAGAATGGAGAAAGGCTCCAGCGTCGTGGCCACATTATACTGTACCACTTAGGGAGTGCATTATTTCTGTAATAATTTGAATGGCCTGGAGTCACAACCACACATCAAGACATTGTTCAGAAGATTTATTTCAAGACTTTTGTCATGTTTCCATCCTGAAATCTCGTGTGTGTTGAAATAATTTCTTGCGCACCTCATAAACCTTCAATTCCAAAACGTAATTTTAGAGCTAATAACAGGGGCTTGAGCCATTGATATGCAGGTTAATGCAGTTATTAATGCAGTCTAACGCACTTATTAGAGAGAGAGAGAGAGAGAGAGAGAGAGAGAGAGAGAGAGAGAGCGTGTGAATACCAGCGTCTGTGCTTCTCTCATGTTCAGCAGCAGCATCTACTAATAATGAATCACTGATTCTATTACCTCGCTACTGAGAAATGTCATGTAGCTTTTCAGCTGCAAAACTATTTTATTGATAAATTCGCAGGGCAGCCGCAACTCTTGACAACAAGTTTCTTTCCGTGTCTGTGCTGTGTGTGCGTCTGAGATATAAAGGTCCAAAATCCATTTACTTATATTTGAGAATCGAGACATATCATGATATAGTTAAAACACTTTCAACTGAGGGGGGCCTTTAATCAGTCCGTGCCCAGGGCACCGCTGTGTCATAATCCGTCCCTGTAGAAGACGCATCCCTGTGATACAGAAGAGTGTACGCATTTTGCGTCCAGGGCATAATCTCCAAAATGGCGCTACGGTGATGCAAAAAGTATTCTCGTTGCTCCATAACGTAACGATTGAACCACTGATGGCAGATGGAGTATTCTAGCGATGTGTTTCATACATTTCTGGACCTTGACAGTGTAATTTACTTGGCAGTCAATGGGACAGTCACAAGCCTCCCGGTTTTCATCCAAAATATCTTAAATTGTGTTTCGAAGACGAACAAAGCTTTTACGGGTTTGGAACGACATGGGGGTAAGTGATTAATGACAAAATTTTCATTTTGGGGTGGAGTATCCTTTTAAAACGGTTTCATTATTCAGATGTAAATTTGTGTAAACAAATTCTTGAGGAGCAAAAATAAAATTATATTTTTATCTTACAAGTTAGGGTTAGTATCATGATTTTTCTTTGAAAAAGATTGTGCAGGGAACTGTATTTTAGCTTGTATTTTCCCAATCAGGTTTGTAGTGTTTTTATCAATATTCGATTGACCTTTTGGGCTCCATATAGCTCTGATAATATATGTGGACAAAAATTGCATTGTATTTTAATCCTGAACACTAGCTACACAAGTGTAATAATAAGTAAAATCAAAACATACAAATAAAGGTCCATGATTCTGCACCAGAAGTGATAGAAACAGCAGATAAAGAGCAGTCCTCCAAATCTGAAGTAATCAGCTGGATCCTTGCTGCATCTGGGGGTTAAAAAAAAAAAAAAAAAAATATATATATATATATATATATATATATATATATATATATATATATATATATATAAGACAGATTTATTGAAAAGTCCTTAAAAAGGAGGATTTCATTTGTGTACCTTTTCTTTAAACAACATTTGACATTATGAGACATTCTGGCAAATATTTTTTTTTTTGGCCTGTCAGTAGCACATTCTGGCTAATTTAAGCCAACATCACCTTCTGATACTGATCAAATACTGATATTTAGTCGTCAGGTATGGCAACCAAAACCCAACGTCTCCTAGACGTCATAATGGTAACGTCCACATTTAATCTAGTTGTGACCTAATGGTTAGAGTCAGACTTGTAATCTGAAGGTCATGGGTTCGAGTCTCAGTCCTGGTAGGAAATGTAGATGAACAGTGCTCTCTTCAAAAACCCACTAGTGTAAACGGGGCTTGAGGTGCCCTTGAGCAAGGCACGTAACCCCCACGGGCTGCACAATAAAAATGGCTGACCAAAGCTCTGGGTGTGTGTTCTCTACTCACTGCTGTGTGTGTACTCTACTTGTAGTTATAAAGAAATGAGTATTCACAACAATGAACAACTTTTCCCAGATGTATCATAAAGTAAACAAATTCTGTACCCAGACAAATGCCAATTAGTACACCAAAAAAATTAAATAATTAATATTTTTATCAATTGCTAATATGCTAATACCTGAATATTTATAACTAATATAATTATGAATCTGTTTACACAGTTTTTCTATCACAAGTGGGTGAAATGTCTAACAAATGTACTTGAGGAGATCATTAAATTACTCAAGATTTCATAGGCGGAAGTAAGCCTATGGGCGAGACTTCCAGTTCATTAGCAGCTATAGGGAAATAACGATAAGAATAACAACATGCAGTAAATGGTAAAACTGTTTGCATTACAAACCAGTGTGTTCATAATTAAGATACTACACTAAAATAATATGATAAGACACACCAATTTGCAATATCAAGCAGCAAAACGAGTGGTTCTGTACAGCTAAAAAAGTAAAAATATCTGTAAGCAAAAGAGACCGGAAGCAAGACCCATAAAATCTACAAATGGACCATTTTTATGTGAAGAATAAGGTCGATGATGAAAATTCTGTCATCATTTACTCACCTATGTCTTTTCCAACCTGCATAACTGACTTTTTTTTCTGTGGAACACAAAAGAAGATTAAAAACGACATGAGGGTGAGATAATGATGAGGGAGTTTTCATTTTGAGTGAGCTAACCTCAAGAATTAAGTTTGAATCAGAGTGGTGTCTTGGTGCAGAGTTTGCCTGCTTTGCCCGTGTTCACATTTCAGCACATGATCATTTAAGTATTATGTTAGTATGACATGAATACTCACTTTTACAGAAGATCATGTAACTTAGCAGAAGATTTTCAATCCCAAAACCTCTGGACCATGAGAGGGAAAACACACACACACACACACACACACAAGAACAAATTAATATTTAACAGGTTTAATAAAACAATATTAATTGTTGACTTACTGACAGAGACATGGGCTTACAAAAATTTTGCCTACTCACCAGCTTTATACAAAAACTTAACAGTAAGTTAGATCCAAAAGCATGGTTTGCATGGTATTCTTCAGAGTCCAAGAATGGTTTCATGTCCTCTCTGTTGAACGAGTGTACATGCTAGTTTTTCATGTTCCACAGTAATAAAATAACATTTATAAAATAAATATAGTTATTTTTACTATTTCATTCTGTTATTAAAAATAAGATCAGCAAAAGGCGGCCTTCTGTACTTAACTCATATTAACATCAAACATATCCCGCTATTTATTCTGTCATTCATGCATGTTTATCTATTAAAACGTACATAACTTGTAGTACTACGCGGACATATTTACATTTTGCGATATAAAAAAAAAAACAACGAGTCACTTTAAATCATCCCTAAGACATCGTCATTACACAGAGCCTTATCTGGATGGTATTAAAACATAATAACAAAACACAGTAACAGATTATGTCATCGCGATTAGCATATCACTTTAACAGTAACAAAAAAAAATATAAAAGGTATTTACCTTCTGCCATTTCCAATATGTGTCCATTAGCCATTTTGTCTGTGTTCATATTCGTGCTTTTTCGTTCTCAATCGACACCGCGTAACTCAAAAACGGTCCAAATAAGAAAGCATCTGTCAGATATGTGATAATCCACGTAAAAGCTATTATAGTGCACTGAACAGAACAGAGTGAGCAGGAACTGACTGATGTGAAAATTCAAATTTGAGCGGCAGGAGGCGTGCCCACTTGTCATTGGCCAGATTCCTGGATGACATTCAGATTAACCAATCACAACCAAAGTAACACAGAGAGACATCAAACAACATTGCAACTGTAGAAAAAAGTTTTAAACAAAAGATAGCAAATATGTATGTATATTGATTTTTTTTTTTAGGCTGTTACATTTAATTAATTAAAAAATGGTGTTTTCACTTATACTCACAACCAGGGTTAGGTGCATCTATGCCATTCACTATTCACCTATAATTTCCCTATGAATTTAGAGTTAAAATAGTGTTAGGTTTAGGAGTACAAAGAGGGTGTGTACATGTCTGGCTATACTTGTAAGTTACAGTTATATTCACATGACCAATAATGACCCTTTTGAACTTTAACAAATCCCTTGCCTCAACCGTATAACCGCTCTTATGCCTAAATGCAGCTGTGCATACAACTGTGGCATTTTCTGTATCTGCCCCTTTGCTGTATTGCAGTGTTACACCACCTGTTGGTTTAGGTTTATTCCTTTGTCCACAGTAACACTTACTACAAACACTGTCATAATTGCAACATTTGTCTACTGATTACACTGTTGACTGCAGTGGCAATGCCGTTACAGCATTCATGGTATGGGAAAATGTAAACTGTAAATGTTGATATGCGACTAATTCAACAATAATTGAGGCATTTGATAAAGAATGTACTCTTATTCATTTCATCACTGTATTGCTTGCAACAGCAAGATGATTCAGTGGTTATTAAGCAGTCACCTCACAGCAAGGTGTTTCCATAATGCAGACATGCACATTTGACAAATTGAGGATTCTAAATCTTCCATATTTGAATGTATGTTTTCTACACATTCCAGTCCTTTCAGACCCTTTTCTTTATGCTCTGCTTTTTTTTCTCATTTCAAATTTCTCAGTAGGTATATGGTTTCTCTCACACAAATAACAAATGCATATTCTGATCAAATAGCAATTTTTTTTTTGAGCCTTTAAATATTATGCATACTATATACAATTTCCATTGCAAAGCAATTTGGATCAACTGGTGTGTGGGCAGAGGCCTGAAAGTTTCAACCTGGAGTGTAGTGCAGCTTTACTCTTTAAAAACAGACTATGCATTTTTTGATGTGATGAAATAAGTCAGCTATATTTGTGTTCAGAATTGCAGAGTTCAAATGTAAAAATACCTAAATATAAAACTAATATGATGTACTTTAAAATTACAAAGAAAAATGCTAAACAGCTAGTATGGACATAAACCTTTAATATAATGAGCTACATATTAAAGATTATTTGTGTTATTTTACATTAATGTATATGCAATTTAAGAAAACAGAAAAAATACAGTATAAATAATACAGCCATTTTCCTGTGTTAAAAAATGAGAACTACTATAATTTGTCATCAATGATATAATAGCCTTACATAACAGTTGTTAATTTATAGATGTTGTTTTACAGAATTTTGCTTATAGTTTAAAATAACAGAAAAATACTGTAAATACAGTATTAAATGTACAGTTCTCTTGTGAAAATTATTATTGTTTTTACCTCATGACTAAATGTCAGTATTTGACATCAGTGTGACGTTGGCTTAAGACGTTGGCTTGACGTTGGATTTTGGTTAGTTAATGCCACAACCTAAAACTAACTAAAGATCAACGTCAAATGATGTTAGAATTTGACGTTGTGTTGACGTTACCATTATGACGTCTAGGAGACATTGAGTTTTGGTTGCCATACCTGACGACTAAATATCAGAATTTGACGTCAATGTGACGTTGGCTTAAGACGTTGGCTTGACGTTGGATTTTGGTTATTTAATGCCACAACCTAAAACTAACTAAAGATCAACGTCAAACGATGTTAGAATTTGACGTTGTGTTGACGTTACCATTATGAGGTCTAAAAGACGTTGGGTTTTGGTTGCCATACCTGACGACTAAATATCAGAATTTGACGTCAAAGTGACGTTGGCTTAGGACGTTGGCTTGACGTTGGATTTTGGTTAGTTAATGCCATGACCTAAAACTAACTAAAGATCAACGCCAAATGATGTTAGAATTTGACGTTGTGTTGACGTTACCATTATGACGTCTAGCAGAGGTTGGGTTTTGTTTGCCATACCTGACGACTAAATATCAGAATTTGACATCAATGTGACGTTGGCTTAAGATGTAGGCTTGATGTTGGATTTTGGTTAGTTAATGCCACAACCTAAAACTAACTAAAAATCAACGTCAAATGATGTTAGAATGTGACGTTGTGTTGACGTTACCATTATGACGTCTAAGAGACGTTGGGTTTTGGTTGCCATACCTGACGACTAAATATCAGAATTTGAAGTCAGTGTGACGTTGGCTTAAGACGTTGGCTTGACATTGGATGTTGGTTATAGTTAATGCCACAACCTAAAACTAACTAAAGATCAACGTCAAATGATGTTAGAATTTGACATTGTGTTGACGTTACCATTATGACGTCTAGCAGAGGTTGGGTTTTGTTTGCCATACCTGACAACTAAATATCAGAATTTGACGTCAATGTGACGTTGGCTTAAGACGTATGCTTGACGTTGGATTTTGGTTAGTTAATGCCACAACCTAAAACTAACTAAAGATCAACATCAAATGATGTTAGAATTTGACGTTGTGTTGACGTTACCATTATGACGTCTAACAGACGTTGAGTTTTGGTTGCCATATCTGACGACTAAATATCAGAATTTGACGTCAATGTGACGTTGGCTTAAGACGTTGGCTTGACGTTGGATTTTGGTTAGTTAATGCCACAACCTAAAACTAACTAAAGATCAACGTCAAATGATGTTAGAATTTGACGTTGTGTTGACGTTACCATTATGACGTCTAGGAGACGTTGGGTTTTGTTTGCCATACCTGACGACTAAATATCAGAATTTGACGTCAATGTGACGTTGGCTTAAGACGTTGGCTTGACGTTGGATTTTGGTTAGTTAATGCCACAACCTAAAACTAACTAAAGATCAACGTCAAATGATGTTAGAATTTGACGTTGTGTTGACGTTACCATTATGACGTCTAACAGATGTTGGGTTTTGTTTGCCATACCTGACGACTAAATATCAGAATTTGACGTCAATGTGACGTTGGCTTAAGATGTTGGCTTGACGTTGGATTTTGGTTAGTTAATGCCACAACCTAAAACTAACTAAAGATCAACGTCAAATGATGTTAGAATTTGACGTTGTGTTGACGTTACCATTATGACGTCTAAGAGACGTTGGGTTTTGGTTGCCATACCTGACGACTAAATATCAGAATTCAACGTCAATGTGACGTTGGCTTATGACGTTGGCTTGACGTTGGATTTTGGTTAGTTAATGCCACAACCTAAAACTAACTAAAGATCAACGTCAAATGATGTTAGAATTTGACGTTGCGTTGACGTTATCATTATGACGTCTATTAGACGTTGGGTTTTGGTTGCCATACCTGACGACTAAATATCAGAATTTGACGTCAGTGTGACGTTGGCTTAAGACGTTGGCTTGACGTTGGATTTTGGTTAGTTAATGCCACAACCTAAATCTAACTAAAGATCAACGTCAAATGATGTTAGAATTTGACGTTGTGTTGACGTTACCATTATGACGTCTAACAGACGTTGGGTTTTGGTTGCCATACCTGACGACTAAATATCAGAATTTGACGTCAGTGTGACGTTGGCTTAAGACGTTGGTTTGACGTTGGATTTTGGTTAGTTAATGCCACAACCTAAAACTAACTAAAGATCAACGTCAAATGATGTTAGAATTTGACGTTGTGTCGACGTTACCATTATGACGTCTAGGAGACGTTGGGTTTTGGTTGCCATACCTGACGACTAAATATCAGAATTTGACGTCAGTGTGACGTTGGCTTAAGACGTTGGCTTGACGTTGGATTTTGGTTAGTTAATCCCACAACCTAAAACTAATTAAAGATCAACGTCAAATGATGTTAGAATTTGACGTTGTGTTGACGTTACCATTATGACGTCTAACAGACGTTGGGTTTTGGTTGCCATACCTGACGACTAAATATCAGAATTTGACGTCAATGTGACGTTGGCTTAAGACGTTGGCTTGACGTTGGATTTTGGTTAGTTAATGCCACAACCTAAAACTAACTAAAGATCAACGTCAAATGATGTTAGAATTTGACGTTGTGTTGACGTTACCATTATGACGTCTAGGAGACGTTGGGTTTTGTTTGCCATACCTGACGACTAAATATCAGAATTTGACGTCAATGTGACGTTGGCTTAAGACGTTGGCTTGACGTTGGATTTTGGTTAGTTAATGCCACAACCTAAAACTAACTAAAGATCAACGTCAAATGATGTTAGAATTTGACGTTGTGTTGACGTTACCATTATGACGTCTAACAGATGTTGGGTTTTGTTTGCCATACCTGACGACTAAATATCAGAATTTGACGTCAATGTGACGTTGGCTTAAGACGTTGGCTTGACGTTGGATTTTGGTTAGTTAATGCCACAACCTAAAACTAACTAAAGATCAACGTCAAATGATGTTAGAATTTGACGTTGTGTTGACGTTACCATTATGACGTCTAACAGACGTTGGGTTTTGGTTGCCATACCTGACGACTAAATATCAGAATTTGACGTCAAAGTGACGTTGGCTTGACGTTGGATTTTGGTTAGTTAATGCCATAACCTAAAACTAACTAAAGATCAACGTCAAATGATGTTAGAATGTGACGTTGTGTTGACGTTACCATTATGACGTCTAAGAGACGTTGGGTTTTGGTTGCCATACCTGACGACTAAATATCAGAATTTGAAGTCAGTGTGACGTTGGCTTAAGACGTTGGCTTGACGTTGGATGTTGGTTATAGTTAATCCCACAACCTAAAACTAACTAAAGATCAACGTCAAATGATGTTAGAATTTGACGTTGTGTTGACGTTACCATTATGACGTCTAAGAGACATTGGGTTTTGGTTGCCATACCTGACGACTAAATATCAGAATTCAACGTCAATGTGACGTTGGCTTATGACGTTGGCTTGACGTTGGATTTTGGTTAGTTAATGCCACAACCTAAAACTAACTAAAGATCAACGTCAAATGATGTTAGAATTTGACGTTGCGTTGACGTTATCATTATGACGTCTATTAGACGTTGGGTTTTGGTTGCCATACCTGACGACTAAATATCAGAATTTGACGTCAGTGTGACGTTTGCTTAAGACGTTGGCTTGACGTTGGATTTTGGTTAGTTAATGCCACAACCTAAAACTAACTAAAGATCAACGTCAAATGATGTTAGAATTTGACGTTGTGTTGACGTTACCATTATGACGTCTAACAGACGTTGGGTTTTGGTTGCCATACCTGACGACTAAATATCAGAATTTGACGTCAGTGTGACGTTGGCTTAAGACGTTGGCTTGACGTTGGATTTTGGTTAGTTAATCCCACAACCTAAAACTAACTAAAGATCAACGTCAAATGATGTTAGAATTTGACGTTGTGTTGACGTTACCATTATGACGTCTAGGAGACGTTGGGTTTTGGTTGCCATACCTGACGACTAAATATCAGAATTTGATGTCAGTGTGACGTTGGCTTAAGACGTTGGCTTGACGTTGGATTTTGGTTAGTCAATGACACAACCTAAAACTAACTAAAGATCAACGTCAAATGATGTTAGAATTTGACGTTGTGTTGACGTTACCATTATGACGTCTAGGAGACGTTGGGTTTTGGTTGCCATACCTGACGACTAAATATCAGAATTTGACGTCAGTGTGACGTTGGCTTAAGACGTTGGCTTGACCTTGGATTTTGGTTAGTTAATCCCACAACCTAAAACTAATTAAAGATCAACATCAAATGATGTTAGAATTTGACGTTGTGTCGACGTTACCATTATGACGTCTAGGAGACGTTGGGTTTTGGTTGCCATACCTGACGACTAAATATCAGAATTTGACGTCAGTGTGACGTTGGCTTAAGACGTTGGCTTGACGTTGGATTTTGGTTAGTTAATCCCACAACCTAAAACTAATTAAAGATCAACGTCAAATGATGTTAGAATTTGACGTTGTGTTGACGTTACCATTATGACGTCTAACAGATGTTGGGTTTTGTTTGCCATACCTGACGACTAAATATCAGAATTTGACGTCAATGTGACGTTGGCTTAAGACGTTGGCTTGACGTTGGATTTTGGTTAGTTAATGCCACAACCTAAAACTAACTAAAGATCAACGTCAAATGATGTTAGAATTTGACGTTGTGTTGACGTTACCATTATGACGTCTAACAGACGTTGGGTTTTGGTTGCCATACCTGACGACTAAATATCAGAATTTGACGTCAAAGTGACGTTGGCTTGACGTTGGATTTTGGTTAGTTAATGCCATAACCTAAAACTAACTAAAGATCAACGTCAAATGATGTTAGAATGTGACGTTGTGTTGACGTTACCATTATGACGTCTAAGAGACGTTGGGTTTTGGTTGCCATACCTGACGACTAAATATCAGAATTTGAAGTCAGTGTGACGTTGGCTTAAGACGTTGGCTTGACGTTGGATGTTGGTTATAGTTAATCCCACAACCTAAAACTAACTAAAGATCAACGTCAAATGATGTTAGAATTTGACGTTGTGTTGACGTTACCATTATGACGTCTAAGAGACATTGGGTTTTGGTTGCCATACCTGACGACTAAATATCAGAATTCAACGTCAATGTGACGTTGGCTTATGACGTTGGCTTGACGTTGGATTTTGGTTAGTTAATGCCACAACCTAAAACTAACTAAAGATCAACGTCAAATGATGTTAGAATTTGACGTTGCGTTGACGTTATCATTATGACGTCTATTAGACGTTGGGTTTTGGTTGCCATACCTGACGACTAAATATCAGAATTTGACGTCAGTGTGACGTTGGCTTAAGACGTTGGCTTGACGTTGGATTTTGGTTAGTTAATGCCACAACCTAAAACTAACTAAAGATCAACGTCAAATGATGTCAGAATTTGACGTCAGTGTGACGTTGGCTTAAGACGTTGGCTTGACGTTGGATTTTGGTTAGTTAATCCCACAACCTAAAACTAACTAAAGATCAACGTCAAATGATGTTAGAATTTGACGTTGTGTTGACGTTACCATTATGACGTCTAGGAGACGTTGGGTTTTGGTTGCCATACCTGACGACTAAATATCAGAATTTGATGTCAGTGTGACGTTGGCTTAAGACGTTGGCTTGACGTTGGATTTTGGTTAGTCAATGACACAACCTAAAACTAACTAAAGATCAACGTCAAATGATGTTAGAATTTGACGTTGTGTTGACGTTACCATTATGACGTCTAAGAGACGTTGGGTTTTGGTTGCCATACCTGACGACTAAATATCAGAATTTGATGTCAGTGTGACGTTGGCTTAAGACGTTGGCTTGACGTTGGATTTTGGTTAGTCAATGACACAACCTAAAACTAACTAAAGATCAACGTCAAATGATGTTAGAATTTGACGTTGTGTTGACGTTACCATTATGACGTCTAAGAGACGTTGGGTTTTGGTTGCCATACCTGACGACTAAATATCAGAATTTGACGTCAGTGTGACGTTGGCTTAAGACGTTGGCTTGACGTTGGATTTTGGTTAGTTAATCCCACAACCTAAAACTAACTAAAGATCAACATCAAATGATGTTAGAATTTGACGTTGTGTCGACGTTACCATTATGACGTCTAGGAGACGTTGGGTTTTGGTTGCCATACCTGATGACTAAATATCAGAATTTGACATCAGTGTGACGTTGGCTTAAGACGTTGGCTTGACGTTGGATTGTGGTTAGTTAATGCCACAACCTAAAACTAACTAAAGATCAATGTCAAATGATGTTAGAATTTGACGTTGTGTTGACGTTACCATTATGACGTCTAGGAGACGTTGGGTTTTGGTTGCCATACCTGACGACTAAATATCAGAATTTGACGTCAGTTTGACGTTGGCTTAAGATGTTTGGCCTGACGTTGGATTTTGGTTAGTTAATCCCACAACCTAAAACTAATTAAAGATCAACGTCAAATGATGTTAGAATTTGACGTTGTGTTGACGTTGCCATTATGACGTCTAAGAGACGTTGGGTTTTGGTTGCCATACCTGACGACTAAATATCAGAATTCAACGTCAATGTGACGTTGGCTTATGACGTTGGTTTGACGTTGGATTTTGGTTAGTTAATGCCACAACCTAAAACTAACTAAAGATCAACGTCAAATGATGTTAGAATTTGATGTTGCGTTGACGTTATCATTATGACATCTATTAGACGTTGGGTTTTGGTTGCCATACCTGACGACTAAATATCAGAATTTGACGTCAGTGTGACGTTGGCTTAAGACGTTGGCTTGACGTTGGATTTTGGTTAGTTAATGCCACAACCTAAAACTAACTAAAGATCAACGTCAAATGATGTTAGAATTTGACGTTGTGTTGACGTTACCATTATGACGTCTAACAGACATTGGGTTTTGGTTGCCATACCTGACGACTAAATATCAGAATTTGACGTCAGTGTGACGTTGGCTTAAGACGTTGGCTTGACGTTGGATTTTGGTTAGTTAATCCCACAACCTAAAACTAACTAAAGATCAACGTCAAATGATGTTAGAATTTGACGTTGTGTTGACGTTACCATTATGACGTCTAGGAGACGTTGGGTTTTGGTTGCCATACCTGACGACTAAATATCAGAATTTGATGTCAGTGTGACGTTGGCTTAAGACGTTGGCTTGACGTTGGATTTTGGTTAGTCAATGACACAACCTAAAACTAACTAAAGATCAACGTCAAATGATGTTAGAATTTGACGTTGTGTTGACGTTACCATTATGACGTCTAGTAGACGTTGGGTTTTGGTTGCCATACCTGACGACTAAATATCAGAATTTGATGTCAGTGTGACGTTGGCTTAAGACGTTGGCTTGACGTTGGATTTTGGTTAGTTAATGCCACAACCTAAAACTAACTAAAGATCAACGTCAAATGATGTTAGAATTTGACGTTGTGTTGACGTTACCATTATGACGTCTAGCAGACGTTGGGTTTTGGTTGCCATACCTGACGACTAAATATCAGTATTTGACGTCAATGTGACATTGGCTTGAGACGTTGGTTCGACGTTGGATTTTGGTTACTTTACAACACAACCTAAAAACAACTAAATATCAACGTCAGCTGACGTCGGTCTTGGACGTCAATTTAACGTTGTCATTAGACGTTGGCTTGACATTGAATTTTGGTCACCTGACGTCGCGACCTAAATCTAACCTAATATCAACGTCATATGACGTTGTGTGCCTGCTGGGCGGATTACCTGCTACATTTGCTGAAATTTGATGTATGCATCTGAAGACACTGCATGGGATACTGTTTCCCAGAATGCAACACGCTCCATGTGACGTTTCATCTTCAAGCACGTGAGTAAACTAGAGGCGAGGAATAGTAATTATAAATGTAACAGTTTTATATGTACGTATATAGGCTACATATACTGTACATGTAAAGTAAAAACTATTGCTGTGTATCTAAAAACTATATCGTTAGTAGGACATAAATTGAGCTTTAATCTCGTTTCCGATCAAGTCAAATGACATCACCTTTATCTCTATAGCGCTTTATACACAGATTGTTTCAACAATATTAAATAATAATAATTTTGCAGTAATATAATATATAAGTAACATAAATAAAAATAGTATTTCAATTATGCAAACATTAAATTCCGCTGTAAAGCAGCTCTAAAAAGAACCAGAGTGTATATCTAAGGACAATAGACCAATTTGTTGGTAGATGCTATTTACAGTAACTCCGCCCACCAACACTGGATAAACAGCACTGCAAAAGACACGTTTGTTTCAGTAGTATCAGTGGTGCAGTGAGTAGGACGTGAACTGTTTGCTTTTTGACCTGATCGACCGAATTAGAGTTCTAGTCCGGCTTTTGCCAAACTCGTGCTTCTCCTTTTCAGAAAGGCATTTATTTTCAATAAAAATAAAGTAAATATTTGAAAAATGGAAATAAAACGCCTCATTAATTAATACAGTGCTATTGGGTATAGCTGTTGGTGTAGGGAGGTTTTCCCAATAAAGTGGTATTCATCTAATAAAATGTATAAGCATCATTTACACTCATTCCTCTGGGCCTGCTCAATATCAACCCTCCTGCCACCTAACTACTATTTAAATGCCTGTTGCTAAAGAAAATTGTGCTATTTTAGTGTAAACAGAATTTATTTGCACTTAGTGTAACTAGAATAAATCGCTTCTTCCACTTAGTGTAACTGTCAAACATATCATCATTCAGTTAAAGATTCATCATTAACTATGAAATTAGTTCAGTTGGGCAATATAATTGTTTGAATCACTGATCTATTATAGATCAGTGGCATGAACCCTTCTTAACGACCCTTTGTAAAAAGAACTGTTAGCATATTTGTTTGTAAGGTAACAGCCTCGACAGCTGTGCTGAATTAATGTTTGTGTTTGTCATGTGACGACACTGTAGCATACTACTCTGAAACATCTATTGCTTATTGTATACTGTTTCACACACTATTCTTTAGTGCACTGTGTACTGGGCAGTAAGCAGTAAGCAAGTATGCCATTTCGAACACAGCTGCAGTTGCTGCTCATCTGTGCCCTCCACCAGTCTTGGGGTTGAAAGCCCATGTAACGTATCCATCTAAGCTCTGCAGGACTACATTGGCTTTAGCAAACAGGGGTTATTCAGCAGCTGGCCAGGCTGGCTCAGTGCTGCTTACAATGGAGGTATTTCAAGTGTTCCAGGCATTAGTTAATAAACTATAAACAAATTTTAATGATAAATAGAATAAGTATTTTTTTATATTTTTTATTAATTTACAAATTATGTTTCAGAATCATATATTTTTTTAAATAGTAAAGCACTATTATAGTTTTTGTTCAGTATGCATTTTAAAAATTATCGGTTGATTAATCAGCCTTTATCAGTTTATCAGAAAATTCTCCTCACTTATTTTAGACATCTATAACAAATGTATATATATATATATATATATATATATTTGTTCCCAGTGGCAGCCCTATCATCTGCCAATAGATGTGTCATGAATCAGACCTCTGTGGCTCTCTCCGATGGCCACCGGAGGGCACCCTCACCGGAGTACTGACTCCTTCACGGACTTCATTCCCCATAACCCCCTCTGCTGCTGATTACCTGCCCAGGTGTGGCTCATCACCTGGCCTATTTAACCAGCGTCCTCAGTCACACTCACTGTGAAGTCTTGTTCTTGCCCTGGCTGACATTTCTGAGCGTTTACACATCCTTCTGATTGTTACTTCTGTGTTTGACCCCGGACTGCCTTACCTTGGAACTCTGAACCTGTGCTTGTGACCCCGACTCCTGCCTGGTATTGTTTACGTCTCTGCCCTGCCTCTGATATTCCTGTTTTTGCCCGCTGACCATTGCCTGTTTGATTCTGCCTCTGTCTAATAAATTATACTGCAAATTGATCCACACGCCTCTTACCAGTCATTACAAGATGACACCAAAATCTTGCATTTACAGGCAGCACCTATGCTCCTTTTCATAAAATAAGTTGCTACATTCACAATAAAACACACTTGAACATTTTACTAATTTATTGAACTGATTACATGCAGCATTGTTTTGTTACTTATACAGTGAAGACAAAATATTAGATTTGTATTTTAAAACTTAACCATCTTCAAGAAACGGCTAAAAACACATCTCTTCCATCTTTATTTGACCCTCTAACTCTAGCACTCTCTATTCTAATTCTGTTTTATCTATCGGTCTTCTTTTTATTTAAAAAAAAAATACACACACTTGACTCTCTATCAACTGCATATTTATTCTGTAACTGCTAGCTGTTCTTGAAAAACTAACACTAGCTTTCTTTTTTCTATTCTATCTACTTGTTTCTTAAAAAAAAAACAAAAAAAAAAAACTTGCTATGTGTACTGCGTTAGGCTAACCGAGACTTGTCATAGCACTTGCATGTTGTTGCTCTTTTGTTGATTCTGATTGCTTCTATTGCCCTCATTTGTAAGTCGCTTTGGACAAAAGCATCTGCTAAATGATTAAATAAATAAATAAAACCAATAGTTTCTGTGCAGGGATTAATCAGTTAGAAAAAAATCAGATATGGCAAATATATACCTTACACAAAATATATACTCCAAAAAGAATGTGTAATCATACATTATGAAAGAGTTTGACAATAAATTGGTAAACATCATGATTAACGCTAAGATTTAATATTGATTGTTGATAAATGAATATAGACAATATATTAACAACACACATAATTTAATCAACAATGCATATTTAATGATCATATACTAGAAAGCTAAAGATCGATGCGATGAACTCTTGTGTAGTCAGACATAGGGTTAATAATAGTGATTCCTGATGATTAACTCATTAGCAAAAGAATGCAAACCACCAAGATGATCAGAGAGGAAGCCGTCTTCACACATCCACTAAAGTAAAAGAAGCACATATGGCAAGATAAACATTATTGATGTAATAGAATTTTTTTATATATAAATTCATGCATATATTTTGATAAAGTGCATTTTGTAATGTGCATATAGTAAATCATTTTCACAAACAAATTACTCTCAAAAACCAGTTGTTTAAGTAAATCAAAAATATGTGCAACCACTGTAGTCTGATTCACAAACAAATGACTCTTTTGAGGTAGACCTGTTAATGGATCATTTGAAAAGACTCATGAGTAACTGTTTGAAAACTCAAAAGACACAAAGCCTTCACTAGTGCAACTCTATGAATCTGTCAGAGACATATTTCTAATTTGGGGATATACTTAATTGTTGTAAAACCAATTCATAAAAGCAAATTGTCATGGTTCTGTTTTGGTTTAGTTTTACCTGCGTTTCTGTTTTCTGATTTAGTTATTCATTAGTTTATATGGGTTTTGATTCATTATAAAAAAAAATACATCCAAATAAATTATTAACAAATCAAACCTTTGAATTGGAATCAAAATTAATTGGGAAATGTATGTCGAGACGCAACCTTATTAATATGGTGTGAAACACCTGTTCATCATATAACTGCCATAGCAGATTGGTATTTTTGTTGTATATCAATGTTCTATTATGTCTGAACTATGTGTTCCAGCAGAGGGATGCCACTTTATGAATTTGTTTAAAATAAGGCAGCAGCTATTTGTGTAGCAATTAGATGTTATTTACACAAAGTGAATATATTAATAATATATATTAATAATTTCTTAATTCAAAATAAAATATTAATAAATCTATCTCTGATAATGCCGGGTTGCTATGGTCAAGCAGGTTTGTTTACGCATTAAACATATGTCGTACCCTCAAAATAAGAAGTCATGGCCACGACATACGGATGTAGTTACCTCGACAAAATGATCTCGTGGCCACGACATGATATCACGTTCCCACAAATTAATATCTCGTGGCCATGACATGTTATCATGTTCCCATGAAACTAAGAACCGAACAAGTCCCCTCCCGGTCACCGTATTTTTCTAATCTTTTTGTATTATTTATATTTGTTACCTTTTTATTTATTATACATTTAACAAAAGCAAAAAGTCCTCTAAAACTAGCTTGCTCTATTATTTTTCTATTCTGTTTTCTTTTGATTTATTATATAATAATAAAAAAAACTTGCTATGTATACTGCGTTAAGCTAACTGAGACTTGTTATAGCACTTGTGTATCATTGTTCTTTTGTTGATTTTGAATGCATCTATTGTCCTCATTTGTAAGTCACTTTGGATAAAAGCATCTGCTAAATGACTAAAAAGTAAATGTAAATGTTATTAAATGGATGCCACCTTAATGGGACAATAAGCCCTCCCTACACCTACACTAACCCTATCCGATAATTTATTTTTAACTTTTTTATTATTTCCTTCATTTTTATTGAAAATAAATGCCTTTCCAATGTGAAATGAGATTTGAAAAGGAGGGGAAAAAAAGTTCGGCAAAAGGTGGGTTCGAATTTTGGTCGATCGTGTCAAAAAGAACATGCTTTACCATCTAAGCCACAGAAACTGATGTTTAATGAACGCACCCCAATCACACGTTGGTGGGCGGAGTTAGTGTAAACAGCCTCTGCCAACAAGGCAGGCTATTTACACTTAGTGTAAATAGACACTCGTTAAAATAATGTATTAGTGAAAGGTGTCCTTTATGTTTTTAAAGGGATAGTTCACCCAAAAATGAAAATTCTGTCATTAATTACTCACCTTCATGTCCTTCCAAACCCGTAATACCTTCGTTCATCTTCAGAACACAAATTAAGATATTTTTGTTAATCCGAGAGCTCTCAGACAGCAAGGGTACTACCACGATCAAGGCGCTGCTGCTTACGTCAACATGGATATGTCAACAAGTGCATGTGTTGTTAACACAAAGCAGAAGCGCGTGCATGTGTTGTGATACTCTCTCCACAATGGCGACGTACCACAGCAGACTGAATGAGGAGGAGAAGAATTGCTGAATAAAGTTGTTATTTTTGTTTTCTTTGCGCACAAAAATTATTCTCGTAGCTTCGTAAAAATATGGTTGAACCACTGATGTCCTTGCTACGTTTCTGTACCTTGATTGTGGTAGTGCCCTTGCTGTTTACGGAGGGTCAAAAAGCTCTCGAATTTCAGCCTTACAGGTTTGGAACGACATGAGGGTGAGTAATTAATGACAAAATTTTCATTTCAAAAGATCAATATGAGATACCTATTCAAAAAACAGTAAGCTACCAGAAGTTGTATTGTAATGTAAATATTCTAGTGTGTGTCTAACAGCACACTTTTCCCATGACTATATTAACAGTATTGCACAGCCTTTTATTTTTGGTCACATATTACAGTGATACACTAAAGCAGCTGTTGATTATGTCTTACTCAGGGGGTCCTGGTGTAGTTGTAGGAGGAACTCTGGTAAATGAAAGAAAAAAAAGAAGGGTTTTATCATCATATCATCAGATGCTAAATTCATTTTGAAGTATAATTTTAAAAAGTTTAGACAAAATAATTGTAAAACATTGTCCTTTAGCTGTAACTATATTTACACAACATAACTTGTTCTCTCATACATTATTTCTTAAATGCAGTGTTTATTTTTAAAGTGCCCCTATTATGGATTTTTGAAAATGAGCTTTCATGCAGAGTGTAACACAGCTCTATGTGAATGAAAACATCCTGCAAAGTTTTAAATCTGAAAGTGCACCGTGTATAAAGTTATTGTCTCTCAAAAGAAAGAGTCGATTCTGAATCATTGAAACGAGTCGTTTTTAAAATGAATCCCAAGCCGTTTCATGTTGACGTCAACATGTAACATTAGCATATTGCCCGCCCACTTGTTGCGCGCGCAGACCTGGGAAAACTTGATTTTCATGTTGGTCTGAATGAACATGCAAATTCATTCTTTGCCACTAGGTGCTGCTTTTGGAGCGTTAAAAGCTCACAAACACTGCTTTAAATGAAATCGACCAATCACCGCAGATTAGCGGCACACACAGGAGGGGTTTGGAAAAATGAATCGTTGAACGAATCGTTTGGGAGTCGTTGAGCAAATAAGGTAAAAAGAAATGCATATTATAAGAATATGAAAGTGTTTTTTGAGCTTGAATGCATGTCAACCTGTTGTTGGGGACTCCCAAAACCAAAATATGAACCTTTCATTACCCATAATATGGGCACTTTAAATAAAGTTGTTATTTTTGTTTTCTTTGCGCACAAAAATGATTCTCGTAGCTTTGTAAAAATATGGTTGAACCACTGATGTCCTTGCTACGTTTCTGGACCTTGATTGTGGTAGTGCCCTTGCTGTCTATGGAGGGTCAAAAAGCTCTCGGATTTCATCAAAAATATCTTAATTTGTGTTCCAAAGATGAACGAAGGTCTTACAGGTTTGGAACGACATGAGGGTGAGTAATTAATGACAGAATCTTCATTTCAAAAGATCAATATGAGATACCTATTCAAAAAACAGTAAGCTACCAGAAGTTATATTGTAATGTAAATATTCTAGTGTGTGTCTAACAGCACACTTTTCCCATGACTATATTAACAGTTTTGCACAGCCTTTTATTTTTGGTCACATATTACAGTGATACACTAAAGCAGCTGTTGATTATGTCTTACTCAGGGGGTCCTGGTGTAGTTGTAGGAGGAACTCTGGTAAATGAAAGAAAAAAAAGAAGGGTTTTATCATCATATCATCAGATGCTAAATTCATTTTGAAGTATAATTTTAAAAAGTTTAGACAATAATTGTAAAACATTGTCCTTTAGCTGTAACTATATTTACACAACATAACTTGTTCTCTCATACATTATTTCTTAAATGCAGTGTTTAGTCTTAAAGTGCCCCTATTATGGATTTTTGAAAATGAGCTTTCATGCCGAGTGTAACACAGCTCTATGTGAATGAAAAAATCCTGCAAAGTTTTAAATCTGAAAGTGCACCGTGTATAAAGTTATTGTCTCTCAAAAGAAAGAGTCGATTCTGAATCATTGAAACGAGTCGTTTTTAAAATGAATCCCAAGCCGTTTCATGTTGACGTCAACATGTAACATTAGCATATTGCCCGCCCACTTGTTGCGCGCGCAGACCTGGGAAAACTTGATTTTCATGTTGGTCTGAATGAACATGCAAATTCATTCTTTGCCACTAGGTGCTGCTTTTGGAGCGTTAAAAGCTCACAAACACTGCTTTAAATGAAATCGACCAATCAGCGCAGATTAGCGGCACACACAGGAGGGGTTTGGAAAAATTAATCGTTGAACGAATCGTTTGGGAGTCGTTGAGCAAATAAGGTAAAAAGAAATGCATATTATAAGAATATGAAAGTGTTTTTTGAGCTTGAATGCATGTCAACCTGTTGTTGGGGACTCCCAAAACCAAAATATGAACCTTTCATTACCCATAATATGGGCACTTTAAATAAAGTTGTTATTTTTGTTTTCTTTGCGCACAAAAATGATTCTCGTAGCTTTGTAAAAATATGGTTGAACCACTGATGTCCTTGCTACGTTTCTGGACTTTGATTGTGGTAGTGCCCTTGCTGTCTATGGAGGGTCAAAAAGCTCTTGGATTTCATAAAAAATATCTTAATTTGTGTTCCGAAGATGAACGAAGGTCTTACAGGTTTGGAACGACATGAGGGTGAGTAATTAATGACGGAATCTTCATTTCAAAAGATCAATATGAGATACCGATTCAAAAAAACAGTAAGCTGCCTGAAGCTGTATTGTAATGTAAATATTCTAGTGTGTGTCTAACAGCACACTTTTCCCATGACTATATTAACAGTATTGCACAGCCTTTTATTTTTGGTCAGATATTACAGTGATACAATGAAGCATCTGTTGATTATGTCTTACTCAGTGGGTCCTGGTGTAGTTGTAGGAGGAATTCTGGTAAACCAAAAAAAAAAAAAAGGGTTTTATCATCATATCATCAGATGCAAAATTAATTTTGAAGTATAATTTTAAAAAGCTTAGACAAAATAATTGTAAAACATTTTCTTTTAGCTGTAACTATATTTACACAACATAACTTGTTCTCTCATACATTATTTCTTAAATGCAGTGTTTATTTTTAAAGACCCCCCCCACCCTCATGTTTTGAATGATGGTACAGCAGAAGTAAAAAGGGCATTCACCTTGGAACACATGGTCCTTGCAGGGCCGTCGCATTCAGAGTAATGTTGAAGCTCTTCACTGTTGCTTTAGGGCAGGGAAGAGAGTCCTTCTGAAGTAGACCTGAGATATCTGGATTGGTGAACAACATTTGAGTAAATTGTTTTTTAGATAGTGAGACACAATGGAAACATATCAAAGCTGTCCAACTGAATCCTTGTCATCATTCTCATTATGCCTAGTTTGCTCATAATAAAGAACTTTCTTTAAGTTTATCTTGTTTTCTGAGGTTACTTAACAAAACCTACCTTGCATGCTGAATAGAAACATGATGTCACCACCCTTGATAAACTCCCTTCTAGTCAGATCATCTTCGCTTATGTAATATGCATTAACCCAAGCACCCACAAATACAGACTCATTGCTGAAAATGACTTGATTTCCTCCATTTTTAGGATTGTCCCAGTAGCCTATTGGGAAAAAAGATGGCTTTTAAAAGACCTAAGGCTTTTTCAAAAGCTACAGATAATAACTTTAATTTTGAACTAAGTAAAATAATCAGAAAAATTATAAGATTGCATTAGAGCTCACTGTCAGAACCCAAAGCAGGGTCAGTCGTGAAGCTTTGCTCAAGGGACATTTGCTTCTGTACATGCGGATTCTGGTCAAGCATCTGCAAGGTTATTTGTCTCCATGGACATGGCCACTGCAACTGGCCATCATATGCACCAGATACAGGACGAACAGATATATAAAAAAACATCTGATACACACTTAAGCTAGCTTGAAAGCGATAACCATCACTGGAGTAATACAATGGACTGGACATCGAGTATGACCCACTGTTGTTCAAAACCTTCTCAAAGTCTCTTATCTGCCATGTGTGGGGACACTCAGTCTCTGAAATATTGATATCATCCAGTGAAAATCCTCCACTGGAGTTTCCAGCTCCTTTACGGGCTTCAAATACAACTTGAAAGGTTTTATTAGCATTCAGTGTCACATGATGCAGCTTCCAGTAATTACCAGGGGGTCCTGCAAGAAATCAAACTGTCAGTAACATTGAAAATTTATTGAACATCTTAATAAACTGTTTCGTAATATAAAGAGACAAACCTGTGATCTGATCCATAAGACTGAGCGTTCCTCTGCTGTCAGTTTCATTCTGATACTCTCGGATCCAGATGTTGAGCTGGGCAGACTCATTACCACTGTGATAGTAGTAGAACTGCAGGCACTGGACTTTGCAGTCTCTTGTAGGGGTCATTATCTTACTCTCCAGTCTGGCTTTGTCCCCCTCATTTCTGCCCTCAGTGCTGAAGTGCATGAAGAAAGACATCCCTGCTGTAATGAGATTAGATGGAAAAGAAGCATTAATTCTTTGGGAAATCAAAATCTAATTCATCCTTCATTCTATGCAAAAGTGCAAACATCTTCAAACAAGAAACTTTATCAAAGCAGAAATTTTACATTCACTAACTGTAACAGTTCTCACCATTTTGTTCTTTGCCCAAGTATGTGTGGTCAGTCACACTGATGCCACTCACTGACTTCACTCTCTGCCAACCATAATCATCAGCAGAACAGATGCTCATCTGACACATAGATTCATCATCAAAACTACAGTGATCAAGGAACGAGATGAAATAATCTGTAACACAAACAAAACATAATCAAAATCAATGTATCATGTCTTTGTGCACTACATTTATCCTAACTTTTTCATATATGTAAGAGATAATGTAAAGTCAGGGGATTAGGGTGATTGGCTTGGCTTATTGGCTTAAAAATTGGCTTGGGCGGGTGGACAAAATTTGGGCTGGTTTGGGGTCAGTTTCAAACATCTAAATTGTATTGTCTAATTTGTTAACAAACAGACCCAAGTCTGTTTTGCATCCAATCAGTCTTCACAATGTTACTAAACACACACGCACACTGCAGAGCACACGGCCAGTTCTCCTTGCGCCTGAATTGTCAAATACAGACAAAGTTGTCAAAATGTCCATCGTGTGGAGTATCTCATGTAAATACAGTTAGTTATGGCTTAAGTGAATGTAAACAGGTGGGTGAAAACCGGATCTGCATCAGTATTTTACATACATGCATTCGGTCTTAAAGGGACAGCAGCCTAATTAAATACCTGTCTGTGTCATTAATGTTAATCAAACAACAAAAGGTGTTAAATGTATACAAGTTAAATAAACCTACTGTATGTACTTTATTATATTTGTCTTATGGTTTGTAATTTGCCTTTTTGTTCTTTTTTATATAATAAAATCTCTCTCTCTCTCTCTCTCTCTCTCTCTCTCTATATATATATATATATATATATTTGAATATAATATAAATATCATGAAATATATTTTCGCATATCGTGGTCATATTGCCCACCCCTTGACCATCTGTCCCATATTCCACCATGAGAAATCTGGTCACCCTACAGTAGATCACTATTGCAAAATAAAATGACAAAGTGACAGGGCTCTGACATAAAAGAAAAAAAAAAACTCTTTTATATGGCAATTCATTACATTTGTCAACCAGCGTTCGTTCTTATAAAGATTTTTTTAATTGCTTACACACTAAAACTAGTTTGTATATATATACTGAATACAAGTCAAGTCACCTTTATTTCTATAAAGCTTTATACAAAACAGCAGTATTCAAAGCACTAGTAACAAATTCAAATTCTGCTGTAAAGGAGCTCTAACAAGGCAATAGTGTCATTATTCAGCTTAAGTCAGTTTAGTGTAGATTTAGTCGAGCTCAAAAACTGTAAAGTTCATTAATTGTGCATACACACAGAATATACAGTGTATGTTTGCGCATACATGGATGAGTGCTATGACAAACTCCTGTGCACTCCACTGCACATTGAACAAGCAAAAAAACATAAGAAAGATGTTTGTGTTAAATTTGTCATATTCTTGTAGCTTGGCATCTAATTGGCTCATTATTTGATGTTTGTGTGAATGAATAAATGAATGATGCATATATATAGCACTTAATTGTGTATTGCTGTACACCCAAAGCGCTTTACAATCATGTGGGGGCTGGGGGGGGTCTCTCCTATAACCACCACCAGTGTGCAGCATCCACTTGGATGATGCGACGGCAGCCACAGCACAACGGCGCCAGTGCGCTCACCACACACCAGCTACAGGTGGAGAGGAGAGAGAGATAGAGCCAATCAAGTGGATGGGGATTATTAGGAGGCTATGATTGACAAGGGCCAGTGGAGGGAATTTGGCCAGGACACCGGGGTTACACCCCTACTTTACGAGAAGTGCCATGGGATTTTTAATGACCACAGAGAGTCAGGACCTCGGTTTAACGTCTCATCCGAAAGATGGTGCTTTTTTGACAGTATAGTGTCCCCATCACTATACTGGGGCGTTAGGACCCACACAGACCACAGGGTGAGCACCCCCTGCTGGCCTCACTAACACCTCTTCCAACAGCAACCTAGTTTTCCCAGGAGGTCTCCCATCCAGGTACTGACCAGCTCAACACTGCTTAGCTTCAGTGGGCAACCAGTCTTGGGCTGCAGGGTGATATGGCTGAGGCTAAGATATGGTTGTGGCAAACCTGTGTAGTGTTATGATGCAAAAACCTTTCTTTTATCAAAATAGTTTTGGAAAAAAGTGATTGCTTTTGCAAGAGATGCATCATGCCTTGCATGTTGTGTGCATGTTTTGTGTGTAGAATTTAGAGAAAAGGAGCCATGGTTTCAAAAATTGTGGATAAGTAATTAAAAAAAAACTATAACAGTTATAAATTCTAATGAGATATTTAACAACCACAAGTTAACAGTAATGTTACAGACAATATTAAAACTAAATAACATTGTGGAAAATACTCACTACATTTATAGCGTTTGTTGAGTTCTATCGCATCATATTCACTCATTTCCAGGCGTTGACCAATCACATCTTGGAACTCAGGACGTTTGGTAGTGATTGTGAATCCATTGCCATTGCTGAAGGCATTTTTATCATAATGCATCACAGAGTAGTAGTCATAGGGGGTGCCTTGGGTGGTGGACTGGCTCTCACTGTATTTATTGAAATTGCTCTCCTGCCCTGAAAATAAATGGCTTATTCACTGTATGTGTTCTTTATTTGAATGGCATCAGGATCAGTAAAGCAAATGAATCAAATTACTATTTTACAATATTTAATATAATAAAAAAGATGAAGCAACCTGTAATGATGTTTTCAAAGTTGATGGTCAGGTAATCATCTCTGTCATATCTTGACTGCTCATGCCAAAATCCCAGTGCATGAAGAAACTCATGCTCAACAATGGATTTTATTCCACAGCCATTTCCAATGGAAAGAGTCTGACCTCCAGCAGTTATGCGACCAACATATGACCAACACCTGAAAAATAAGAAAAACCTTATGTTTGGCTTGACAAGGTGTTTTCTTATTTTTTTTTTTAATTGTTTGCAGGTTATAGGCAAACTGACAGTTGGGTGTTCTGGGATGTTGCTCAAGTGGTGCTAGGTGGTTGTTTGCCACAGTGCTTTTTAACTTCTGGTTTCTGCTTCCTGTCTGCCGTGCTGCTGAGTGGTTCATATTTGTAGCTCCATGTAGCTTTGTTTTTCTGTTGAATCTCTATCTTACTATCACTCTCTGATGTTTAAACCACTAAAATAGAACTTAATTCTCACCATATACCATTATCTATCAAACTAATTTGACATATTTCACTTTTAATCTTTTAATCTAAACTGCTGGCGCTGCGCGTTAGCATTCCGTTGGCCTGTTAGCTTGTAATTCACGTTTCCATTCACGTCTCGCATTTCCTACCACTTCTTTTCCCCCTGTCTCGCTCTGTTTCTTCTCTCTTGCTCTGTTTTTCACGAGTCCATCAAACAACTGTGGTGAGCCAGAATCATTCTACGATCTCGGCTTACAATTCGGAGTCACTGAATTTTTGATCTTGCTACATGTCAAGTCACTGCTGTTACTGTATAAAGTAGGGAAGTTATGCTTTCTTGGCCAGGAAAATAATCTTTCCTAGAATTGATACATGATTATATGTCTGCTCGGTGGACAAACAGATTAAATAATTGGAATATTGATTCTTCTACAGTTAATTCTAATATCTGATTTGATATAATTTTATAATTACCTGTATAAATGACACCTGGGAGCCAGAAATCTTGCTGATCGATAGGGGATCAAATACTTATTTGACTCATTAAAATGTAAATCAATTTTATAACTTTTTTGAAATGTGTTTTTTGTTGTTGTTGTTGTTGTTATTCTGTCTCTCACTGTTCAAATAAACCTACCATTAAAATTATAGACTGATCATATCTTTGTCAGTGGGCAAACGTACAAAATCAGCAGGGGATCAAATTTTTTTTTTCCCCCACTGTATATATATATATATATATATATATATATATATATATATGTGTGTGTGTGTGTGTGTGTGTGACCCTGGACCATAAAACCAGTCTGAAGTCACTGGGGTATATTTGTAGCAATAGCCAAAAATACATTGTATGGGTCAAAATTATTGATTTTTCTTTTATGCCAAAATTCATTAGGACATTAAGTAAAGATCATGTTCCATGAAGATACTTTGTAAATTTCCTACTGTAAATATATCAAAACTTAATTTTTGATAAGTAATATGCATTGCTAAGAACTTCATTTGAACAATTTTAAAGGCGACTTTCTCAATATTTAGATTTTTTTGCACCCTCAGATTCCAGATTTTCAAATAGTTGTATCTCAGCCAAATATTTTCCTATCCTAACAAGCCATACATCAATGGAAAGCTTATTAATTCAGCTTTCAGATGATGTATACATCTCAATTTCAGAAAATTGACCCTTATGACTGGTTTTTCTGGTCCAGGGTCACATACATATATATATATATAAATCATAAAGGGTGTGCATTTAATTTATTTTCATTTAATTTCCATGTGCAGTTTATATGTATCTGTCACAATCTCCAGCTGGAGTGCCCATGAGCTACTCTAGAGGGCACTCCATCTCAGACCTTGCCACTGTATCCTGGAAGACTATTTAATCTGCACACAAACACACTCATTGCAAATTCTTTTTTCAGCTGTAAGCGCACACCACTGAGCTTTTCCATGTTTATCTTGCCTTGTTTTTGCCTAGCCTTGCCTGTGTTTTGGACCTTGGACTGTTTCATTGTTTATTGTAATTGTTTGCTGCTTGCCCTGACCATTGCCTAGTGATGGGCAAATGAAGCCTCGTGAAGCTTTGTGACTTTCCTCTGACTGTTTCAGGAAAATATTCAAAGCTTCGAGAGTGTTGAACACAGTGCTATCTGGTGGTTAGTAATAAATAAAGCAGCCAAATGCCTGTGAAAGAGGCTCTGTCGGACGAGGCATCCACCACACATTCCATAGACTGATTCATGTTACATGCACAAATAAAAGCCTAACATTATGTGTTTGTGTTTATTGAATTTCTGACTCCGATAAATTAATTTACCCATTAAACTGTGGCATTTAATGCCAGTACAAATATTAATGTTGAGTAATAAAAGAATAATGTACACAATTATGAATTGCATATAGCAAATATAAAATTTTCTTGAAATAATTTATATTTATTACTTGTATGACTGGGTATTTAAAAATGTAATTGAATAAGTCTGAATGAAAACTTACTCGTAAAGTAAGAATTGGGGGTTTGAACATTCCGACACGCTAAGTGAATCTGCATGTGACTGGACAGAAAGTGAAGCTTCGTTTGTCATTGGTCACGTGATTTATACGTTAACAACACAAGCCTCTAATCAAGACTTCATCTGGCATGCCCCTTATTCTCGACACAAGCTCCGATGCCTTGGTTCAAATGTCACATCACTACCATTGCCTGTTTTTGGATTACCCTTTGCCTCGCCTTGGATAATGTTTGTTTGCTGGTGTTTGACCTTGCCTGTCTTGACAAAGATCTGTTGATCTTTGCTTAATAAAGCTTAATAAATAAATTTGAGCTTAATAAAGCTCTCATTTGGATCTACAACCCCATTTTCTCGCCCAGTCCGTTACAGTATCTTAATAATGTGCTTGGAGAAAGCCTTTACAAGGAGTAGTAAAGTGTGTCCAAACTTTTGACTGGGAGTGTATTAATATAATAAGTGTTTAATGCTATATATTACTAATATTGTGGAATACTAACTAGAACCATACTGTACCCTGTATGACTCTCCACAGAGATGTAAAAGCCTTCTGCTGCTCTGGGCTTGAAATCAACACATGATTTCAGTCTGAATTGTTCAAAGGCTCTCAAAATAACTCCTTTATAGTTCAAACCTATGACCAAAATCAGAAATGCATGAAGGCTGCAAAACAATATAAAATATAAATTAAGTGTTTAAAAGCTGATTGAGCTGTAAAGTAGAAATCCTTGTTTTCTTACTGAGATCCGCAGTCAGCACATAGGGGACGGGGATATTCCACAGATTGCCAAGAATGACGCTCCTTTCATTAGGCTTTAAAGCAGAATATGTAAATCTATAAAACAACTGAATTATGCAGTATTGTATTTATACAGTTCATTGCACAACAAACAGAACTCACCATCATGATGTCTCCTTCTGTGAGATTTAAACCTAATACCACAAGAGCGTTTAGTTCACAGTAAACAAGCTTGAATGAATAAAACAATATACAGGTGCTGGTCATATAATTAGAATATCATCAAAAAGTTGATTTATTTCACTAATTCCATTCAAAAAGGGAAACTTGTATAATGTATACATTCATTCCACACAGACTGATATATTTCAAGTGTTTATTTCTTTTAATTTTGATGATTATAACTGACAACTAATGAAAACCCCAAATTCAGTATCTCAGAAAATTAGAATATTACTTAAGACCAATACAAAGAAAGGATGTTTAGAAATCTTGGCCAACTGAAAAGTATGAACATGAAAAGTATGAGCATGTACAGCACTTAATACTTAGTTGGGGCTCCTTTTGCCTGAATTACTGCAGCAATGCGGCATGGCATGGAGTCGATCAGTCTGTGACACTGCTCAGGTGTTATGAGAGCCCAGGTTGCTCTGATAGTGGCCTTCAGCTCTTCTGCATTGTTGGGTCTGGCATATCGCATCTTCCTCTTCACAATACCCCATAGATTTTCTATGGGGTTAAGGTCAGGCGAGTTTGCTGGCCAATTAAGAACAGGGATACCATGGTCCTTAAACCAGGTACTGGTAGCTTTGGCACTGTGTGCAGGTGCCAAGTCCTGTTGGAAAATGAAATCTGCATCTCCATAAAGTTGGTCAGCAGCAGGAAGCATGAAGTGCTCTAAAACTTCCTGGTATACGGCTGTGTTGACCTTGGACCTCAGAAAACACAGTGGACCAACACCAGCAGATGACATGGCAACCCAAACCATCACTGACTCTGGAAACTTTACACTGGACCTCAAGCAACATGGATTCTGTGCCTCTCCTCTCTTCCTCCAGACTCTGGGACCCTGATTTCCAAAGGAAATGCAAAATTTACTTTCATCAGAGAACATTACTTTGGACCACTCAGCAGCAGTCCAGTCCTTTTTGTCTTTAGCCCAGACGAGACCCTTCTGACGCTGTCTGTTGTTCAAGAGTGGCTTTACATGGACCCTGAAACCCATGTCTTGCATACGTCTGTGCGTAGTGGTTCTTGAAGCACTGACTCCAGCTGCAGTCCACTCTTTGTGAATCTCCCCCACATTTTTGAATGGGTTTTGTTTCACAATCCTCTCCAGGGTGCGGTTATCCCTATTGCTAGTACACTTTTTTCTACCACATCTTTTCCTTCCCTTCGCCTCTCTATTAATGTGCTTGGACACAGAGCTCTGTGAACAGCCAGCCTCTTTTGCAATGACCTTTTGTGTCTTGCCCTCCTTGTGCAAGGTGTCAATGGTCGTCTTTTGGACAACTGTCAAGTCAGCAGTCTTCCCCATGATTGTGTAGCCTACTGAACTAGACTGAGAGACCATCTAAAGGCCTTTACAGGTGTTTTGAGTTAATTAGCTGATTAGAGTGTGGCACCAGGTGTCTTCAATATTGAACCTTTTCACAATATTCTAATTTTCTGAGATACTGAATTTAGGGTTTTCATTAGTTGTCACTTATAATCATCAAAATTAAAAGAAATAAACACTTGAAATATATCAGTCTGTGTGGAATGAATGTATACATTATACAAGTTTCACTTTTTGAATGGAATTAGTGAAATAAATCAACTTTTTGATGATATTCTAATTATATGACCAGCACCTGTATATATACGTATATATATACTGTATATACCCATACAGTATATGTGTGTGTTTAAGATCTTGAGATAATATACTGTAATAGTTTTACCTTTGTTTATGTCTGGAATATCCTTCCATTCCTCATTAATTCCTTTGAGGAAATATAATGGAGAAAACAAAAAAGAGTGGGGGAATCAGAATTCTGTTTACTGAGTGCTAGACAAAAAAATATTTTAGTGTAACAGTCTGAAAGTAAAATGACAAGAGAGCAATCACATCATCAGCTAGCAATGAGCAGTTTAAACAGTTTACAAAACAGGATCTTTCATTCTGCACACTGTAAACATTATCCAATAACTATACAGTCTATTTAAACGAAGTGGTTTTTTTTGTTTTTTTTGTTAACAAAAACTATGATGAATAATGTTTGTTGACAAGCTTTTTTCCCCTGACTAAAACGAGACGATGATGAGACAACGAGGTCAATAAACAATAACTGTGGCTAGAATAACATGTGATATCCTTGACCATAAAAGAAGAGACTTAATTTCATCTAAAAAATAAAAACTTTACCAAAATCTAATTTTATTTTTGTCTAAAAAGGAAGACAAAATATTACAGACTGCTGTACATGCCTCTAAAACACAAGTTTTTATGTTTATGGTTGCCAGATATCAAGAGTTCTACTACGTATTTACTATGAACTACTATTGACACTCATTGCAAAAAAATTACTGTTATTTTTCCATAGTGTAAATAGAATGAATCGCCAAGAAAATATGCTCATTTCTTAGTGTAAATAGAATTGCTGTCATACATTTACAATAGAATAATGTTAGTGACTGTGCTGTACTCACCAAAAATATATGATCGGGGTGAAAACATGAGAAATAAAAAATATATTTAGACATTTAATAAAAAATAAATTTATTCTAAAAATCCACAGCTATATACTGTATCACTTTAACAATGCCAATGTATTATAACATAATCTGTCAACTCTACCACTTACTATAGGTGATGCAAGACAAAGATCCAAAGCCAAACTTAGCAGAAGAAAAGTGCATAAATGCATTGTCACTTGAAATGATAAAGATCACATTTGATGGTTAATTAAGTTTTAAAAGACCATTAAAATCTCAAAACAAAAAGATGGATACATACCAGTTTCCAGTCAATATATTAAGACTAAAGACTTCAAAATGCAAAACCAATTTTAAGTTAGTATCTGGTAAGAGTCCATCAAGCTTTTATATTATAGCCGTGCAGTGCTACACAAAACCCGCCTTTAAGCCGAGTAGAAAGACTGGCTTGACTGCAAAATGTGAATCACAGATGATGTGTTTGCTTCTTTTAGTTTCTATTTTAGTAAAGATTGTCTGTAGTGTTCATTTTGTAGTATAGCCAGTCTTTCTGCTTGACTTAAAGGCATGGTTTAGTGGAGTGCTGCAGGGCTACAGTATAAAAGACTAAAAGACAATAGTATATTAATGAAAAGCAAATAATTAATTAGTCAAAAGAAAATATATGTAAAATTAAAATGAACAATTTTAAAATAGCATCAATAAAATAAAATGATTACTAAAAATAAATAAATATTTAATTTGTTTACCTGCATGTGACCATTAACCAACATCAGAGAACCATTAACATGCAAATGTGATACTTAATTATTAAAATATTTACTTTAAAATTTCAAGGGTACTTTAAGCAAATATTAGGTGAAAGAAGTTCAGATTCTAATACTATTTCATGTAAATAAAAAATGTGTAATAAGTAATGTGTTTGAAATATAAAAGCCTTCCAAAGACATCAATGATATAACATCTGTCATACAGTGTTTTCATGGCTGTGTTGTGTCACATGACTAGCATGATGCATTGCCATGGAAACAATTAGGGGAAATGTTCTAAAATGACAGCCACCTTAAAAAAAACATCACTCTGGGGGGTCAGGTAGAATATTTTAAACTTACCAATGAAAGGGTTAAAGAACTACTTATATCTGCTGGTCGACATGTAAATTAATTCAGTTAATTATAAGCACATATATTTTTTTTTACCTAGATATCATACAATAGAGACTGTGTCTGTTCCCTGAACTAGAAAATACAGAAAACGTCCAAACAAATTTAAGAGTAACAATTTAATTGATGTTTAACAAATAAAAAATGTATATGATACAGACAAACAAATGATAAAGTTTGGCTTATTGAACATTAGGTCCCTTTCTACAAAAGAGCTTGTTGCAAATGATTCAATAGCTGATCATAAACTAGATGTGCTCTGTTTGACAGAAACCTGGCTAAAACCAGATAATTACATTGTTAAATGAGTCTTCTCCCCAAGATTACTGTTAAAAACATGAGCTGTGTTCAAAAAGCAAAGGGGAAAGTGTTGCTACAATTTATAGCAATGATTTCAGTATTTCTCAGAGGTTGGGTTTCAAGTATAACTTTTGAAGTAATGGTGCTTCATATAGCGAAACATTATAGTTCCTCATTATCCAGAGAAACGTCTCGGTTACATGTGTAACCCTCGTTCCCTGAAGGAGGGAACGGAGACGTAACGTCAGAGTGACTGACTAATGGGATCTCGCCCGAGAGCCCAATCATCTTCGAGTGTTAACAAAACAAGCCAATGACAGTTGGCGTGCGTGTTTTGCCACGCGCACCCCGCCCCGCAGCGCGGGTATAAAAGGAGAGCGCGTGCAAACGCACATCAGTTTTTCGCTGAGGAGCCGAGACTGTGTGCCCCGGCCGTACAGCGGTGGTACAGCAACTATGGCGACGGGACGTTACGTCTCCGTTCCCTCCTTCAGGGAACGAGGGTTACACATGTAACCGAGACGTTCCCTATCAGTCAGTCACGTTCGACGTAACGTCAAAGTGACTGACTAATGGGATCCCTTTGGAAAACGCCACTATTGCTGACCCCCTCCAGTGCCCTGCGGAAGCCGGCAAGTCCCCCCACCCAGTTGGGACGGAAGATAGGACAGGGCTTAGGCAGAGATGACCATCACTGCTGTTCCGTACAGTGGGTATAGATAACACTGGGAAAGCATACTCCAAGTAGGGGAACGCTACGGAAGCCACATCCTGCATAAAGGAGGTACCATGTGGGGATTACACATATGGACTGGTCAGGGGCAGTACTACATATGGAAGTCTCTGAGGTAGACTCAGCCAGCCTGGGGTGAGATAACTACACAGCAGAGATGGCAGAAGGTCTCTGCCAGGGAAAGACACGGGCTCACCGTGAGGGGAGCCGTACCGTGGAAGAATACACATGTGGGATCACCCAAAGGGGAATCACTACACACGGGCACCTAGCCCAGCACAAGGGCTGACCTTGGGCAAACACACGAGTGCTGGACCTGGCGTCTGGCGCTCCGCCACGCCTGACTGCCGAGGGTGCGGGAGGAACTTCAACAGGGTTCGCCGTGGGGAACTGAACTGAGAAGCAACAAAAGCGCACGTATCCGGTCCGTAGAGGGGAATGGCGCAGCAAGCGTGATCGACACCGAGCAGTGTCCCAGTGTTACTGGCCATCTGAGACAAGTACACGGGAGGACACGGGCTCTACACGGAGATTATAAAATCTCGCAAATGTGTTAGGTGCCGCCCAGCCGGCAGCTCTACAAATGTCTGCTATCGAGGCGCCCTGCGCCAATGCCCAAGAGGAAGCAACGTCTCTTGTAGAGTGTGCTCTCACACCAAGGGAGCACGGTAAGCACCGGGCCTGACAGGCCAAGACTATAGCCTCCACTATCCAGTGGGCAAGTCTCTGTTTGGAGACAGCCTTTCCCTTCTGCTGTCCTCCGAAGCAGACAAAGAGCTGGTCTGAGGTCCTCTGGGTCTGCCTCCTCCCGGGGCAGCGCTTGCAAGTTCACCACCTGATCCCTAAAGGGCGTGGTGGGAACTTTGGGCACATATCCAGGCCGGGGTCTCAGGACAACGTGAGAGTCAGCCGGCCCGAATTCTAGGCACGAATCGTCGACCGAAAATGCCTGCAGGTCCCCCACCCTCTTGACCGAGGCCAATACAGTGAGGAGCACTGTCTTTAATGACAGAAACTTAAGCTCTACTGACTGCAGAGACTCGAAGGGCTCCTCCTTCAAGGCCGTCAGGACCGAGGGGAGATCCCAAGAGGGTATCAGATGAGGGCGCGGAGGATTTAACCTCCTCGCCCCTCTGAGGAACCTGACGACCAAGTCGTGCTTCCCCACAGACTTACCGTTTACTGCATCGTGATGTGCGGCAATAGCGGCAACATACACTTTGAGGGTGGAGGGAGACAGCCTTCGCTCCAACCCATCTTGCAGGAAAGAGAGCACGACCGCGATCGGGCATCTCCGGGGGTCTTCCCAGCGGGGAGAACACCAATCGACAAACAGGTTCCACTTCAGCCTGTAAGCGTGTCCTGTAGACGGGGCTCTAGCTGAAGTGATGGTGTTTACTACCGATGGAGGTAGCCCACCTAGAACCTCCGCGTCCCGTCCAAGTATCATACGTGGAGATTCCACAAGTCTGGACGCAGGTGCCAGAGGGTGCCCCCTCTCTGAGAAAGGAGATCCCTCCTCAGAGGAATTTGCCAAGGAGGGGCTGTCGCGAGGAGCATCAGTTCTGGGAACCAAGTCCGATTGGGCCAGTATGGCGCCACCAAGAGGACCTGCTCCTCGTCCTCCCTGACCTTGCACAGGTCTGTGCGAGAAGGCTCACTGGGGGAAACGCATATTTGCGTAGGCCCCGAGGCCAGCTGTGTGCCAGCGCATCCGTGCCGAGGGTCCCCTCGGACAGGGAGTAAAACAGCTGGCAGTGGAACGTGCCCGGGGAGGCAAACAGGTCTACCTGAGCGTCCCCGAAGCGTCTCCAAATCAGCTGGACTACCTCGGGGTGGAGTCGCCATTCTCCCGGAAGGGCGGGCTGACGTGAGAGCTCGTCGGCTGCATGATTGAGCTCGCCAGGGATATGAACGGCGCGAAGCGACCTCAGATGCTTCTGACTCCAAAGGAGGAGATGGCGGGCGAGTTGCAACAGGCGACGGGAGCGTAGACCACCCTGGTGGTTGATGTACGCAACGTTTGCAGTGTTGTCCGTACGGACCAGTACATGCTTGTCGTGTAGCAGCCCAACTCGAGGCAATTGACATGCCACTGCAACTGGGACCCTGTCCAGAGCCCTGCAGCCGCATGCCCGTTGCACATGGCTCCCCAGCCCATGGCAGAGGCATCTGTTGACACAACAACATGCCTGGATACTTGCACTAGGGGAACTCCTGCCCGAAGAAAAGCAAGATCCGACCATGGGCCGAAGGTCTGACGGCAGGACGGGGTAACTGAGACCCGGTACGTGCCGCGTTGCCATGCCCATCTCGGGACCCGGTCGTGAAGCCAATGCTGAAGCGGTCTCATATGAAGCAATCCGAGCGACGTGACAGTGGCTGCGGATGCCATATGCCCCAGGAGCCTCTGAAAGTGTTTCAGTGGAACCGCCCTCTTGCACTGGAAAGACTCCAGGCAGTTCAGCATCGACTGAGCACGCTCCACTGAGAGACGTGCTGTGAGGTTGACCGAGTCCAACTCCATGCCGAGAAAAGAGATCCTCTGCACAGGGGAGAGTTTGCTCTTTTCCCAGTTGACCCGAAGCCCCAACCGGCTGAGGTGGCTAAGCACCGTGTCCCTGTGTTCGCACAACAGTGCTCGAGACTGGGCCAGTATGAGCCAGTTGTCGAGGTAGTTGAGAACACGAATGCCTGCTTCCCTTAAAGGAACAAGGGCTGCCTCCACGACCTTGGTGAAGACACGAGGCGACAGGGATAGCCCGAAGGGGAGGACCGTGTACTGATATGCTCGTCCTTCGAACGCAATGCGGAGAAACGGTCTGTGTTGAGGGAGGATCGAGACATGAAAGTACGCGTCCTTCAGGTCGATCGCTGCGAACCAATCGAAGGGACGGATGCATTGAAAGATGCGTTTCTGCATCAACATCCTGAACGGGAGCTTGTGAAGGGCCCGGTTCAGAACGCGCAGGTCCAAGATTGGTCGTAACCTACCGCCTTTCTTGGGTACGATGAAGTAGGGGCTATAGAACCCTGACTTCATCTCGGCTGGAGGGACCGGCTCTATCGCATCCTTTGCCAGCAGGACCGCGATTTCTGCACGCAAGACAGGAGCATCTTTGTTCAACACAGAGGTGAACTGAATGCCCCTGAACTTGGGAGGACGCCGGGCGAACTGAATCGCGTAGCTGAGTCTGATGGTTCTTAGAACCCAGCGAGACGGCCTGGGGAGCGCTAGCCATGCCCCCAGAGACTGTACAAGCGGGACCAGGGGAGCCACAGACGTACCCGCGGTGGGGCAGCGAAATGGAGCACAGGGACCCGACTCGGAAGGCAGTGCGTTCCGAAGTGGGGTCTGAGTGCGCGGTGCGACACTTACCTGGCTCCATGGCTGGGCAGGGGGCGCGGGAGAAGGCATCGCATCCTCGGACCGGACCCTGCTGCCCACTGGCGAAAGAAGAGGGGGACGGAGGTGTCGAGACTGTGTCCCGTGCAATGCCGTCCTCGCCCCCTTGGGAACCGGAGACATAGGAAACTGCTCTGAAAGTTTGGGTACCACTGGCTAGAGAGCCAGTGGCGGAACAACCCAAAAAGGGAAAAAAGGATTTTCCACCCAGACCTCCACCGGGGGAAGGAGTGGACTCACCATCTCCTGAAGAGCAGGACCCAGTGTCTCGGGTTCGCCCGTCCCAGGAACGCCGCTTGCCCTGGCACTTCATGGGCCTGGCAGGGGCAGAGACGGGCTGAGCCACTTTCCTGCTGCCAGCTCCACGCTGCGGCCAGAGTGAAGGCTGCTGCTGGGGCCGCGCTGGAGCAAAGGTGGGGGCAGCAGGAGGGCGCCCTCGGCGACGAGCGGGCAGAGAGGCTGCAACCGGCGGCGGGGTGATGACAGCAGTGGGCCGCCGGGGCAGAATGTGTCCGCCCGCTTCTGTGCGATGGAGAACTGCTGGGCAAAGCTCTCCACTGCGTCGCCGGAGAGGCCTGCCTGGGAGATCAGGGAGTCCAGGAAGCGGTGCTTGTCGGACTCACCCATATCCGCCAGGTCCAGCCATAGGTCATTCCTGGACCACCAGAGTGGACATCGTCTGACCGAGGGACCGCTCTGTGACTTTCGTTGCACGAAGGGCAAGGTCCGTCGCTGTGCGCAGTTCCTGCATCAAACCTGGGTCAGAACTGCCCTCGTACAGCTGCTTCAACGCCTTGGCCTGGTAGGTTTGCAGGAGGGCCATGGCGTGCAGGGCAGAGGCAGCCTGTCCAGCAGCTCTGTAAGCCTCGGCCGTTGAAACGGACCAGAACCCACGAGCCCTGGACGGGAGGCGCGGATTATCCTGCCAGGCGGCAGCGTCCGCGGGCAAAACTGCACCGCAATAGCACGCTCAACTGGAGGGATCTCCACATACCCCTTAGCCACCCCGCCATCGAGGGCAGTGAGGACGGAAGAAGCACTAGCTCTGTTTCGGGCAGAAAATGGTGCCCTCCAAGAGCTAGTCACTTCCTCATGCACCTCCGGGAAGAACGGAACCTGAGGTGATTGCCGATGATCGGCCTGCGCCCCCAGGAACCAGTCGTCCAGCCTTGAGCATTCGGGAGAAGGAGGCCTCCAGTGCAGCCCGACACTCTCAGCGGCCCGGGAAAGCATAGCAGTCAGCCCTGGATCTGACTCGGGCAATGCCACTCTTCCTGACGGAGGCAGCGCAGCCGAATCGTCATCTCCAGAACCTAGCTCGCCCTCCGATGCAGCGATCGACATCCTGTCATCCGCTGGTGCTCCGAACGACATGCTGGGCCCCGCCCTGTCCGAGGACACCGCAAGCCTGTCCGGAAACACCAGATGGTGCGACGCGCTGGAGGAGTGAGAGGCCCGCGGAGACGCACTCGACGGGGAAGCTCTCACTGTGATCCTCAAGTCACCCTGACCATGAGCCGAAGTAGCTCTCCGAGCCGGAGGAGCTAGAACGGGGCATGGCAAGGGGGATACCCCCCCGTTTGTCGGGGAGATATCTGGAGCGCAGCGTCGCGATGGTCATGTTCCCGCCTTGAGAACATGACTCATCCACGAGCGCTGACTCAGCGTGCTGATAGCCCAAGCACGAGAGACAGCGATCATGACCGTCAGATGAAGCCAGGAAACGACCACATCCAGAAACACACGAGCGGGAAGCCATCTTTAAAAAGACGCCCGTCGCTCGTGGAGCTCTTTTAGATATTGCTCTTTTAGATATTGCCCTTTTAGAAAAAGGAAAAAAAGTGTTGAAGCACCCAGGAGAGGTCGCAGCGCGACCGCAGAATGAGAGCTGCAGCACGCTCAGATGAAGCAGCAGCACTGGACAGCAATCTCCGCTGACGCGCCGTCACCCCAACACTCGTCAAAATGCTGTCTTGCAGCACACTCTCGGAGATTCGCTGAAAAGGCTCGGCTCCGAAGCGAAAAAACTGATGTGCGTTTGCACGGGCTCTCCTTTTATACCCGCGCTGCGGGGCGGGGTGCGAGTGGCGAAACACGCACGCCAACTGTCATTGGCTTGTTTTGTTAACACTCGAAGATGATTGGGCTCTCGGGCGAGATCCCATTAGTCAGTCACTCTGACGTTACGTCGAACGTGACTGACTGATAGGGAACAAGTGTTAATGATACATACCCTGTGATGTTTGTACTGGCTACTGTATACAGGCCACCATACAGAATTTTTTAAAGAATTTACTGATTTTCTGTCTGAGTTAGTGCTTGAAGCTGACGAAGTCTTAATTGTTGGTGATTTTAATATCCATGTTGAAAGATGCATTGGTATCAGCATTTATAGACATTCTGAACTCTATTGGGGTAAGACAACACGTGCCAGGACCTACTCATTGTCGAAATCATACTCTAGATTCAATACTGTCACATGGAATTGATGTTAATGGTGTTGAAATTCTTTAGCAAAGCGATGATATATCAGATCATTATCTAGTCTTGTGTATACTCCATATAAAACTGTAAATTTAACTCCTTTTTACAAATATGGTAGAACCGTCACTTCTACCACACAAGACTGCTTTGTAAGTAAGCTTCCTGGCTTATCTAAATTCCTCAGTATATCCAATAGCCCAGAAAACTTGATGATGAAACAGAAACTATGGACTCTCTCTTTTATAGCACTTTAGATGTGGTTGCTCCTTTACGATTAACCCTCTGGGGACGAAGCCTGAGGCGGCGCGTTTTGTGGCAGATTTTCATGATAACTCCTAAAAGAGCTTGAATTACTCTGTCATTTTTTTGATCGTACAGATAAGAGCAATACATCATTCGAATCTGTAAGGGGTCTACTTTTATTTCTATACACTCATAATAACAACAAAACTTTGTACTTTTGCAAAATAAAGAAAACAAACTAAATAAATACAGTATATATATATATATACCGCTGCACTGAGCTGAGCACACTGAATTAATTAGAATTTTTTACTCAAGTGGGCCACGCGGGCCATTCGTCTGGGCCTATGGACAGATATAGTCTACGTACATTTACTATAATTCATTCTTTACATACATTTACACAATGGGCCAGCCCACATTGTACAGCGGCTCACCGGGAAAATGGCCAGTCCACCACTGGAGCAGAGTGTTGAAGTTAGCAGCCTGGGGTTTTTCTAGGTGGATGTTGAAGTCACCGAGCAGTACCAGAGGAGTACCGTCCTCAGGAAAGTTTGATAGTAACACATCCAACTCCTCCAAGGAGTTACCCAGTTGACCTGGGGGACGATAAACAACTACAAAGTGGATTTTAACAGGGTGAGTAATAGTAATTGCATGTGATTCAAATTAACTTTTGCCTTGAAGAGATGGTAGGAGATCAAATTTCCAATCATTTGAGATAAGTAGACCAGTGCCTCCTCCTCTCCCAATCATGCAAGAGGTGTGGGAACAAGTGAAATTATTGGAGAGGGCTGCAAGAATGGCAGTGTCCTCAGGTTTGATCCAAGTCTCAGTTAGGGCCATGAGATTAAGACCGGAATGAGTAACAATAGAAGAAATAAATTCTGCTTTGTTTACAGCAGACTGGCAGTTCCAGAGGCCAATTGGAATAGAGAGTGAAGTAGTATAGGATATAGGGACAGGCCATAGATTATTAGGATTGGCCTGTCTCCAATTTACAGTGCGGTGGTTTCTGAGTGTTAGTAGTAATAGTCAGGGCCGGCACCATGGCACCTCAATCGGGGGGGCATTTAAATTTCTAGGAGGGGGGGCACAAATCTCATTGAGCGGGGGGAGGGTGGGAAGGGTTAATGCAACCTGTGATCGCGTGCAGTTGCTGACGCTCACGAAAGCGTGCAATGGCTTTCATATGCGTGCTATTTTTTCCAATTTCACTTTCACTTTCGAACACGTTCAGCAAGGAGGGGAGAGGATGGAAAGAAATGCCCCCCTTTCCATTGATCTCTTTCACCACTGAATCTAGATCTGTCTCTGTCAGAAAGAGATGCATTACAGTTTTTTTGGATTGCTTACACACTAAAATTAAAAGTAGCACACTATTAGCAAAACCTTACACTCAAGAAGCAAAACATCAGCCCATATTTGCACAACTATAAGCACATTGTCAACCTCACACTTGTTGCAAAACTCTACACACAGTGATTTGCAAAACACTAAAACACACTTAACATACATTACACACAAAAAATCTATCATGAAGTCACTTCCTTGCAATACCAAAGCACTGACTGTCAAATTACCGCACCGTCCAACCAATTGGTTCAACACAGACATCAGGTGTGCAAACACTTGTTTGCTTAATTGTAGACACACCAATCAGGTGTATAAGCACTATAAAAAGCAGCAGGTGAGTTCATCGGTCTTCAAGCACAATGGAAAGAGTCAGAGAAAGAGTAAGATGAGGAGGAGAACGAGGAGAACGAGGAGGAGGACGAGGACGAGGAGGAGGACAAGGAGGAGGAGGAAGGGGAGGAAGAGGAATCAACAGAGGAGGAATCAACAGAGGAAGAGGAAGAGATGGAGGCCATGCTGGAGGTAGAGGTAGAGGTAGAGGTAGAGGTAGAGGAAGAGGAAGACAAGAAGGTGCTCAAAGAGGACCGAATCTGACAAATGAGATCCGCGCAACACTGGTTGACCACGTTGTCAACCACGGCCTGATGCTGAGGGAGGCTGGACTGCGAGTACAGCCAAATCTAAGCCGATACACAGTGGCAAGTGTGATAAGAACATTTCGACTGGAAAATAGGTATTGTAAAAGTATCATCATATCAAAAACATCTGCACGGTTTCAGTAACTGCTTACAGTACTGTATTCTATGCACTATCAGCACTTCTGTTACGTTTTGCTGTGAAATTACTGTACTATTGTATACTGTTTTTTTTTTTCTACATAGGATTGAGGGTCAGGAACGACAAGGGGGAAGGCCTCCTATGTTCACAGAACAGCAAGAGAGGGAGATAGTAAACATGGTTTTGGCCAACAATGCTATAACACTCAATCAGCTCCAAGCTAACATTGTCAATAACCATGCCAGTTTCAACGATATCCATCAGGTCTCAACATCAACACTGGCACGCATCCTAAAAAAAAAACATATTCAAATGAAGCAAATTTATCGAGTGCCTTTCGAGCGCAATTCTGAAAGGGTGAAACGACTGCGGCATGATTATGCAGAGGTATGTATTCACTTTAGCAGTGTGATCTTGCATACTGTCTCATAATCTTTTACTGTACTGTAATATGTATACTAGATCTACACTGAACTACACAATTTTGCCTGACACTGTTCTTCAGGGAGTTTTACGAATGGATGGAGAGGAGATCCAGCATGAGTTCATTTACGTAGATGAGGCTGGGTTCAACCTGACGAGAATACGAAGGAGGGGAAGAAACATCATTGGCCACAGGGCTATAGTCAATGTCCCAGGGCAACGTGGGGGTAATATAACACTCTGTGCAGCCATTACACAGAATGGGGCCCTCCACCGCCATGCCCATATGGGCCCTTACAACACAGCACTCATACTTACATTCTTGGACCAATTGCACAACATAACAGCAGCAAATCAAATCGATCATATGCAATACATTGTTGTCTGGGACAATGTGTCTTTCCACCGCTCTGCTCTGGTTCAGAACTGGTTTCAGCAACATCCACATTTCACCGTCCTATATCTTCCACCATACTCTCCATTCCTCAACCCTATAGAAGAGTTTTTCTCAGCATGGCGGTGGAAGGTATATGATCTCCGTCTCCAGGCTGAGGTACCCCTCATCCAAGCCATGGAGGAGGCCTGTGACCAGATGGAGGTAGCAGCAATGCAAGGATGGATTCGTCATTCAAGACATTTCTTTCCAAGGTGTCTTGCTAATGACAACATTGCCTGCGATGTTGATGAAATTCTCTGGCCAGATCCAGCTAGGCGAAGAGACAATGTCTAGTTTTTTTGTTTTTTTTACAGTAAACTTACAGTACAATACGTAAAGTGACATTTTGTTACAGTATTATGAATCTCCATGTCAACATTTTGGGCGTGTTGAGAAATAAATGAGTTTCTTCAGTCTGCAACATTGGTCTTGTGTAGTGGTTGGTGGATTTACATTATATTTGTATTTTGTTGATGGTAGCCTACTCTAATCATAGGGAAGTAGAAGTGCTAAAAGTGTTTTAGGTTTATCACAGCAGAGTGTAACTCGTGCAAACAGAGTATAGTAAATGTGAAACGTGTGTTTCATATGGTAACAAAGTGTGGTTTTTAAACAGAAGTGTATAGTTTTTACAAGAGTGTTTAATTATGCAAAGGATCTGTAGCGTTTTGTTAATTGGGTGTGTGGTTGTGCTAATTGTGTGTAGTGTTTTGAAAACACGGGCCCTGTTTTGAAAATCGTGCTTAAGCAATCCAAAAAAACTGTAATGAGCACACTAGTGTGCTATTTATGAAGGCAGTATCTTTAACACCAAGCATTTCTGCAGACTCTGTTGATCTTCTCCTGGATTCATTTAACTCAAAAGTTAAGAATGTTATTTATGATATTGCTCCGATAAAGGTCAGCAAGAAGACTGGCAGACAAAAATCATTTTGGCGAAAATCAACAGCAGTTCAGAGTATGAAAAGACAATGCAGAAAAGCTGAGCGGATGTGGCAGAAGACGAAACTTGAAATTCACTATAGCATCTATAAAGACAGCCTTCATGCTTTCAATGTGGAACTAGCCACAGCTAGACAGACCTTCTTCTCAAACCTTATAAACAGTAACATAAACAACACTCGTACTCTTTTTGCTATTGTTGAGAGACTGACAAACCCCCCAAGTCAGATTCCCAGTGAAATGCTCTCCGACAGCAAATGCAATGAGTTTACTTCCTTCTTTTCAGAGAAGATCAGTAATATCAGAAAGGAGATTGGCACATCTTCCTGTAATACAGAGGTCACACAGATTCGACTGCAATCTCAAAAAGAAGTGACTATGTCTGTTTTTGAAACAATTGATAGCAAAATTTTGGAAGAAATAGTACAGCATCTTAAATCGTTAACCTGCTATCTTGACACACTTCCCACATCTTTTTTCAAAAGTGTGCTTAACTGTTTAGAAGCAGATCTCTTAGAAGTGGTGAACACCTCACTTCTTTCTGGGTCTTTTCCAAGCTCCCTGAAAACTGCAGTTGTTAAGCCCCTTCTGAAAAAGCGCAATCTTGATAATACCATGTTGAGCAACTATAGACCAATATCAAATCTTCCTTTCATAGGTAAGATTATTGAAAAGATAGTTTTTAATCAGCTGAACAACTACTTAAATTCAAATGGATACCTGGATAATTTTCAATCTGGTTTCCGTGTGCATCACAGCGCAGAGACAGCACTCATTAAGATAATAAATGATATTCGCTTTAATTCTGATTCTGGAAAAATATCAGTGCTGGTACTACTAGATCTTAGTGCTGCGTTTGACACAGTCGATCATAACATACTTCTAGAGAGACTGGAAAACTGGGTCGGGCTTTCTGGGATGGCACTCAAATGGTTCAGGTCATACTTAGAAGGGAGAGGTTATTATGTGAGTATAGGAGAGCATAAGTCTAAGTGACATGCGGTGTCTCACAAGGCTCAATTCTTGCACCGCTCTTGTTTAGCCTGTATATGCTCCCACTAAGTCAGATAATGAGGAAGAACCAAATTGCCTATCACAGCTATGCTGATGATACCCAGATCTACCTAGCCTTATCTCCAAATGACTATAGCCCCATTGACTCCCTCTGCCAATGCATTGATGAAATTAACAGTTGGATGTGCCAAAACTTTCTTCAGTTAAACAAGGAGAAAACTGAAGTCATTGCATTTGGAAACAAAGATGAAGTTCTCAAGGTGAATGCATACCTGGACTCTAGGGGTCAAACAACTAGTCATGTCAAAGCAGTAACTAAATCAGCATAGTATCATCTCAAAAACATTGCAAAAATTAGATGTTTTGTTTCCAATCACGACTTGGAGAAACTTGTTCATCACCAGCAGGGTGGATTATTGTAATGGTCTCCTCACCGGCCTTCCAAAGAAGACCATTAGACAGCTGCAGCTCATCCAGAATGCTGCTGCCAGGATTCTGACTAGAACCAGAAAATCTGAGCATATCACACCAGTCCTCAAGTCCTTACACTGGCTTCCAGTTACATTTAGGATTGATTTTAAAGTACTTTTACTTGTTTATAAGTCACTCAATGGCCTAGGACCTAAATACATTGCAGATATGCTCACTGAATATAAACCTAACAGACCACTCAGATCATTAGGATCGAGTCAGTTAGAAATACCAAGGGTTCACACAAAACAAGGGGAGTCCGCTTTTAGCTATTATGCCGCCCGCAGCTGGAACCAGCTTCCAGAAGAGATCAGATGTGCTAAAACATTAGCCACATTTAAATCCAGACTCAAAACTCATCTGTTTGGCTGTGCATTTGTTGAATGAACACTGTGCTACGTCCGAACTGACTGCACTGTATTTTATGTATAATCATTTTCTATTTAACTGTTTTAAATTTAATTTTAAATCAATTTCTATATCATTTTAAAATTCCTTGTTTTTATTATTTTTAATTCCTTGTTTTTATTGCTGTGAATGACTATTTCACTTTCTTTTATGTAAAGCACTTTGAATTACCACTGTGTATGAAATGTGCTATTTAAATAAACTTGCCTTGCCCTTGACACTGGCCCTAGAACAATGAACAATGTAGAACAATCTTTTGTTTGTAAATTCACTTTTTATCGGTTTTTATTTTGATAAACATGACAATACGCTATAGCATTAATATAACATGAAAATAGTTTGTAACCCTATTAAACCCCGGGATGAAATACAGTGAGAGGGTCTGGTAAATTGCGAATTAGCTGTCATTATCAAAACTCATGCAGCCAGCCGTGCTGGAGAAACTGCGATGACCGTATAACCCACAACTGCTCACAAATCACTCTTGCGGTAGCCTACTGATTACACTGCTTCAAGTCAGATGCTGATTGATCTGCTCAAATCGAAAACAACTTTATGCACTCTGCAGACGGTGTGCCCAGTGCTCCTCCAATTAATCATCCATTAATGGTTTGAACAAATAAGTTCATTAAGAAAACTGAAGGGGCAAGGGGACAGGTGCGGGTGATTAATACTCAGGTGATTGTGATCTGGTGTGCGATGGGGCTGATGACTGTGGTGACTGTGACTCCCTGACACATGTGGTGTATGCCATGCCTCGTCTTATTCGTTTCTGTTAATAAATGTTATATAAATTAATTTGACATTGTACTCTTTTATTGTTGTGCTTTCCATTAAGAGTAATAATGAATTAATCTTACAAGCATTCATTTTAGTCTTAGAAAGGAAAAAGTGTAAAGATGTAAAAAGAGCAACAGACAATTTTTTTTCTTGTAAAACGTGAAAAGCAAACGTGTTCCGGTGTTACCAGTAATACTGGTTTTGTCGCAAGTTTATATACTGGTGTGAAAATTTCCACACCGTCACATCTAGAACATACTGTACTTCCAGTTGACAGAAGCAACGTATAATGTGTTCCTGTGGCTCAGTGGTAGAGCATTGAGTTAGCAGCGCAACAGGTTGTGGGTTCGATTCCCAGGGAACACACATAGTGATAAAACATGTATATCCTGAATGTACTGTAAGTCGCTTTGGATAAAAGTGTCTGCTAAATGCATAAATGTAAATGTAAATATGTATATATATATATATACTGTATATATATAGAAAAATATATATAGGCCTATTTAAATCATAAAAGGTTTATCACAGTAGTATAATAAAAAGTTTGGAAGACCATGATGACCAACTAAAGTTAAAAAGTAAATCATACAGAGTAGTTGTGTGAGTCATAAAGTCAAAGGGCCCATTCACACAGAACCTCAAAAACAGGTAGTGGAATGGGGGGAAAAAAACAAGGCCTCATGACATATTTTTTAAAGTTGAAATTTGACTTGAATGCTGCATGTTTAGAACCAGTGGGATGGGAAAACACGTTCTGTATGAAAGGCCCATTAGGCTATTTGACAAAAGAATGAATGAAGGAGTACATTCACAAGCGGAGCTGTCTTGTTATTACAGGATTTATTACAGGCTGAACTGGCCATAAAAAACAAAAAAAAACAAGCCATTTGAAATTACAGGCAACCACTGCATTTGAATCACAGTCCAAACAAAGATGCTACATACATGTTGCATGCAGTGTAAAAAAAAAAGATTAAATTTTTATAGAAAAAAAAGACATAAAAAAAAACAACAAAAAAAAAACTCAGCAGCACAGGGTGTGTCACGAATCCAGGCCACGAACTTTCAGACACTCACCACTAGAGGTCACTCACCCACCACATGGACTTTCACACCGTCACAGATCACACTAAGGACTACATTTCCCAGCATCCACTGCACCCACACAGCTGTTCACCATTTATCCCGCACGCACCTGCAAACAATCACGCAATCACCATCACCCAATCACACGCACACACAAGCACTATAAATACCATGGACATTCATTCACACGCTGCCGAGTATTGTTAGCCAGTCTGCATACGAAGCGTTTTCCCAGTTTCCCAGTTTCCTAGTTTCCCGTGGTTGATTTCCTGGTTCCTGATTCCTGCCCGTGTTCTTAGTTTATTCTCTCCGCCTTGCCCTCTGGATACTGTACGCCGATCTCCGACCCACGCTTGCCTTGGATTATTCTTGTGTCTTGCCCATGCCATACCTGTTTGCCATTGATCGACCCTGCCTGTATTGACCATGTTTATTAATAAAGCCTTGCGAATGGATCCACCTGTCTCACGTCTCTTCAGACCCGTAACAGAATACTCGGCCAAACAAGGATCCAGCGGCTTTCCCAAACAACATGGGTCAGGTATGGATACAGCAATCATGTTACTAGCCATCAAGCAGGGAACTCGATCACTTGACGGTTACATCACGGAATATTTGGCTTTGGCTAATGGCTCAGATTTACCAGACTGTTTATTAATAGACTTTTTCTGTGATGGCCTTAACCAGCCGTTGAAATCTAACGTAATTCAAAATGGCCCTCGTCTGACATTAAGTCATTTCCTGGATTATGCTCTGTGGACTGTGGATTCAGCATTTACTGTGGGGGTCGCGGAGGAACGAGACACCGCACCCAATTGTGACATCGCAGCTGCGCTAGAATACGCTCACAAAATGGCGGCCACAACAACACCTCGTCATGTCACTGCAGTTAAAGAGTCAAGTCAAGTCACCGCTGCTGTTAAAGAGTCAAGTCAAATCACCGCTGCTGTTAAAGAGTCAAGTCAAGTCACCGCTGCTGTTAAAGAGTCAAGTCAAGTCACCGCTGCTGTTAAAGAGTCAAGTCAAGTCACCGCTGCTGTTAAAGAGTCAAGTCAAGTCACCGCTGCTGTTAAAAGGTCAAGTCGAGCTACAGTTGATCGTCACAAGGCAAACCAAAACACAATTGATCATCACAAGTCAAGCAAAGCCACAGTTGATCATCACAAGTCAAGCCAAGCCACCAGTGATCTCCGTGAGTCAAGCAAAGCCACAGCCTATGTTAAAAAGCCAAGTCAAGTCGCCGCTGATGTTAGAGAACCAAGTCAAGTCACAGCCAATGTTAAAAGATCAAGTCAAGCTACAGGTGATCGTCACAAGTCAAGCCAAGGCACCGTTGATCGTCACGTGTCCAGCCAAGCCACCTGTGATCTCCGTGAGTCAAGCCAAAGCACAGTTGATCATCACAAGTCAAGCCAAGGCACAGTTGATCGTCACGTGTCCAGCCAAGCCACCTGTGATCTCCGTGAGTCAAGCCAAGGCACAGTTGATCATCACAAGTCAAGCCAAGCCACAGTTGATTGTCACAAGTCAAGCCAAGCCACAGTTGATTGTCACATGTCAAGCCAAGCCACCTGTGATCTCTGTGAGTCACGCCACGCCTCAGCTCTCCAGCCAGAGTCACGCCATGCCTCAGCTCTCCAGCCAGAGTCACGCCATACCTCAGCTCTCCAGCCAGAGTCACGCCATGCCTCAGCTCTCCAGCCAGAGTCACGCCATGCCTCGGCTCTCCAGCCAGAGTCACGCCATGCCTCAGCTCTCCAGCCAGAGTCACGCCAAGCCTCAGCTCTCCAGCCAGAGTCACGCCAAGCCTCAGCTGACCAGCCAGAGTCAGTCCACGTCACAGCTGACCAGCCAGAGTCAGTCCACGTCACAGCCGACCAGCCAGAGTCAGTCCACGTCACAGCCGACCAGCCAGAGTCAGTCCACGTCACAGCCGACCAGCCAGAGTCAGTCCACGTCGCAGCCGACCAGCCAGAGTCAGTCCACGTCGCAGCCGACCAGCCAGAGTCAGTCCACGTCGCAGCCGACCAGCCAGAGTCAGTCCACGTCGCAGCCGACCAGCCAGAGTCAGTCCACGTCGCAGCCGACCAGCCAGAGTCAGTCCACGTCGCAGCCGACCAGCCAGAGTCAGTCCACGTCGCAGCCGACCAGCCAGAGTCAGTCCACGTCGCAGCCGACCAGCCAGAGTCAGTCCACGTCGCAGCCGACCAGCCAGAGTCAGTCCACGTCGCAGCCGACCAGCCAGAGTCAGTCCACGTCTCAGCCGAACTGCCAGAGCCTCTTCAAGTCTCAGCCGAACTGCCAGAGCCTCTTCAAGTCTCAGCCGAACTGCCAGAGCCTCTTCAAGTCTCAGCCGAACTGCCAGAGTCTCTTCACGTCTCAGCCGAACTGCTAGACTCTGTCACACCGAGAGAATTAAGGTCAGTCCTTCGAGTTCTCCGGTTGATATCCAGCTTGAGGGATGCACCGCTGGTGTCTGTACGCACTGCTGGTATCCCCAAGTCCACTCACTCAGATCCTTCTGTCCATGAACTGATCACCCTGTCTGAAGTGCTTCCCAGGGTGGGGATGGCACTATGTTGCATTTTGGCCACCTACACCACCACTGTACTGCCCCAAGGGAGGGCAGCTGCCGCAGAACCTCCCCAAGCGGTGATGCTCGCCTCAGTCCCTTGCAAGGTGGTGGTGCCCAGCAATATACTCTCACCCGGTCATGGTACCACCGTAGAACCTCCAGAGGTGGCGGCATTAGCTGCAGAACCTCCAGAGGTGTCGGTGGTATCCTCCCATGAACTCTCGCCTTGTCCTGTCACGGCTAAGGAGGCCGTCCATGAACTCTCACTCTGTCCTGCCCCGGCCATGGAGGCCGTCTATGAACTCTCGCTCTGTCCTGACATGACTAAGGAGGCCGCCTGTGAACTCTCGCCCTGTCCTGACACAGCTATGGAGGCTGCCTGTGACTCCCAGACCTGCTCTGTCACGGCTCCTGAGACCAGGATGGCTCTCTCTATGTTGTCTGTCTCTACTCTCCCTGTGTGGTCTGTCTCTGCTCCCTCTGTGTTGTCTGTCTCTGTTTTCCCCCAGATCTCCGACCAAGACATGGTTTCCTGCCCAGGCTACGGCCCTACTCCGGTCTGGTGGGCTCCAGGTCCGTCGGCTCCGCCATGGGGAGCTCCTGTCATGCCTGCTCTGCCCTGGGGGACTCCAGTCCCGTCCGCTCCGCCCTGGTGGGCTCCAGTCCCGTCCGCTCCGCCCTGGTGGGTCCTGGTCCCGTCTGCTCCACCCTGGGGGGCTCCGGTCCGGCCTGCTCCGCCCTGGGGGGCTCCAGTCCCGTCCACTCTGCCCCGGTGGACTCCAGGTCCGTCTGCTCCGCCCTGGGGGGCTCCAGTTCTGCCTGCTCCACCCTGGCGGGCCCCAGCTCCGTCCACTCCGCCCCGGTGGGCACCAGCTCCGTCCGCTCCACCCTGGATTATAGGAGCGTCTGGAAGCCGCTCATTGGGGGGGGGCTATGTCACGAATCCAGGCCACGAACTTTCAGACACTCACCACTAGAGGTCACTCACCCACCACATGGACTTTCACACCGTCACAGATCACACTAAGGACTACATTTCCCAGCATCCACTGCACCCACACAGCTGTTCACCATTTATCCCGCACGCACCTGCAAACAATCACGCAATCACCATCACCCAATCACACGCACACACAAGCACTATAAATACCATGGACATTCATTCACACGCTGCCGAGTATTGTTAGCCAGTCTGCATACGAAGCGTTTTCCCAGTTTCCCAGTTTCCCAGTTTCCTAGTTTCCTAGTTTCCCGTGGTTGATTTCCTGGTTCCTGATTCCTGCCCGTGTTCTTAGTTTATTCTCTCCGCCTTGCCCTCTGGATACTGCACGCCGATCTCCGACCCACGCTTGCCTTGGATTATTCTTGTGTCTTGCCCATGCCATACCTGTTTGCCATTGATCGACCCTGCCTGTATTGACCATGTTTATTAATAAAGCCTTGCGAATGGATCCACCTGTCTCACGTCTCTTCAGACCCGTAACAGGGTGCCAATCCTTTACCATTAATGGAAATTAAAGAATTTTTTTTAAAATGGTCAATGTGTACTGTTAAATGAATGCAACGACACCAGAGATGTAGCGAATATCTGAATGTTTACTGTTACTCTCTACTTTTTCAAGCCGTCCTGCTCTAGGCAGGACTAAACGATCACAGCACAATCAGACATGCATCATTTTTAAGATTATTTTTATTTGTCACATACACAATTGCATAGAGACTATATAAACAGTAGTGAAATGTACTCTCTTGACTCCTGACTCTCTGTGGTCATTAAAAATCCCATGGCACTTCTCGTAAAGAGTAGGGGTGTAACCCCGGTGTCCTGGCCAAATTCCCTCCACTGGCCCTTGTCACTCATGGCCTCCTAATAATCTCCATCCACTTGACTGGCTCTATCTCTCTCTCCTCTCCACCTGTAGCTGGTGTGTGGTGAGCGCACTGGCGCCGTTGTCCTGTGGCTGCCGTCGCATCATCCAAGTGGATGCTGCACACTGGTGGTGGTTGAGGAGAGACCCGACCCCCCCCCCCAAGTCCGACTCGCTATCCATTAGGCCATGACTGCCCCAGGCATCATGACTGCCGAACAGTCTCTGTGAACAGAACGGTGCATTCCTATGTCCTACAGTGGACACAACATTTCCCCCCCTAACTGACTCTAAAGAACAGAATTAAATAACTCCACCATAACACAAGTAAAAGCCGTGTGGTGATCGTGTACTTGACCACTGCTACTCTCCTTTCCGGGACGACTACAAATCGCTCCCCCGCCCACTTTTCGGCAAATCAGATCATTCTTCCGTTCTGCTCCTGCCTGCTTATAGGCAGAAACTGAAATGAGAAGCACCCGCCCTCAGGACAATTCAATGCTGGTCGGACCAATCGGACGTTATACTGCAGGACTGTTTTGATCACGTGGACTGGGACATGTTCCGGGCAGCGTCTGATGATGACATAGAGGCTTTCTCAGATTCTGTAACGTGTTTCATCAGGAAGTGCGTAGAGGACGTGGTTCCGACAAAAACAATCCGTATCTACCCCAACCAAAAACCGTGGATTAACAGCGATGTTCGAGCAGCCTTGTCAGCGCGGACATCTACCTTTAAATCCGGGAATTTTGACAATCGAAAACAAGCCAGTTACGATCTCAGGAAATCCATCAAAGCCACCAAACGACAATATAAAAACAAAGTTGAAGAACAATTCAACACCAACAACGCAAGAAGCATGTGGCAGGGCATCAATAACATCACAGATTTTAAAGGGAATAAACCAGCTACAGTGAACATTGCGCCTCTCTACCGGACGAGCTTAATCTTTTTTATGCTCGTTTCGAGGCTCACAACACCGCCCACACAGAGAGCGCTCCCGCGGCTGTTGCAGAGGAGGTGAGTGCAATCTCCATTTCTGTCGTGGATGTAACACGGTCCTTCAAACGGGTGAATATCCACAAGGCTGTGGGTCCTGATGGCATCCCAGGCCATGTGCTCCGAGCATGTGCATTCCAGCTAGCCGGGGTTTTCACAGACATTTTCAACCTCTCCCTCTCTCTGTCTGTGGTTCCCTTATGCTTCAAAAAATCCACAATTGTGCCCATACCAAAGAAAAATAAAATCACATGCTTGAATGACTGGAGGCCTGTTGCTCTGACACCCATCTTCAGCAAGTGTTTTGAGAAACTCATCAGAGACTACATCTGCTCTGTGCTGCCTGCCTCACTGGATCTGCTGCAATTTGCATATCGCAGCAACCGTTCCACAGACGATGCTATTGCCTTCACCCTGCTGCTCTCTCCCACCTGGAAAACAAGAATGCCTATGTGAGGATGCTGTTTGTGGACTACAGCTCCGCATTCAATACCATAGTGCCTGCCACACTGGTTGCGAAACTCCAGAATCTAGGACTAAACAGATCTCTGTGAAGCTGGATCCTGGACTTTCTGACAGGCAGAAGTCAGGTGGTCAGAATGGGCAACAACACTTCATCTCCGCTGACCCTCAACACTGGTGCTCCGCAGGGCTGCGTTCTCAGCCCACTCCTGTACTTCCTGTACACACATGACTGTACAGCCACACACAGCTCCAACGTCATCGTCAAATTCGCTGACGACACAACGGTGATAGGCCTGATCACTGACAACAATGAGACAGCCTACAGAGCGGAGGTGAGTACCCTGACTAAATGGTGTCAGGAGAACCACATCTCACTCAACATCGACAAGACCAAGGAGCTGGTGGTGGATTTCAGGAGACAGAGCAGAGAACACACACCCATCACCATCGACAAGACACCTGTGGAGCGGGTAAACAGCTTTAAGTTCCTCGGCGTTCACATCACCGAGGATCTCACATGGTCTGCTCACACAGATGCAGTGCTGAAGAAGTCACATCAACGCCTCTTCTTTCTGAGACGGCTAAGGAAGTTTGGAATGAGCCACAGCATCCTAAGATCATTCTACACCTGCACTGTAGAGAGCATCCTGACCGGCTGCATCACCGCCTGGTTTAGAAACAGCACCGCTGGCAACCACAAAGCTCTGCAAAGGGTTGTGTGAACTGCCCACCACATTGTTGGAGGTGAGCTTCCCTCCCTCCAGGGTATCTACACCAGGCGGTGTATAAGGAAAGCCCGGAGGATCACCAATGACTCCAGCCACCCGTCCCACAGACTGTTCTCTCTGCTGCCCTCAGGAAGATGTCTCCGCAGCATCCGATCCCGCACTAGCCGACTGAGGGATAGCTTTTTCCCTCAGGTTATCAGGCTAATGAACAGTCAGAACTAATACACCCTACAGCACACTCCCACTTTACGATATGCCACGCACTGCACTTTAACTCCACAGTTCAAACTGGACTACACGTACACACTGCACTAATACAACAATCTATCTGCTAACACTGGATACCATCCAATGCACATCAATGACATTTGCGTATCCAGCTTTTGTATAATCTACTGCACCTTTGCATATTACTGTGTGTGTATATATGTGTACATAATGTAGAATGTGTACATACGGTGTATAATGTGTATTGATAACTGTAAGTATGTCTAACAGTACACTGTGTGTACTGAGTATATGTATGTGTATATTGCACATTGTCTGTATAAGTCTAAGTATGTAATGGTACTGTCTATATGTTAATTGTTTCTGCACTGTATGGAGCAAGCTCTCAAGAATTTCACTCATCAAGGCACATGTGCTGTGATGATGTGACAATAAAAGTGATTTGATTTGATTTGATAAAACTGTCTACACATGAAAAGTGGCAACAAAGTCCTTCAAGTAACTTGGCCATGATCTGTTACACACTGGCCGTGGGGAGAAAGAATGCTTATATTGAGCTGAATGGCCTGAAGACCCCAGGGCGAAACAGGAGATAGGGCAAAGAGTGTGCATTTTGTCTGTCAGCCTGGGGTGCTGCAATTCCCTGTTCTGGTGAGGGGAGGGTATGTGGCAGGTCTTCACTGCTTTGTGAGCCAACTGAGGTAGGCGAAGCGACTTTCTTAAGGCGGCTAGCATGCCATCGGGTACCATCCTCCAGAAGATATGATGCTCTGCCCATCCGATGAGTAACAATCAGAGGTTTGGACCAGAACGAAGCCAGTTTGTTGTTCCTATGTGGCCTGCGTACTCTCACTCAGTCATGATCTGCAATATCTGACTCTTTAGCCCATCTGCTAGGTGTTTTTTTTTTTTTTTTTATCAAATAGAATAGAATAGGTAAGACCACTCTCGCTGCTGCATTCTGTATCAGTTGCAGAGGCTTGATAGTACATACGGGAAGGCCTGCCAAGAGAGCATTACAATAGTCCAGTCTGGAGAGAACAAGAGCTTGAACAAGAAGTTGTGCAGCTTTCTCTGATAGGAAGGGTCTAATCTTCCTGATGTTGTATAAGGCAAATCTGCAGGACCGGGCCGTTGTAGCTATATGGTCTGTAAAATTAACTGATCATCGATCACAACTCCAAGATTCCTGACTGTCCTGGAAAGAGTTATGGTTGACAAACCCATCTGTATAGAGAAGTTGTGATGAAGTGCTGAGTTGACTGAGATTACAAGCAGTTCTGTCTTAGCAAGGTTGAGTTGAAGGTGATGGTTCTTCATCCAGCCAGGAGAAATTGTGAGGTTAGAAGTGATGAGGAAGACCACCACATTCGGTCCGCAACACACCTCTACTTAAACCCACCAGCTCATTATGCACAGAGCAATTTTAAACACCACTTAGTAACATAAAAAATATAACACAAAACAGAAATAAAAATGCTATCTATACATCTATCCAGGGCTCTGAACCGGTTCAAGGAATGAAAACGAAAACCGGAAACGAACGAAATTTTGACAGGAACAGAACCAGAAACGAAATCAAATTTTATAGTTCCGAACAGAACCCCAAAAAATTGAAATGGCCATTAACCGGTTAATAACGTTATTTTATCGTTCCATTTAATATTTGAAATTTGCTGTCAACCAATCACGAATTCAAGTAGTAGGCTACGCCCTATATTGCAAATGTGGCGCTGACGCCTCTCCCAATGCGTGAAATGGTCGCGCGCTCAGCTGTGAACTCCATAGGTAAGTCACAATGGCAATGCACCGGCGTTAGAGTTTATCCGAGGATAGTGTAAGATGGATTCAACAGATCACACGCACCTGCTGCACTTCTGTGAAAGGAGAAAACAGAATAAAACTATAGGCTTACATAAAAAGGAATATGTAGAGGCTATATGCACGAAATATATTTAACTTAAATCATTGACAGATGAACAAAACGAAAGAAAAAAAAGAGCTGAGTTTCGGTTTATTGTGACACGATCCAAAGTTCACGTAAAGGAAAACGACAGCAGAAAGTAGTTTTCTTTATTTTGCAAAAGCTTGACAGTTTTGAACGTCTTGCTTCTGTATACCAGTATGTTATCACGCCGGCGCTTAACGCGCACACAGACAACATATTTTTGCGATATTGCAGCCTGTTCATTATCAAAATACAGTTAAAGAACCATATAATAAGTTGCACTGCTCCGTTGTACAATCTGTTGCATTCAGCGTGACCATTATGCTGATATGTGAAGGATGATGATCGATGCGAGTGAAGCACAAAGTATATTTCATAAATAATAATATTTTACCATCCAGACGTCACGAATATGAATACATTTGGATTTGTGCCGAATGAGAGAGGTAGGCATCAGTTTCACCTTAAATTAAATTGTTTTTAGCTTTACATTTATATAGCCTAAACGCTTTAAATCGCCTTAACTTTAGAGGATTTGTTGTGGAGAGAAGGGAACTTTAACTGTGTTTTTACTGGCATTTTAGCCTTCATTATTTCTGAATGTAATCATAAAATGCGACTTAGCCTATGTTTTTTTTCCTCTCAAAACGCAATTTTATAAGGGCGTTTAACAATGCAGCAAACATCTTGAAAAAATACTTTAATGTCGTTAAAGCGTTAGGAGATTTTTTCTTTTGTTTAATAGGCTACATTTGGCCAAAATCTATAAAAGACTATGCTGTATTGGCTATGAGCTGGTTAAGATACCAGATTTTCTGTGTTGTTGTTTTCTTTTTCTTTTTTTGAGTAAAGAAAACGCTGTACTTTATTATTATTTTTATTATAGGCAAAGAAATAAAAAAATAACGTTATTAACCGATTTCGGAACGATAATAATACATGAGGAACGCAGGACCAGAAACGTTAAAATGAAGCAGCAATCGATCAGCAGAAGAGAACATCAGTTTGTAAGTGTTTTGTCTTGTTTTCTCATTAGATTTCAGCTCAGTTGTCGTTGCTAGGAACCATTATTTTTGCATACTGTGTTTTACCTGGTAAACGCGTTCGCAAGTCGTGTTTGTTCTCGTGCTTATCGCGGGAGTTCCCAGTTTCGGTTTGCTAAGTAGAAAGGCGTGGTCTAAGCCAGAGAAAGTACTTATTTACCTGACTCAGTGACATTTGTTAGAAGGAGCAATCGATCAGCAGAAGAGAACATCAGTTTGTAAGTGTTTTGTCTTGTTTTCTCATTAGATTTCAGCTCAGTTGTCGTTGCTAGGAACCATTACTTTTGCATACTGTGTTTTACCTGGTAAACGCGTTCGTAAGTCACGTTTGTTCTCGTGCTTATCGCGGGAGTTCCCAGTTTCGGTTTGCTAAGTAGAAAGGCGTGGTCTAAGCCAGAGAAAGTACTTATTTACCTGACTCAGTGACATTTGTTAGAAGGAGCAATCGATCAGCAGAAGAGAACATCAGTTTGTAAGTGTTTTGTCTTGTTTTCTCATTAGATTTCAGCTCAGTTGTCGTTGCTAGGAACCATTACTTTTGCATACTGTGTTTTACCTGGTAAACGCGTTCGCAAGTCGCGTTTGTTCTCGTGCTTATCGCGGGAGTTCCCAGTTTCGGTTTGCTAAGTAGAAAGGCGTGGTCAGCTGACTTCAGGGACTAGTAATTAGGCAAGTATAAAACTGGTTTGTACACCGCGGCAGCCCTCGTGTGAAGCCCTCCTCGTGTGAAGACCGACGAGTGTAAAGACGATCGACTCTACCTTGCACGACTCCACCGAGCAAGGACACCGACAAGGCACTTGAGTATTGCTTTCTCCCCTTTCTTTACTTTTTGTCTAACTTGTACTCATCTAATTGTTTAATCAATTGTACTCACTATGTGCTTTCAAATCTGTACTATCACTACTAACACTCGGAGAGCACGCACTGTACGTTGGAGGCAGGCCAATCCTAATAATCTACGAACGGTCCCTCTGTCCTCTACTACTTTACTCTCTGTTCCAATTGGTCTTTGGAACTGCCAGTCTGCTGTAAACAAAGCAGATTTTATTCCTTCTATTGCTACCCTTTCCGGTCTCAACCTCATGGCCCTAACTGAGACTTGGATCAAACCTGAGGACACTGCCACTCCTGCAGCTCTCTCCACTAATTTCACTTTTTCCCACACCCCTCGCACGATTGGGAGGGGTGGAGGCACCGGTCTCCTTATTTCAAATGAATGGAAATTTGATCTTCTACCATCTCCTACAGGCAACAGTTCATTTGAATCTCATGCAATTACTATTACTCACCCTGCTAAAATCCACGTTGTAGTTGTGTATCGTCCCCCAGGTCAACTGGGTGACTTCTTGGAGGAGTTGGATGTGCTACTCTCAAACTTTCCTGAAGATGGTACTCCTCTGGTACTGCTCGGTGACTTCAACATCCACCTAGAAAAACCCCAGGCTACTGACTTCAACACTCTTCTCACTTCATTTGACCTCAAACGAGTGTCTACTACGGCTACTCACAAATCAGGTAACCGACTGGACCTCATCTACACACGCTACTGCTCCACTGACAACACATTAGTAACTCCGCTGCACACCTCAGACCACTTCCTCATCACTTCTAACCTCACACTAACTCCTGAAATAGCACACGCTCCTTCGCAGGTCACCTTTCGGCGTAACCTACGCTCGCTCTCTCCCTCTCGCCTATCCTCAATGGTTTCATCCGCACTACCTTCACCCTCTCAGTTTTCAGCACTCGACACAAACAGTGCTACTGACGCTCTTTGCTTCACTCTAACATCTTGCTTAGACAACTCATGTCCATCCTCAGAAAGATGGGCATCTCAGGAACCGCCCTCCTGTGGTTTGAGTCTTACCTCTCAGATAGGTCCTTCAGGGTGTCTTGGAGGGGTGAGGTTTCAAAGTCACAACTTCTTGCTACTGGAGTTCCTCAAGGCTCAGTGCTTGGACCACTTCTCTTCTCCATCTACATGTTGTCATTAGGATTGGTTATTCAGAAGCATGGCTTTTCCTACCACTGCTATGCTGATGACACTCAACTCTACTTCTCATTCCAACCAGATGATCCGACGGTAACAGATCGCATTGCAGCCTGTCTGAGTGACATTTCTAGCTGGATGATGGACCATCACCTTCAGCTCAATCTTGCTAAGACAGAACTGCTCGTGTTCTCTGCCAACCCATCACTTCACCACAACTTCTCTATACAGCTGGGTTCATCAACCATAACTCCTTCCAGGACTGCCAGGAACCTTGGAGTTGTGATCGATGATCAGTTAAGCTTCACAGACCATATTGCTACAATGGCCCGGTCCTGCAGATTTGCCTTATACAACATTAGGAAGATTAGGCCCTTCCTGCAAGAGCAAGCTGCACAACTCCTTGTCCAAGCTCTTGTTCTCTCCAGACTGGACTATTGTAATGCTCTCTTGGCGGGCCTTCCCGCATGTACTATCAAGCCTCTGCAACTGATCCAGAATGCAGCAGCCAGAGTGGTCTTTAATGAGCCAAAAAAAGCTCACGTTACCCCTCTCTTCATCAGGTTACACTGGCTACCAATAGCCGCTCGCATCAAATTCAAGGTACTGATGTTTGCCTACAAGACCACAACTGCCACTGCACCAATATACCTAAACTCGCTGGTTCAAACTTATGTGCCCTCCAGAAGCTTGCGTTCTGCAAGTGAACGACGCCTTGTGGTGCCATCCCAAAGAGGTACCAAATCACTCTCACGGACCTTTTCCTGGACTGTGCCCAGCTGGTGGAATGACCTCCCGATCTCAATTCGAACAGCTGAGTCTTTAGCCATTTTCAAAAAACATCTAAAGACACATCTTTTTCGCCAGCACCTGACTAACTAATACTAACTTACCTATTCTATTTAAAAAAAAAAAAAAAAAAAAAAAAAAAAATTCCTAGCTACGTGTACTGTGCTAGACTAACTGAGACTTGTCATGACACTTGTATACTGTTGCTCTCTCGATGGTCTGATTGCTTCTATTGTTCTCCTCATTTGTACGTCGCTTTGGATAAAAGCGTCTGCTAAATGATTAAATGTAAATGTAAATGTAAAATATCGATTCTGCTCGGAGTGAACTGATTTAAAAAAAATTGTTTTCAAGCCCTGTATCTATCTATCTTTTTTTATTGAAATTCTTATCATTAACATTAACGAATGACTGGCATACTTCTTACATTATAATTTGTCTTTCCTGGTGTATATGACAAATAGTAAATAATTTAGAATAATTTTTACACATCTCTTTTAGAGGGACAATTTAATTTCGCTAAAGTTAAATGCCTACGATAATATCAGTCCATATGACAATACTCTGCTCTGCTCTAGAAGACTTGGGATGTAGTGCAGAATGTGGACTGTTTTTATGGTGACTTTCTATTGGTCCTTCAGAAATAATTCTAATATGCTGATTTGCTGCTGAAGAAACATTTCTGATTATTATTCAGAATGTATATATATATATATACACGGTATATACTGTGTATATGTATATATATAAATATATACTGCTGCACTGAGCAGAGCACGCTGAATTAAATAGAATTTTTGCCTCAAGTGGGCCACGCGGGCCATTTGTCTGGGCCTATGGACAGATATAGTCTACGTACAGCAGCTCACCTGTAAAATGGCCAGTCCGCCACTGGAGCAGAGTGTTGAAGTCAGCAGCCCGGGGTTTTTCTAGGTGGATGTTGAAGTCACCGAGCAGTACCAGAGGAGTACCGTCCTCAGGAAAGTTTGATAGTAACACATCCAACTCCTCCAAGGAGTTACCCAGTTGACCTGGGGGACGATAAACCGGGTGGGTAATAGTAATTGCATGTGATTCAAATGAACCGTTGCCTGGAAGAGATGGTAGGAAATCAAATTTCCAATCATTTGAGATAAGTAGACCAGTACCTCCTCCTCTACCAATCGTGCAAGAGGTGTGGGAACAAGTGAAATTAGTGGAGAGGGCTGCAAGAGTGGGTGTGTCCTCAGGTTTGATCCAAGTCTCAGTTAGGGCCATGAGATTAAGACCGGAATGAGTAGCAATAGAATAAATAAATTCTGCTTTGTTTACAGCAGACTGGCAGTTCCAGAGGCCAATTGGAATAGAGAGTGAAGTAGTATAGGACATATGGACAGGCCGTAGATTATTAGGATTGGCTTGTCTCCAACTTAGTGGTGGTTTCTCAGTGTTAGTAGTAATAGTCAGGGCCGGCACCAGGGTACCTCAGTCGGGGGGGCATTTAAATTTCTAGGGGGGGCACAAATCTCATTGAGCGGGGGGAGGGGGGGTTGGGTTAATGCAACCTGTGATTGCGCGCAGTTGCTGACGCTCACAAAAGCGTGCAATGGCTTTCATATGCACGCTATTTTTTCCGATTTCACTTTCACTTTCGAACACGTTCAGTAAGGAGGGGAGAGGATGGAAAGGGATGCCCCCCTTGATGCCGGCCCTGGAACAATGAACAATGTAGAACAATCTTTTGTTTGTAAATTCACTTTTTATCGGTTTTTATTTTGATAAACATGACAATACGCTATAGCTTTAATATAACATGAAAATAGTTTGTAACCCTATTAAAGCACGGGATGAAATACAGTGAGTGGGACTTGTAAATTGCAAATTAGCTGTCATCATCAAGACTCATGCCAGCCACGCTGGAGAAACTGCGATGACCGTATAACCCGCATCTGCTCACGAAGCACTCTTGCGGTAGCCTACTGATTACACTGCTTCAAGTCAAACTCTGATTGATCTGTTCAAATCGAATACAACTTTATACACTCTGCAGATGGTGTGCCCATGCTCCTCTAATTAATCATCCATTAACAGTTTAATCAAATTAGTTCATTAAACTGAAGAGGACAGGTGTGGGTGATAAGTATTCAGGTGATTGTGATCTAGTGTGCGATGGGGCTGATGACTGTGGTGACTGTGGTGATGACAGCGGTGACTGTTGGACTGTTTACATGAGACGTTATCTAATCCGAATGAAAACAAATAGCCTACAAAATATCAGACGCGGCTCGTCTATATGGGCAAAATATTCATCCACTGTTCCACAACATAGACCTCTATAAAAACTGAAGAATTGGAAATGTGTTCAGCATTCTGCAACAAATATTTTTCAGATGTTCTATACTATTTTAAGTCGTAAAGTAAGCAGTATATATTAAAATCGTGCACATGCATGCCATGGCTTTAGAAGGCATGTATACATGATACTAAGCGGGACAGACGGTGCCTGAGACCTCCCAAGCTCACCAGCGCCCCATAATTTTGCAATGTAACTCTGTGGTGAAAAGGGGAACTGCAGTGCGCTCTAATTGAGAGCCATTTGGGCAGTTCTGAGACTGCCCCGCTTACCTTACCTTAACTTATGTTACCTTACGTGAACCTTGCTCCAAGGCGATATCAATCCGCTTTCAGCTATGTGTCTGCATCACTTCAATAACTAGTTGGCATGTCTGTTTTTTTCTATGTGGAGTAGTGGATCAAATTAACAAATTATAAATCCTTTAGTTTCAAATGTTCTCACATGAATAGCCTTTATAGAGTTATATTGTTTGTTTTATTATTATTCTGAGAATAGACATATGATCGTCTTTCCTCACCCGAATTGCTCCACAACTTGTAACATTCTAAATCAACATTTGGAGGTGATAAATACTATTAAGGCAATTATAATACAGTATTTTATGTGTGTTCATCTCAGCCAGGTGATCCACTCATCATATCGCCATAATTTCTTAATGTTAAAGCATTGAGGGATAAAATAACAGTGCACTCTCTGTAATGCAGCTCTGAAATGAATTGTTGTGATTCTAAAAGTTTTACTGTACTTAAATAGAACAAATAAAAGATTTCTTACCAAGAGTTGCTGAACTTGAAGGAGCGTTGCTTTATGAAAACGGATAGTGATCGCAACGAGCTGTAGGCCTATCACAAATAACATTTCCAAGCGTGTAATCGTACATTATTCATTGCGTGAGCACTTATATATTCAAGCAGATTGGAAATTATGAATCTGTAATAAATAAATAAATGACAAAGGCAAATTTTGGTCAAGTTGTTTATTTTCATTCAGCTATACGGTGTTGTTTCTAAGATCAAAAGCTTAAAATTGCGCTTCATTTCAGATCCGTTTTCCACTCCGGTCATGAGAGCAGATATGGCAGTTCATTACACAGTAAGCATTCTCCATTCTAATGTGTTTATAATTGTTTAATGTAAATGTTAACTTCTACCTCCACTATTTCACAGTCTCTGCTGTAGTGCACGTGTCCCCAAATTCCAGAATGCCGCAAAGTAATCAGTTTAACGCGTTTACATGGCAGGATTTTAATTTTGCTCGGTTTATAGAAAGGTTTATCCCACCCCTTTCAAACAGATTACAATTTCATTCGGTTTGGGCATTTTTATTCCGATTGAGGTGTTTACATGGAGCATTTTCATTCGGATTGGACTTTTAAACCGATTACAATGCTCCATGTAAACGCACCTTGTGACTCCCTGACACATGTGGTGTATGCCATGCCTCGTCTTATTCGTTTCTGTTAATAAATGTTATATAAACTAATTTGACATTGTACTCTTTTATTTTTGTGCTTTTCATTAAGAGTAATAATGAATTAATCTTTCAAGCATTCATTTTAGTCCTAGAAAGGAAAAAGTGTAAAGATGTAAGCGCAACAGACAATTTTTGTTTCCTGTAAAACGTGAAAAGCAAACATGTTCCGGTGTTACCAGTAATACTGGTTTTGTCGCAAGTTTATATACTGGTGTGAAAATTTCCACACTGTCACATCCAGAACATACTATACGTCCAGTTGACAGAAGCAACATATATATATATATATATATATGTATATATATAGGCCTATTTAAATCATAAAAGATTTATCACAGTAGTATAATAAAAAGTTTGGAAGACCATGATGACCAACTAAAGTTAAAAAGTAAATCATACAGAGTAGTTGTGTGAGTCATACAGTCAATGGACCCATTCACACAGAACCTGAAAAACAGGTGGTGGAATGGGGAAAAAAAACAAGGCCTCATGACATATCTTTTAAAGTTGAAATTTGACTTGAATGCTGCATGTTTAGAACCAGTGGGATGGGAAAACACGTTCTGTATGAAAGGCCCCTTAGGCTATTTGACAAAAGAATGAATGAAGGAGTACATTCACAAGCGGAGCTGTCTTGTTATTACAGGCTTTATTACAGGCTGAACTGGCCATAAAAAATATTATAATAAAAACAAGCCATTTGAAATTAGAGGCAACCACTGCATTTGAATCACAGTCCAAACAAAGATAAAGGCTTGGCACCCTATTTTTTTTATTTTACGTCTATTTTTCTTTCTATAAAAATGTAATCTTTTTTTTTGTTTGTTTACACTGCATGCAACATGTATGTAACATGTTGCATGAAGTGTAAACAAAAAAAGATTACATTTTTATAGAAAGAAAAATAGATGTAAAAAAAAAAGAAAAAACCTCAGCAGCACAGGGTGCCAAGCCTTTACCATTAATGGAAATTAAAGAACATTTTTTAAAATGGTCAATGTGTACTGTTAAATGAATGCAACGACACCAGAGATGTAGTGAATATCTGAATGTTTACTGTTACTCTTTACTTTTTCAAGCTGTCCTGCTCTAGGCAGGACTAACGATCACAGCACAATAAGACATGCATCATGACTGCCGAACAGTCTCTGTGAACAGAACTGTGCATTCCTATGTCCTAAAGTGGACCCAACATTTCCCCCCTCCCTTAACTGACTATAAAGAACAGAATTAAATAACCCCACCATAACACAAGTAAAAGCCAATAAAACTGTGTCTACACATGAAAAGTGGCAAAAAAGCCCTTAAAGTAACTTGGCCAAGATCTGTTACACACTGGCTGTGGGGAGAAAGAGTGCTGATGTTGAGCTGAATGGCCTGAAGACCCTGGGGCGAAACAGGGGATAGGGGCAAAGAGTGTGCATTTTGTCTGTCAGCCTGCGGTGCTGCAATTCCCTGTTCTGGTGAGGGGAGGGTATGTGGCAGGTCTTCACTGCTTTGTGAGCCAACTGAGGTAGGTGTAGTGACTCTCTTAAGGCGGATAGCATGCCATCGGGTACCATCCTCCAGAAGATATGATGCTCTGCCCATCCGATGAGTAACAACCAGAGGTTTGGACCAGAACGAAGCCAGTTTGTTGTTCCTATGTGACCTGCGGACTCTCACCCAGTCATGAACTGCAATATCTGACTCTTTGGCCCATCTGACCCTGTCAAATCGCTACTTCATTCTCCACTGCTGATGAGTGATGAGTGTTTTAAACCCCCGAGGAAGTCTCTGTGGCAAAATAGGACGGAGTCTGTCCAGCAGCAAATTTAGTTCCCTGCCTAGCATGAGGGAGGCGGGGGAGACCCCAGTAGTGCTATGCTGTGAGGCCCGATAGTGTAGCAAAGTCGCTTGATTGAAAGTGTACCCTTGAGCCAGGTGTGCTCTAAGGCCATTTTTCAGAGACTGGTGGAAATGTTCCCCACCACCATTGGCTTGGGGGTGGTAGAGGGTGGTGTGGATATGTTGAATGCCTTTGCTCCTCAGGTAGGATGAAAAGTCAGCAGAAACAAATTGAGGGCCATTATCTGTTGTAATTGTTTGTGGGAGGCCCCAACAAGCGAACAGAGAGTCCAGAATGTCCACAATAATTTGCGAGGTGACTAAGCCGGTGGTGGTTAGTTCTGGCCATTTGGAGTGCAAATCATACGCTACCACTAGGTACCGCTGATTGTGGGGAACCCCGTGAATCTCCCCACAGATAGCCAGCTGCAGATGCTGCCAAGGACGGGTGGGGGCCAGGCCAGTGGTTGGAGGGGTGTGGGGGAGTGGTTTGTTGCCATTTTTCCACTCACAAAGCAGGCAGGACAGTCTTTAACTAAAAGTTTGATTTCACTGTTGATTCCCGGCCACCATACCATGTCTCGGCAATGCTGTTTCAGATTCACTATGCCCAGATGCCCCTCGTGCGCCATTTTGAGCACACGTACACGAAGAGGCCCTGGGATCACAGTGCACAGCCCACGTGCCACGCATGTGTCATTCCAGCAAGATAGTTCATCCTTAACATGAGCAAATGCCGATAGCTCCCCTGAAACCTGTGAGGGCCAACCTTCTCTTATGTAAGTGCGGAGCTGGGAGAAGATAGGGTCCTGATCCGAAGCCGTTTTGAGCTCCTGTAGTGATACAATACTCTGCAGAGGTGTGTGTAGGAGTTGGATGATGTCTGTTTCAGGATGGTTAACGACATCTGTTATTCCCTGAACTGGCACAGAGCGAGACAAACGGTCACTATGTTTTCACGGCCTGGTGTGAACTGAAGTTTGTAGTTGTACTGACGGAGCCGATCATACCAGCGGTGTAATCTCAGTGGTCTATGACCTATACCTGAAGTTGCTAGTAGTGCTACTAAGGCATTATGATCCATCCTCAATGTGAAAGGGAGGCCGTACAAGTACAGGTACCATCTTTCGCATGCCCACACACACGCCAGGGCTTTCCTTTCGCCCACTGAATATTGTTGCAAAGGCTATGGGCCTCTCGACCCCATTCTTCACTTGTGAAGGTACGGCTCCGATGGCTGTGGCCGATGCGTCGCAGGTGACCATGGTGTTAGAGGAGGTACTGAAATGTGACAATATAGGGGTTGAGGTGAGTTGGGCCTTGAGGGTGTGCACCGCCTCTGTACCTTCCTGTGTCTACACCCAGGGCTCATCTTTCCGGAGAAGCTGGCGCAGAGGGGCCGTGGTAGTTGAATAGTGAGGAAGGAACATTAAATAGTAGCCTGTCATCCCTAAGAAGGAAGCCACCTGGGCAGGTGAGGTTGGTTCCGGAATAGACTGGATGGCCTCTACGTTAGACTGGAGTGGGGAAATACCCTGTTCTGACAACTTAACCAGAGGGTGGGGGTGTTTTGGTCTGAGGGTGTTTTGGGGCCCTGGAGAAGTTTTGACATGCCCTGACATTTGTGTTTTTTTTCAGTATCTTAAAAACATATTTAGGGCTAAAGCCTGATAACACTGTATTCAGCACAAACTGGGCTACAATAATATGTGAGCAGCATGAAAGTACATGTTTGTGTTTTTGAGAAAAAAATGTTTATGCATGGTTATTGAAAAACTAAATTGTGTAAGTCACTGAAATAAGGCCATAAAACACATACAGAATATTTGTTCACAAGACTTTTGAGAACTGGATGAGGTAGACTAGAGTTTTTGCTACAAAATGATCCTGTTCACTCCTTCACAGAAAACAATATATTGATTTAACACTTGTAAAACATGATTTCCGATAGAATGCCCGTATGCAAGGAAGTGACAATGGCCATGGATATTTAGTGATTCACACCTGAGAGACAAAGGGCCTCCCATCAATATGAATGTGACTGAGGCAGGTAAGAAATAGTGTAAGGATATTATGTTGTGTTGTGTGTGAAAAAAAAAAAAAAAAAAATTGTTGATAACAAAAAAAAAGAAAGCATGTAAGGAGAGTAAAATAATGTGGGTTTTTTATTATTATTTGTATTTTATTTACAATACAGTATAATAAAAATATACACAGTGAAGGTCAAGGACACATGATTGAATAGCGATGACTGAACATACGGATATGGGCCCGTATTTATCAAGCTTCTCAAAGTGCCATTTTATTCTTAAGTGCTGAGAATTCATGAAATTTACTCCTACTTTCAAATTTAAGTATAAAAGCAAGTTATCAAATTTCTTAAAGCTAAGAATCACTTATTTAAGACAGCTCGAGAGGTCTCTCAAGTGATTAGAAGTTGCCAGCAGAGGCTTGTGATGGCACTGAGGAGACAGAGACATGCGCAAATCTTTCAGGAGAGGAAGAATGTTCTTGAAATGTTTGGTGACGAGCACTTTGTAATGCCTTTGTGGAGGAAAAGGACACACACACACACACACACTAAGTGCAACCACTAATTCTTTAGGCTCAAAGAGCCACTTTCGTCTCTATCTGCAAGTCATAAAATTGACAGATGAAGAGCACCTCACCCAACTGGCTGGCTGATTTCCTGCCATGCTATCGGGTTATGATCTTAAGCAAACCTCTAAAAACCAGTAGAGCTTTGAGGGAAACATCTGCTAATGGCCCAGCGACAAACTTTATGGATTCCCTGATCGTTAACGCATAATTCAATGATTTTTATCAACAAAAAACATACGTTTTTATGACAGACGTCGAGCTAAGAAAGACCAGATGCACGCCCCAAAGTGACTTTCCTGACCTCCTGTTTCTCTCACATTCCAAACTGAAACACCCCTCAATTTTTCTTCTTGAACAAAGAACACCCAAACTCTCAAACTTTATACCAAAAGACAATTAATAATAGCTACTGGGCTATTAAAGCAATATTCTCAAGAGACAAAATATATCAATGTGTATTTTATGTCATTTATAAGCTTTCTGTGTTATTGGAATCTATGGTATTTTTGTAATCTTTGGAGGTATAATTTTCTCCTGTAAAGTGAGTACTACACTTATAGTATCATATGCATGATGTGTTGTTTTAATCTTTAATTTGAACCCTTTTGTGTGTCTTAGCAGGAAAACTATTAACGTGTAGGAAATATGCTGAATTTGGTTTCATTTTAACGGCCATGATAAATGCAACAAGTTGGTGTAAATGAAAGTTGACTTTTCTGATCAACATGTATGATTATAACACATATAGAAATCTGCCAGGATATTTTCTTCATGTGACAAAATAACTAAGCAGATAAATTTATGCACGGAAGAATGATCCATGTGGGCGGGGCTTCGCCCACAGGAACCATTTCATTGGAAGAGCGCTGGTGGACGCCCTGACGTCAGTCCATCTAAAAAGTGGACCCCCCCGCTCTCTTTCTCTCTCTCTGCTGCTCTGCTTGAAAATTGTGCACTGCTTGAACACTTAGAGCTCCTAGCCTTTAACATCTGGCCGAGTTTGAACATTGAACCAACACTTAGTCAAATCTCTAAAAAGTCTGAAAGTCCCTTGAAAGTCTGAAGCTACGCGAAAGGAACTCAAGGAAGAACTTTGAGCGTCAGACAGCACTGAGCAGCCAACCTACCAATGAAGGGCATCCCCAGAGTGACGTCATGCAACGACATGCGGGATTCCCTCAAGCCACACAGATCATCTCAACTTAAAGCAAGTATCAAACACAATCTCTATAAAGTGGCTGAATCGTGTGGTATTTATCTCTAAGAGTAAGGATAATAGAGTTCTCCTCTTGATGATCGACACGGGTAAAATCATGTGGAAATAGCAAAACAGTGCTATATTTTAATCATTCTCAAATTGCATTTGTATTTGTATGTATTTTGGTTTGTGTTATTTAGCTTAGTTCATGTATTTTAGTAAGATAGCAAATAAACTCTTGTTTGATTTATAGAGAAGTGTTCTGTGTTCTGTTGTGTAATATTCAAATCAAACTTTGCCCAGATTACGTTACCTATGCTCATAACTGTCATAAAGTTATTTAAATAATTCTGTATTATTATATCGTGGCCACGAGAATAAACAGAATTTCTCAGATATACTGAAACTTAACAACTCGGTGGACGATTGTTAAATAAGGTATAAGTTGGACGTTTTGATTAATATCTATTGATATCAATATCAAATCTTAAAATTCCCTAAAGCTAAAATAAAGCTTAAACCAAAGAGCTAAATTAAACAATGTATTGTTTATAAAATTATTACATATGGTGGAGGATTTAAGCGGGCAAATTTGACTTGAAAATTCATAACCAGAATACATATTGTTGTATTTTGCCTATTTTCTTCTAACCGGAAGAAGAAATAGTGTAGATACAGAGAGACAGAGTTTGTTTGTGTTATTGTGGTACTGTATGCTTGTGGCAATGCGTTTTGAATGAATGAAAGTGCAACTTTAGTTGTTTGAGAAATGAACTGCAGCAAATAAATTGTCTTGTAAGACAAAAAGTCTCTCTAAAAGCACAAAAGAGACAAATGAGCGAATTTCCTAATTTCTCTCTTCCATAAGGCCTTAATAGCGTGATCTGGTTTGTGCGTTTTCCACTTCCAGATATGCTATTTAATCTCCCGGCGAGAATATCAGATTAGCTACCTGTTTATTTTTCTGCCAATCTTTGTTTCACTAAAACAGTGAATTTAAGACGCGGCTCTCAGAAGGAGTGGCCAAGACGCATTCTGGGGAGAATAGTTATTGATTTTGATCAAAGAGAATTGTGTGATGATAAATCCACTGCGTTTTGTCTACGGTTTAACCCTTCACAGCTGAACTTTAACTCACACTAAACTGTTTAAATCAGCTCCTTCTCTCTTCTGAATTTACTCATTCTCTCTTTGGCATTCACTGATTCTACGTATAACTTCTCATGTGAAAGGACTTTAACCATACAAATTTAAATAAACCTTTAATGTGCAAGGCAGCTGATTTTCATAGGAAATGAGACCAGCGATTTCACAGGTGGTTTTAATAAGCAGTTGTGTTTAGGTTGTTTTATTTCGTTTCATATTTAGCAGGTATTAGTTTCATAACTATTGGGGTTTATTATAAATTAACGCTGGGTCTTAGCCTCATTGCTTTGATAGGAAGATAATTAATTTAATTATGATTGCGCTCATGATTTTAAGAATCTCATTGGATGAATTGCTATGAAATATTTGAAATTGATAATTTAATTCCATAACTAATCCCAGATGTGAAATTAAATTAATTTCATTAAAGTAATTTCAGTTTCTGATTCCACATAGACTGATTGAGATAATTATGTGTGCTCTGATAATTTAACAGTAACATTAAGATCTTAATTATTAACTATCAAAGCGTTTGATCGTCTGGCCCGGGAAAATGTTTAAATTTCCTTTATAATTGAGACGATACGGATTAATTTGTTCTAATGAGTTCAATAACACAATAACACAATTAGTAATTGGTCAGGCTTAGGGATACGAAATTAGGGATGTGGAATTTGTAATTTAATTTCATAATTACAAATTTGAAAATTCTAGTTCAATTTAATAATTAATTACAGTTCCTGTTTCCATATGGCAACACTATTGGCTGATCAATGAAATGTAATCGCTTGTAATGTTAATGAAAAATATCATTAAGATTTTAATCCATGATTGCTAATAATGCTCTGAAATTTTAATTTCATCTGCAACCCATTAGAGCTTGTATTACCCTGCTTCAATACTTACGGAGTATTATAATCACAGGTGTTCTTCTAATATTAATGACAAACATCGATAAGTTAGATCTTTAACTATAAATCATTGCTCTGAAATTTTGATTCCAGCATTGGCTAATAAGGGTCCTACCTCAAGGATACCTTATTGATTAATTTAATTCTAATCAAGCCTATCGAATTTAAATGATAACATCATAATATTTGAATTAGAAACTACCATTTCTAATTTGAAATTCTAATTTCAGTTGCAATTGAGTTTTGGTTCCAACCTGTTTGGTCTCTCTCCGTCTGTTATTAAATTAACTTTTATAGGTTTCCCTTTTCTTAGGCCTGATAGGAGATAGGGCTCCCCCTAGTGCTTGGTTAGTGAAGTGAAATTGCCTCCAGTGTGAGTTACAGCAAGCGGAGTCACCCGTTCCGACTGTACCTGGTGCAGGCTGGAGGGGAAACCCGAATACTTCCGTCCTAGTGTTGCAAAGTGACGGCCCGCAGCAGGCTAGCAATTGGGTATCGGAGGAGGAGTCAACGGCTTTCTGGGCGAAGGTGCGGATATACCATACCGGCTAAACTATTGACGAAGTACGTCGAACTTCGGGTTCACGCTGACAGATAGATACCGGGACCTAGCCCCGCCCCTCTTCAGGCCAGCAGTCGTTTGACATACCTCACCCGAGTCCCTGCCCGGTTGTGCCAAAAGCCACAACTGTCTGAGAGGCTCACAGCAGTACAGTGGGGGCGGAGTGTTCGGCAAAACCCTTACAGGAGCTCACCTGGTGCGCTCGGGCGGTGGGCCTTGCTGCTGAACGCCACTGGAGCAATTTACATGCCTCACGAAGCCTAGAGTATAATAACTTTCTAATTAGGAAAACCCTTCTAAGTAGCAAACCTCCAAAAGAAAAAAAAATAAGGTTTTCTTAACACTTAGGCCAGTGTGTTTATCCTACTAAAATTAGCAAAGCCAAACCCCTAGGTGCATCGACTCAACAGCGCCTCCGCGCTGTCACCTTTGTTACTAATCCTGACATTGGGAGTAAATCCTACTCATCTTTCTCTCTTTTCTTACTGCTGCTATCTTCTAATTTGACTACTGCTACTGTTGCTGAGATTTTTGCCTGTGTGAAGATCACGAGTGGAGAACTTTAGCAATCGAAACAGGTATTTGTGGAACTTGAGAACGACATGTCAAAATTGTTTTCCATTTACCTTCCTCTTTTGTGAAATCCTACCCCGCCAGGTTAAAGCAGGTCAACAGAAGAAAGGTGCCGGAAAACTTCAAGCACGCGAACACCCTAATTAGCTTGTGGTGTCAATTTTGTCATTAACGGGACCAGTGCTGTCATTGTTATTGTTTTCCTTCACCCCGGAGAAAACCAATTGCAATCACAGACTTACAAATAAAAGAAATTCCCATTTACAAATCCTCTGATTAGAAGCAATCTTCTTCTCTTTACCTGTTCTCTAGCTGTGCTACCTGTGTGTGTGTGTGTGCTCAAGTTTCCCCCCAAAGAGGCTACAAATTAGAAGCACGCCCCCAGAGGATCACCGTCACAGAGAACCACACCCACCTGTTTTACACAGTCAACACTAGTACACATTCTATATTGCACATCTACACCCCCTTGTTTGTTGATTTGTTCTGTTTTGGTTTGTTTGTTTTGTTTTGTTTTTCTTTTCAAGGTCTGTGTCAGTCGCGGTTCGAGATCTCACTCACCACGCCCAAACATGTCTCACACAACAGGACATGTCGGTCACTGGGAGGATTTGGAAACATGGCTAAGCATTGCAACAGACAGTCTCCTCCCTAAGGCTGCTAAAACACGCAGACATCAGACACAGGACCAGCTGGATGACAACATAACAAGCTTCATGGCACAAGACCCAAGTCACAGCTACAATCACAAAGAATTAACCAAGATCACTGGCTCCTTAAGCCACACACTCCTCGCCACCCTCAAGTTGAGCGACAAGCATGCTGCACAACGCCAGCAGGAGCTGACACGCGCACAACGACGCATAGAGCAGCTGGAACTTGAAGCTCAGGAACGACGGGAAGGGTCGGATGAGGCGGAACAAGGCACTGAGGAGGATATCAACCGGCTAAAAGAAACCCTAGCAGCTACTAGCCAAGAATTGGAACAAGTCAAGGCAGACTACGATGATCGGTCCAAAAAGCTACAGTATGCGGAACAGCTTCTGGAGAAAGCAAAGGCCGACTTCAGAGATAAAAACGGCAGAATCAAAGCCCTTGAAGCTCATCTGGATGAGTCAAGAAACGAGGTTAGTCGTCTAACACGACAGCTTGACTACGTCAAAGAGGAATCTGACAGTTTCCAAGAGGAACTCAAGCACGCTTACGAACTGCGCCATGAGCCATCAAGGACACGACGCGCACCGACCTCACCCCTGCCGAGCAGGACCGGGTCACCTGTTCCTGGACTGACACGTGAGGAAAAGATGGAAGGGGTGGTGTTGAAACATTCACCAACTCACTCTGGAGAACTTTACCTCACTTTACCTCAGCCAAAAGAATCTGCTGCAGCCAGTCACAGATCATCGCACGGCTTGGACCTAAAAGACCTCGACAAGCTCGCCAGGAACATTGGCAAATTCACCCCGAGCGTGCCAAATAGCCCAAATGTCCAAGCGTATTTCCAAGATATCGATTTCCATCTGGAAATGTGACCTAACGTTATGGACAAAGATAGACTATATTTACTTCTAAAGACATCCAGTTCTGAAGTTCGCAGCTTCCTGGGCAGGCAGCCTGCTCACACAAAGAATGACTACCAACTGCTCCGAGAAGCCCTTATTAAAGAGTTCTCCGACCCTGAGTCCGAACAAGGCCTCGTGGCTGCCCTGGAGACGAGACAAGGACGTCACAAACCTCCTCAAGCCTACTACAGCTGACTCAGACGGGCATACTTTGGAACTCGCAACGAACCTGACATGGAGGATGAACTGAACTTTAAAACTCTCTTCCTACGAAACCTACATCCCGGCGTAAGCCACCATCTTGGCGTTCTCGCATGTCCACAGACAATGAATGCTCAGCAGTTGCGAGACTTGGCGCAGAAAGCCTACGGCAAACAAAAGATGGCCTCAGAAAAAAGTGCCAAAACCCCAGCCGTTCTTGACTTCAACATTCAAAGTCAAGGGCTGGCGCTAGAGGGCACCCAACGCCAAGACAATGCCAAGCCGCCACCCAGAGAGTGGAATGCACCCTCGCCCAACAAAGAACGAGACTCCCACGCTGGTACCCAATCTAAACAGAGATACGAACGCTGGAAGGGACCACGTGGACATCAACGCTCACTTGGACGGCACTGGGAAAAGACATGGGAGCAATCAAGGCCCCACGAAAGTCATTGGGAGAGATTGTGGAACCAGCCAAGCTCATTTGGAAACTCAAGAGGGAAAAACTCATGGGAATCCAACGGAAACTCCAAGGGAAGACGACAAACTCACCCTGGAGCAACCAGCCCAAGGAATCAACGAAAGAATTCGCAAAGATTCCAAGCTGACCGAGCTCAAACTGAACCCACGCAGGAACAAGAGACGCCACCGTGTTTCGACTCACAAGAACTGATGAAAATGATGATGAAAGAATTCTTCCACAGAAGGAGGAAGATCGGAAATGGGAAAAAAAGAGAAACCAGATTCAGCCTGACTAGCGGCCGGACGAGATGGCAGCGTCCAGTTGACACAACCAGCCATGGAGAACAGCACTCCTTCACCTCACTCTCAGAGAACCGTAATCACACTAACTTCAGATGGACACGAAACCCCACCTGAAAACCCAGCAAAAGAGTTAGACACTAACTCAACACCTAATGCTCTGAATTACAGCAGCGTCCAACAAACACCTGCTGACGAGACCCCTCAAGTTCCTGAAAGTGCTGTCTTGGTTGTCTGCCACTCCTCCGAAGAACGCCACATCAGCCCTGATATCCTAACTGTTTTCTCCCAAACTTCAGTCCCTCAACTCCTAGGCAATCTCATTGAGAAAGGTATAGCCAGAAAATTCTACCTCTCCATCATCATCGAACGACACATCAGAGTCGAAGCCCTCCTCGATACGGGAGCCGACATTACTCTAATGTCTACCGAACTCCTAGAGGAAGTCCAAGAAAGAACAAAGAGGACTAACTGAACCCTCAAACTCCAAAGGTGTGAACTAAACCTTCAAGCATACTCCCACATGGGCCTACAACTAAAACATGTGGCCCCAATTCACCTAACGGTGGGATCGATGGACCTCGTCCATCCCGTATACGTTTCACCACTTAAAACGTATCCACTCCTCATTGGGAAAGATCTGCTTAACCTGTTAACCTGCACCCCCCATATTGGGAATCACAGCTGAAAATGACTAACTAACTTAAAATGGTAACAGCTTCTGACTTCAGTGTGCCACACACACAATTGTGGTGTCTTTGGAAAGAAGACCCTTTGGCCTTTACTATCCATCATCCAGAGTTGATGATGCTCAAAAATATAAAAAGTTATAGACACTGAAGTGCCTTGATAAAAATTGTACCACACTGAATTTTTTTTATTTCATATAAAAATACATGAAATCAGTCCTGGAGAAATCCAGAAAAGTAATGGGTTGAAAGTCACATGTCTCATGAGATTATATTTCAAATCTGAAGAAGATACCATGAAAAATGAGATTCCTGCAGACATTTTTCTAGCCCCCCCCCCGTTTGAGGAAAAATATTTACCAAATTATTGAAGGGTTCTACTACACACTATTTAGTCTTTATACATGCCACTGCAGTTTTTCAATTATAAAACAGTAGACAGAATCTTAGAAATTGTATAAGTGATTTATTTGAGCACTAGAAAAATACAATAATAATTTTTGAGTGATGAAAAAAAAACAATAATAATAATAAAAAAAAAAAAACTTAATTACATACTGATTTCCTGACAAACAGATGCTCTCCTGCTCATACATTAGTAATCACATGCTGAAGATCATTCATACAGATGCTAATCATACTGATGGCTGCCCAATATAGTCAATATTCACATTATAATTGTTATGGGGTTGACGAGACGTGAGACGAGAGGATCCATTTGCAAAGCTTTATTATCAAACATGGTCATATTCAGGCAGGGTCAGTAATCAGTAAACAGGTATGGCAAAGGCAAAACACAGAGCAGTCCGTAGAGCAAGCGTGGGTCGACGATCAGCGTACAATATCCAGAGGGCTAGGCAGAGAGAATAATCCAGGAGCACGAGCAGGAATCAGAACACGGGGGAATCTAACTATGAATACTAGGAACGCTTTGTATGCAGCTAGGCTAACAATACTCGGCAGGGTGTGAGAGAAAGTCCAGGGTTATGTAGTGTGTGTAATTGGGTGATGGTGAAGTGAGATTGTTTGCAGGTGTAAGCGTGATGATTGTGAACAGCTGTGTGGGTGCAGTGAATGATGGGCGATGTAGTCTATGAGTGATCTGTAACTGTGTGAAAGTCCATGTGATGGGAGAGTGACCTCTGGTGGTGAATGAAGCAAAGTTCATGGCCAGGATTCGTGACATAGCCCCCCCCCAAGGAGCGGATTCCAGATGCTCCTAAACAGTCCTAGGTGGGCGGTGGAGCGGAGGCGGAACAGGGGGAGGGACGGAGGGCCAGGTCCATGCGGAAGCCAGGGCGGAGAGGATGGAACTGGAACCCACCAGGGCGGAGCAGGCGGATTTGGAGCCCACCAGGGCGGAGCAGACGGAACTGGAGCCCACCAGGGCAGAGCAGACAGGACTGGAGCCCCCCAGGGCGGAGCAGACAGGACTGGAGCCCCCCAGGGCGGAGCAGACGGAACTGGAGCCCACCAGGGCAGAGCAGACAGGACTGGAGCCCCCCAGGGCGGAGCAGACAGGACTGGAGCCCCCCAGGGCGGAGCAGACGGGACTGGAGCCCCCCAGGGCGGAGCAGGCGTGACCAGAGACCACCAGACCGGAGTAGGACCGTAGACCAGGCAGGAAACCATGTCCAAGTCTGAGATCTGGGGGGAAACAGAGACAGACAACACAGAGAGAGCATAGACAGACAACACAGGGAGAGTAGAGACAGACAACACAGGGAGAGCCTTCCTGGTCTCAGGGGCCGTGGCAGAGCAGGTCTGGGAATCACAGGCGGCCTCCATAGCCGTGCCAGTGCAGGACAGGAAATCCCAGATGGCCTCCGTAGCCGTGACATCGGGGCAGAACAGGAGATCACAGACGACCTCCATAGCCATGACAGGGCCGGACAGGGAATCACCGACGGCCTCCATAGCCGTGTCAGGACAGGGCGAGAGTTCACAAACGGCCTTCCTAGCCGTGACAGGACAGGGCGAGAGCTCCCAGACGGCCTCCATGGCCATGACAGGACAGGGTGAAAGTTCACAGATGGCCCTCTTAGCCGTGACAGGGCAGGCTGAGGATTCACAGGCGGCCTCTGGACAGGGCAAGAGCTCACAGACGGCTTCTTTAGCCGGGGCAGGACAGGGTGAAAGTTCATAGACGGCCTCCATGGCTGGAGCAGGACAGGGCGAAAGTTCATTGGAGGATACCACCGACACCTCTGGAGGTTCTGCAGCTAACGCCGCCACGAGCACCACCGCTTCAGAAGGTTCTGCAGCAGGTGCTGCCACCTCTGGAGACATTACGGTGGACGTCGCTACCTCAGGCAGTTCAATGGTGGTGTACGCAGCCCAAATGCAACATAAAGCGATCCCTATCATGGGAAGCGCTTCAGACAGAGAAATCAGTTCAGGGACAGGAGGGCCAAAGTGAGTGGATTTGGGGATACCAGCAGCGCGTGCAGACACCAGTGGTGCATCCCTCATGCTGGATATCAGACAGGGAACTCGAAGGACTGACCTTAAATCTCTGGGTGTGACAGACTCTGGCAGTTCGGCGAAGACATGAAGAGGCTCTTGCTGAAGAGCTGAGACGTGAAGAGGCTCTGGCTGAGGAGCTGAGACGTGAAGAGGCTCTGGCTGAGGAGCTGAGACGTGAAGAGCCTCGGGCTGAGGAGCTGAGACGTGAGGAGTCTCTGGCTGAGGAGCTGAGACGTGGTCTGACTCTGGCTGGTCAGCTGTGACGTGGCGTGACTCTGGCTGGTCAGCTGTGACGTGGCGTGATTCTGGCTGGTCAGCTGTGAGTTGGGTGAGTTCATGATGATCCACAGTGGCTTGGTGTGACTCTGGATGATGAGCCGAGACGTGGTGTGACTCTGGCTGGAGAACTGAGACGTGGTGTGACTCTGGCTGGAGAACTGAGACGTGGTGTGACTCTGGCTGGAGAGCTGAGACGTGGTGTGACTCTGGCTGGAGAGCTGAGACGTGGTGTGACTCTGGCTGGAGAGCTGAGACGTGGTGTGACTCTGGCTGGAGAGCTGTGCTTTGGTTGGACTCGTGACGATCAACTGTGCTTTGGTTGGACTCGTGACGATCAACTGTGGCTTGGCTTGACTCGTGACGATCAACTGTGGCTTGGCTTGACTCGTGACGATCAACTGTGGCTTGGCTTGACTCGTGACGATCAACTGTGGCTTGGCTTGACTCGTGACGATCAACTGTGGCTTGGCTTGACTCACGGAGATCACTGGTGGCTTGGCTTGACATGTGATGATCAACTGTGGCTTGACTGGGCTTTTTAACATAGGCCGTGACTTGACTTGGTTCTTTAACATCAGCGGCGACTTGACCTGGCTTTTTAACATAGGCTGTGGCTTGACTTGGCTTTTTAACATAGGCTGTGACTTGACTTGGTTCTTTAACATCGGCGGCGACTTGACCTGGCCCTTTAACATAGGCTGTGGTTTGACTTGGCTTTTTAACATAGGCTGTGACTTTACTTGGTTCTTTAACATCAGCTGTGACTTGACTTGGCTTCTTAACATAGGCTGTGGCTTGACTTGGCTTTTTAACATAGGCTGTGGCTTGACTTGGCTTGTGACTGGCAGCAATGACGCTACGGGGTGTTGTTGTGGCCGCCATTTTGTGAGCGTGCTCTAGCGCGGCTGTGATCACACAATTGGGTGCGGTGTCTCGTTCCTCCGCAACCCCCACAGTGAATGCTGAACCGACCGTCAATAAAGCATAGTCCAGAAACTGACTGAGAGATGAACGGGGACCCTCACGGATTAGCCGTGACTTTAGCGGCTGATTAATGCCCTCACAAAAGAAGTCTATGAGTACACAGTCCGGCAGATCAGAGTAATAAGCAATGTTCAAATATTCTTGAATAAAGTCCTCGAGCGAACGTGTGCCCTGTTTGAGGGATAATAACAGCCTTGCAATATCCATACCTGGCCATTGTCCACTTGAAAAGCCGCTGGATCCTTGTGTGGCCGAGTATTCTGTTATGGGGTTGACGAGACGTGAGACGAGAGGATCCATTCGCAAAGCTTTATTATCAAACATGGTCATATTCAGGCAGGGTCAGTAATCAGTAAACAGGTATGGCAAGGGCAAAACACAGAGCAGTCCGTAGAGCAAGCGTGGGTCGACGATAAGGGTACAATATCCAGAGGGCTAGGCAGAGAGAATAATCCAGGAACACGAGTAGGAATCAGAACACGGGGAATCTAACTATGAATACTAGGAACGCTTTGTATGCAGCTAGGCTAACAATACTCGGCAGGTTGTGAGAGAAAGTCCAGGGTTATGTAGTGTGTGTAATTGGGTGATGGTGAAGTGAGATTGTTTGCAGGTGTAAGCGTGATGATTGTGAACAGCTGTGTGGGTGCAGTGAATGATGGGAGATGTAGTCTATGAGTGATCTGTAACTGTGTGAAAGTCCATGTGATGGGAGAGTGACCTCTGGTGGTGAATGAAGCAAAGTTCATGGCCAGGATTCGTGACAATAATGGCCTTTTATATAGACTGCATTCACACTGATATCTGTGAACAGTCAGTAATTACATGCTGATTATCAGTCATAGAGATGTTAATCATACAAATACAGGCAATTCCCCACAAAACACGCAAACATATATGAAAACTGCTGAAGAAGAAAAAAAAGAAATGTTTTTTCTTTTTTTCTTATTGTGCTAAAAATATCGTTAAGTTACGCCCCATCAGATGACAGGTGCGTCACAGCGTGCGTCACGCGCCGTTGCGAGGGAGCGCCAGAATTCAAATAAACAATCTTCCGTGTATCTTTGACTTTTTTATTTTTGGATGATTTCATTCTGTTTGGGACATCGTCTGCTACAAAATCGTGCTGTTTTTTTACCACCAAGACACTGTTTTTGAGCGTAATTTGTTCCATAACGGACACAAACAATAACTTTCCCTCAAGAGATGAGACGTAAACAAAGGATTAACGATCTAAATTACAGCGTTGTTGTTTCTTTGGACTAAAAGTGCTCGATGGAATGTTGTTCAGTGGACCCTTATCTTTTAAATGAAACCAGGATTTACAGCAGTGGATACATTTGAGAGTCGTTATCAGGATGAATATGGTATGTACTGCGGTTTTTTTTCTACATGTTTTGATGTGTACTGCTTACACAAATTTAGCAAATACATTCCGTATAAGCTTTCTATCGAAAAACAGCGATCTGTCGTCGATGCTAGAGGCTTAGACCTTCAAAATGATATATAGTTTGTCAAGATTCATTTTGTCCTGTTTTACTTTATCTGTTTGAAAACAATGACGTGTGCAAACAAAGAGCTTTCAAAGAGCTTTCAGTGCGCCCGCGTCCTGGTGCATGTTAACAGGTTAATCGTTTCGAACCTCTAATAGACTTCAAGCACCTAAAGATGTGGACACAAGTCCGTGAACCTCTACCTTGCCAGGCGTTAGACTCCGACGAGTCGCAGTGTCAAGTCACTGACACCGCCCCTAAGTCACTGATCGATGATGCAGTAGCAAAACCAGGATCTGGACCAAGCACAAACAACAAGGACCCTCTCCTCTGCTCACTGCAGGAGCCTGAATCAAACGCAGGCCCCCTTCGAATCATGACTGCAATAGATGTCCAAGGCACATCAGTGTCCGACACGGCACTAGCCCTGTGGGCAGAAAACTCAGCCATCAGCCTGAAGCTATTCAAAACATTGAAGCAAAGACATCAGTGTCTACCACATGTCGCTAAGCACAGCCGCTTCCCTCTCAGTCCCTGGTCGACAACCATGGCCACCTCCAAGATCATCTGTGCTCTGGACATACGATGGAACAACAGACAGCTGACTCACTACTTCCTCGTTGTCCCAGACCTGCCGCATGACATCTACATTGGAGCAGATATCCTGGTCCGGCTCAATGCTTGCATTGACACCGTAAACGACATCATATGGGCTCCCCTGTCACACCAACTGACAACGTCAGTCAACCTCAAGAACCTCCAATCCGGTCAAACCATGCCAGACGCATTTGCTATGATCACGGAGCAAGAAGCCACAATACCTGCCTACAGCAAGAGTGTCAGCGTCCGCCTCAACATGCGACCTGGTCAAGCTCTCAACAGTAAGCTATGCTTCTTCCAACCTTCCAGGACCTGCCTAAAACTCGGACTGACTCTGGAAGCCACATCTCTCATGGAAGTGTCATCTCGTGCTGTGTATGTGTTGTTCAACAACTGTACCGCCCAAGACATCCACGTTCCCAAAGCCAATCACCTGGGACGGCTCATCAGCCAGGCATTCCACGACTTTGAACTGATGGTACCTGTCATAGGCCCTATACCCACACAGCTAATGTCAGACGAATACGACGACACCGTAACGTTCACAAAACCCCATGAAATCATTGCCATCACGTCCATTCTGCCGGTGCCCAGAGAAAGCGTCTGCAGGTCAGAACTAACAGATGACACTCATCTCGCTGTCTATGCTGTCTCAACACAGCCTGCAACATAATCACCTACACAGGTGACCATCGGGGCCCAAAGCCCCTCAAATGACCTCACTGAGAAGAGCCCTACGCCGGGTTCAACGCACAAGTTCAACAGATCCTGAGTGAGGCAGCTGCCCTCCACAATGAAGTGGATCGCCAAGGACTCAAAGAGGTTCTGCACAAGTACAAAAACTCCTTTGCAAAGGATTCCCTGGATTGTGGACTGACCAACATCCACACGGTGCGCATCCCGACAAACCCAAATGCGCAACCCACATTTGTGCGACAGTACAAGATTCAAATAGCGTCATACGAGCCAGTGCAAGAGATTGTTGACTCCATGCTGGAAAAGGGGGTCATCCGGCCCTTTAAAAGCACATACTCTGCCCCGATATGGCCAGTCCTAAAACCCAATGGCAAATGGCGGCCCACCATCGACTATCGCAAGTTGAATCAGCAAGTACCATTGTCACGATGGCCTATGACCCAGTTGGATCAAGAAATTCCAAAAATCAAAGGCTCGACGATCCTTTCCACACTGGACGTCGTCTCCGGGTTCTGGACAATCCCTGCCCATCCCGATGACCAACACAAGCTGGCATTCACTTTTGGCAATCGACAGTACACATTCACACGGTGTCCCTTCGGCTATGCCAACTCACCAGCAGAATTCAACATCTTCCTGAACAAAGCATGCCCTGACGCCAGAGGCAACCTTGTCTATGTAGATGATGTTTTGATGAAAAGCTCAAGTGTGGAAGACCACCTCAAAGAGATCAATCACGTCCTAAACCAGCTGACAGCGGCAGGAGCCAAGATCGCCCTTCACAAAGGACAGCGGTGCAAAACCAAGGTGAACTATGTCGGATTGCTTGTCGGAAGAAACGGCATCGAGCCACAGTCTAACCGCACCCAAGCAATCCAAAGCATAAAGACGCCAACTAACATCTCTGAGATGCGAAGCTTTCTGGGAGTGTGCAATTATTCACGACAGTTCATCGAAAAATATGCTGACATCGCACGACCACTAACTTCCCTCCTGAAAAAAGAAGGACCCTTTGTTTGGACGGAAACACAGGACACAGCAATGGGCCAGCTCAAACAGCGCCTGTGCTCTGCTCCGTGCATTGCCTACCCAGACCCAGGAAAATAATTCTATCTGGACGCTGGATACTCAAATCATTGCCTCAGCGCAGGCCTATACCAGCTCCATGACAAAGACAAACGAGTGGTCGCGTATGCCAGCAAAACGCTGCTTCCCCCAGAATGCAAGTACTCAAACTGCGAAAAGGCGTTGCTTTGCACTGTGTGGGCTATCCAGCGTTTCTCTAATTACATCGGTGCACAGAAAGTCATCATCGAGACTTGTCATCAGCCGGTCACCTTCCTAAACAGTCAACGCATCAGAGATGGCGTGGTAACCAACGCACACATAGCTACCTGGCTAATGACACTCCAAGGATGGGACGTCGAGGCAAGATATGCCCAAAACTACAAATCCTCACTTGGAAACGGGCTAGCGGCCTGCCAAAACTGTTCAACGGACATGCTGCATACTCCAGCGGAACCTAAAGAACCGCCTCAACCTCAACTGACGAATCACAGGTACTTCGAGGAGAATGTATGTGAAGGAATGCCCACAGCATATGTCGACGGCTGCTCCTACAACCACACCGATTCGAACTACGCCCATCTAAGCTTCACATGCCATTTAGCTGGGTGGAAACAGAACGGATTTAAGACAGCTAACAACAAGCCTGTCAAACACCAGGAACTCTTCCAAGCAGGCGATGCCATTGTCACTGAACATGACATTATCGTTTACTGGAAAAAGGTTCGAGGTCATTCACGTCAACCAGGACAAGACAAAGACTTCAATGACCAAACCGATGCCCTTTCCAAAGCAGGTGCATTACACGGAGAGTCCTGGACATTTTAAGCCCTCCCTCCCAACCCTTCAGTAGCGGCCATAACCCGCCACCAACACGCCACTTGCGTACAAACCCCCACCTCCTCCCACATTGCCATTTCACCTCAGTTCGCTGCTAACGATCTCCTCACACTCCAACATGCGGATCGAACACTGCGAACTATGGCAGCTCACATTTCCGACCCCTTAACTCATCCTATTTCCACCTCCGACCAAGCCGCTTCCTTCGAGCTCCGCACGCTCCACTCAATCAAGCACATGCTGCATCTGAGAGACGGTGTACTCGCGTATGTCCCTGAGCCCCTAACTACGCCAAAGCTTGTAGTCCCTCACAGCCAAAGGGGGATAATGCTGACACACGCCCACGATGCACCATGCGCAGGACACCACAGCGCCAAGGCCACCTATGAAACACTCAAGCAAGTAGCATACTTGCCTGGCATGCAGCAAGACGTGGCGGAATACGTAAAAGGATGCTTGGGGTGTTGCCAGTTTCAACCGGCAAACCCAAACTGCCGAGCCCCACTGCAAAGGAAAGGAATTACTTTCCCCTGGTCGGACCTCGAAATAGACTGGGTAGGACCCCTACCACGGTCAACGCGAGGTAACAAATACTTCCTCACCGTGGTCTGCGAATTCACAAAGTGGATAGAGTGCCTCCCAGCTCCCAATGATACAGCAGAAACAACAGCCTGCCTGTTAATGAACCACATCTTTTCAAGATTTGGACTGCCTTTAAGGGTCAACTCTGACCGCGGAACCCACTTCACCACAGACATCTTGCAGGAAGTGTGGAAACTCCTCGGTGTACAGGCCAAGCTCCATATAAGCCATCACCCAATTTCCTCGGGTCAAGTTGAACGGGCCAATAAAACAGTGGTCAGCATGTTGAAGAAGTATGTGTCCGCCAATCAAAAGGATTGGGATATTAAACTTCCGCTGGTACTGATGGCTGCTCGAGCCACCCCTCACCAGTCTACCGGCGTACCCCCGTTCACATTGATGACAGGGTGAAACATGAAGCTACCGCTACACCTGCTGTACCAACCTGGTGACCTGAACCTCTTCACCGCCTATACCACTCACCAATACCTGGAAGAGTTGCATCAGCACCTGAGAACGACCTTCGCCTTCACACAACAGCAACTACAACGAAGCGCGGAAGGTCGTAAAGCCTACTACGACCAAAAGGCCTCTCACCAAGAGTTCAATGTCGGAGACAAAGTGTGGTACTACAGCTTTGCCCAACCAAAGCAGAACACTCCCCATCGCCTGTCAAATAATTTCCTACCTCACTGGACAGGACCTCACGAGATTGTAGACAAGCTCTCACCTGTCGCCTACTGAATCAAAATCAGACAAGGGCGCAGCGAGCCAGTCCTTCGATGGGTCCATCAAAAACAGATAAAGAGGCACCAGAGCTCCAGCCGACCGGGAAAGGGGGAAGATCAAACCCATTGACACAGACCGACAATCATACGCTCTACACCACACTAACATAAGTTCTGTTGTTTAGGAAAACATATAGCGACCTTGTTTAAACACAACACTTACACTCTCTCCTCAGCTGCACTGCTAGAGCCAGCCTCTAGTAGAGAGGAGATACTCCACACGTGACATTCGTTTGCTGCCTAACCTCATTCGGTGTCCTTGTGCCGCCGTTTCTCGTTTTGTTGTTTCCTTTCACCTGTGTCTCTCTTTGTGTTTTTCCTTCTTCCTCTCTCACTACTTTCCTCTCCCCTCTAGTCCCCTCATCAGGGAACTCCCTTTACCAATTATTTAAATTCAGGTCCCAAAATTAAGATTGACTCCCTTCAATAAGTCGTTGTAACTCGTTGTTAGAACCGTTATCAACCGATCGAGGCAACCCGCCAAATCATGACCGACATGCTACGTGAAGTAAGTTCCTCGATTGATAACTTAACCATGGGCAGGATTCCACACTACTTGATACCTCTTAGCCTTGTCCAAAACATCCTAACTTCGGCCACCGCGGGCACTGCTAGTCCCATCCAAACCCATCTCACCTTTTCCCTGGGTAGCCCTATTCCCTTGTGCGTAGACCCGGAAGCAGGCGAATTGGCCTTTCTCCTCAGTTTGCCCATTATCGACTCTAATAGCATTTACCGGCTCAAAGACGTTGTGAATGTGGGATTTTGGCAAAGGGAACACCTATGTCAAAATCCACACTCCTGAAGTCGTTGCGTATCACGATAACAACGAGCAGTTGTACTTGGCCCCAAAAGTAAGGATGTGTACGCGCACTAAGGACATTCACATCCTTTGCCCGAGTAAACCCTTCGTCCGCGATAATACTGAGGGCATCTGCGGCCTAGAATCCATTAGACCCGACACTAGCTGCCCCGCCGAAGCGACACCACATTCTCAAGTTGAGGTAACGCAAGCCGAAATCATCGGAAACCGATGGCTGGTCAACACCCCAGCACGAACAGCTACCCTCACATACAATCAACACGACAGCCACACGCATTATCCTGCCCAACCAAACTTTATGGATCACTGTCCCTAAGGGCTTGAACCTCCATATTGATGGGATAGCATTGTATCACCTTACCGACGACGAGTATCAGGCTGAAATCGAAATCTCACCCTTCTTCAAACAGCATTCCTTCATCCTCGATCCAGAATTGGAAGAAATGATCAAGGAGAAAGGAATGCAACTCATAGACTTGACTTCTGTGGATACAGCTTTAGAAGCTATCGCTCACCTTCTGCCCGCTGGCGCGCCTATTATTCGGTCTTGGTCTGCCGCTGACACAGCACTTTGCATCTCTACTATTGTAGGGTACGTTGTGACATTGACACTGGCCTTCCTCCTACACAAGCGAGTGAACGCCGTTCAAGAGTCTTTCAACAAATGCACGTCAGGCGTCCGACGCATTTTCCGACGTCATAAAACCGACCAGGAACCCGAACCTGAGAACTCAACCAACCTGCTTGAGATCATGCCTATACCGCCTCGTCAAACCCCTGACAATTAAACCAATCGGAATGACTCAATTGCCAGTAGTCCTAAAGAATGCACCCCTACATCTTCTCAAGTTCCTAACCTGCTCTTTCCCAAAATACCCTGCACCAGGATTCAGTCAGTGATGGAGATGTTGTTTGTGTCTTGTGTGTGCCTGTTCTCCCTGCTTCTTGTTCCAGTGCCCGCCGACGTTCGCAATAGGAACCTCACCGAGCAAAAGAGGGATGTGTAATGCCTTTGTGGAGGAAAAGGACACACACACACACACTAAGCTTCAGACACGCCCTCCGTCAAGCATTAACGCCGACGAGCCAGAGCGCGCGCACACACACGTCACACACCGGATGTGTGTGCACTCAGATCACTTGGACATGGTTGTGTACAAGAGGTAAAAAACTATATAAATACTGTTCGTTTTCTCACACAAACCGCTCGTTTCATGTCTTAGGCCATCAATGTGTAGTTACGATGGGGAATTGTTTAATTTTGATTTCTCTGTGCATGTTCTTTTTCTCTCTTATAGAGACGGTAACCTATACCTGCCATTATATGACTGACAGACTAGAACGGTTTGACCTAAAAACATCAAAATTGGATCTACTGAAGAAAAAAAGACACCTACATCTTGGATGCCCTTGGGGTAAGCTGATAGATACCAAATTTTAATTTCAAAGTGAACTATCCCTTTAAGTGCAGCTTTGAGACTTTTTTTTATACTTAAGTCAATTCTTAGCAGTGTTCTTGAGAGTAATTCTTAGAGGCTTGATAAATACGGGCCCTGAACACTGAGACTTGAACAGTAACACACCTCTGTGCCAAACATTCATTCATAGTGTTAACACTCACACTACTTTTATATCTTGTGGTTTTATATGTTATAAAACATTAAAAAAACATCCTGGCATTGTGAGACATTTAGACAATGAAATGACACATATTTCAAAATGTTTCACTTGATTTTAGTCCTCCACGTCTGCTGCATTCTCAAAACTCTGGCTATTTGATAATACCTAGAATATCAAAATCAACTGCGGGCAGCAGATCCTTTTCCTATTTAGCGCCCAAACTCTGGAACAATCTACCTTACACTGTTCGGGAGGCAGACACACTCTGTCAGTTTAAATCTAGATTAAAGACCCATCTCTTTAACCTGGCTTACACATAACACACATACGCTTCTAATATTCAAATCCGTTAAAGGATTGTTAGGCTGCATTAATTAGGTCAACCGGAACCGGGAAAACTTCCCATAACACCCGATGTACTTGTTACATCATAAGAAGAATGGCATCTACACTAATATTAGTCTGTTTCTATCTTATTCCGAGGTCACCGTAGCCACCTAATCCAGTCCGTATCCAGATCAGATGGTCACTGCAGTCACCCGATCCAGTCCGTATCCAGATCAGATGATCACTGCAGTCACCCGGATCCAGTCCGTATCCAGATCAGATGGTGGATCAGCACCTAGAGATGACCCCTGAACATCAGTGGAGACCAGGACACCTAGATTAAACGCCCCAGAGGCAGATCCCCAGTGAAGACCTCATCACCTAGACAGCCATCGGGACAAGACCACGGGAACCAGATGAGTCCTTTACACAATCTGACTTTTCTGCAGTTGGAATTGAACTGCTGGTTTCGTCTGGCCAGATTAGAACTGGACCCCCGACTGAGCCTGGTTTCTCCTAAGGTTTTTTTTCTCCATTCTGTCATCGATGGAGTTTTGGTTCCTTGCCGCTGTCGCCTCTGGCTTGCTTAGTTGGGGACACTTCATTTCCAGCTATATTGTCGACTTGATTGCACAGATACTATTTAAACTGAACTGAGCTGGACGATGACATCACTGAATCCAATAATGAAATGCCTTTAACTGAAAATTGAGTGTTTAATCTTGCCATTTTACATTATTGACACACTATTTTCCTATTTTCATATTGTGAAGTTGCTTTGACACAATCTGTATTGTTAAAAGCGCTATATAAATAAAGGTGACTTGAGTTGACTTGACTTGACTTCATTCATGTAGTCCAGGAATTATAGTTTGGGAAAAGTCTAACTAGTAAAATGTGTACAAGTTATGTCACAATAACACAATAACAACAGATGCAAGTAATTTTAGGCTACTCATCAGAGTGATATCCTCCACTGGATCTAGCTGCACGTCGCATCGTGTTGTGTTTTTCTTCTTTTAAGGTCTTTTAAGGTTCTTCTTTTGGTTATTCCTCTCAGCGCGTCTTCTTCCAGAAACAAAAAGTAGCCGAGATTAACTTGTTTGTTTACATGCACACGTGTCTCACGTGGATGTTTAGAATCTGAAAAGCGTGATCGGCGCATGGGCGTGACCGCATTAGATATTATGAGTAGAGACAGGAAAACTGGGCATCATGTTGGTTTCCTACAGATTACTTTAACAGAGAATGTTTGTTTTGGACATTACTTACTTAATTTAAAAGTAGACATTTCAAGCTTTCTATACATATATTTCTCATGTCTTTGAGGCAAGTATTCGTGGAGATTCATGTTGTTCTCTTCGACCCCAGGGGGTTAAACCCCACAAATTCAATGACAGGTACAGCAAACAGACATTTTTCAGCATTCAGGGTGAGATTGTGCTTGGCCAACGCGTCGAAAACTTTGTTGAGGTGCTCGTCATTAATGTCCATTGTAGGCCCAAGCACCACAATGTCGTCAAGGTAAATGACAACGCCTGGTATCCCCGCTAACACTGTGGTCATGACCAAGTGAGACAGCCCAGTCCATCGAACAGTGCTGGCCGCTGCTGCTGCCATGCCGCCATCACCGCTAAGACAGGTGCCCCCTCTGTGTCCACTAAGGCAAACCCCAGAGTGGTGAATAAGTCCAGCCCCATTAAATTTGCTCCTTTGTGGGCCACATGAAAGACAAATTAAGGTAGTGTTCTTTTCCCATAGCTAACAGTCAGTGAGAGTGACCCCAGTAATGCAATTGTAGAATCACCATAACCGCACAAGCCAGTAGAGGGTGTGGCCAGGGGAAACTTGCTAAATAACTGATTGTAGGTGTTTGCATTGAGCAGGGAAACGCTGGCCCCCGTATCCAGCAGCAATGGGACACACACACCGTTTAGGATAACAGTACATGACTTAAATAGTACAAGACCTGAAGTAACATTGTGGATGATAGCTGATGGGGACTGATTGGTGTGTGTTTGTGGTCTATTTGTAGCTGAATGACAGACACTGGCGAAATGATTTTGCTTTCCACAATTATAACACGTCTGGCCCTGGGCTGGACAGATTTGAGCTCTGGTGGCATGAGAACGAGATACACAATTAGCAGGGTAGTTTCTGATGTGGTCGTCTACGCTGTTGTTGTGTGAGTTGCATCACTGAGTCGGGAACATCCCCAGATGCCTCTGCGCCCCTGTCAGGTGACTGCTCGACCGGTCGGGTTGTGTCCATAATTGTTAAATGGCTGTGTGCAGGTTTTGTTTGGCTTGTGAGTGTGGCTGCACATTCAGCAGCACTTTCCACTTGAAATGCTATAGCTATTGCCTTAGATAGAGTCAGGTCATCTGGCTGTAACAGCAGGGTTTCTCTAATTTTGTTGTTATTAGTGTGTTCAATCAGCTGATCGCGGATCATCTCATCGCGCATTTCCCTGAATTTGGAAGAGTTCGCTAGCCCTCTCAAATCAGCGACATACTGATTCACCGACTCACCGGGAAGTTGGTGATGTTGACGGAATATAAAACGCTGCAGAAAAACGTTCTGTTTTCGGCAATGTTGGAGAAGTGATTTCTTCCGAGCCGCACTCACCCCCATGAGGCCGGCTGCGACTAGATATGTTTCGAAGGAGTGAAGCCAATAGGGCCATGGTATAGGGGGAGTCCCGGGAGAGCAAGGAAGGGCGGCGGCGGAGGTAGTGAAACATCAGCCATTCTCGTCACCAAAATGTACTGTTAAATGAATGCAACAACACCAGAGATGTAGCGAACATCTAAATGTTTACTGTTACTCTCTACTTTTAATTAGAGAATTAGCCCTCCTGCTCTAGGCAGGACTAAACAATCACAGCACAATCAGACATAGATCATGATTGCTGAACAGTCTCTGTGAACAGAACGGTGCATTCCTTTGTCCTACAGTGGACACAACTCAATGACTGGCAGAAGCAGCTGCCAAACAAAATCTGCAAAATTAAGGAAAAATATCCTAATTATGTTGGCTTGGCAAAGCTAAAAATGTCCCATAGACTTACATTGGCTGAGAAATATTGCGCCCTCCAGAGGAGCAATTTCACTCCACTAGAGGGAGCAGATGGATAACTCCTCTCACTTAGTTTAAACTTTAAACTCAGTTAAAAATACAAATAAATACATACATTTCATTCACACTGACAAGCTACACCAATGTACTGTATCTGATCATTACCAGGGTCAGGGCTCATTAACAGGGCCGCTGCTGGCCAAATGGGTGCCCTAAGCAGGATTGTATTGGTGTGCCCCCTCCCTCAAATATTATGGAAGTAAAGAAAAAAAAAAGTATTTATTTATTTATTAAATAAATTGTAATTAAATTGCATTTAAAAATTACAATTGTAGCTCTAGACAGTTACCTAAGGCTATTATTTTATTAATACAGTTGTCTGATTGATTTTATAGTCTTAAGCATTCAGAAAATTAAGCAGTTTTACTACGATAAAACCATGGTTAATTTTTGTAAGGGTTGTGATGTCCACTTGTTTTGTTTTTTTTTGAAGAAATTATAGAGGCTGTGTCATCTATACCAAAAAGGTGACCAAAAATTAAAGATTAAGTGGATATTTGAATTAAATGTTTGGTCAATAGCCTATTAAACAAGGATATCATCGTCCTGTAAGTGTAACAATAGCAATGACCAGGCCTTTGGCTCCCTTGGCAGGCAAAAAAACAATAGACATCATGACAAAATTCGTAATGGTTTTACTGGTTATAATGGGACTTGTATTGGTTTTAATGGAAACAATGGACCCTGCGGGTCTCTACTGGTAATTGGTCACCTTCTATTGGTGGCTTGTTAAAACCAATAAATCCTACTGGAATATCCAAAACACACTACAGAAAACCATTTTTTAATGGTTTTAATGGTTAAAAGTTTATGGTTTGTAATGTTTGTAATGGTATTTGTGATTCATTTGTGATGGTATTAGAATTTTCTGTGATGGTTCTATTATTTTTTTTTTCAGCAGGGTTGCCTCATTGTTTTTATAATGCATTTTATGTCATTTTAAAGGCTGTTGTTGGCTTAGGTTTGTTTTTATAACCACAAAACAATATTATCTTAATGCTACTTTGTAAATTATTATTTGAAATAACAAAACCATGGTTAATTTGCGGTTACCATATTTTTTTTTTGTAACTTTCGTAAGGGAAAATGGAAACTCGGAGAGAATATTAGATGCGTTGGTGGTGGTGAAATTATTACCGACATTAAAACCTGTTATTAACCTCAACACCCAAAAAAGTTTCACAGGATTATGAATGTATACCTGAAAGTGACTCACAGGCTTCGTTTTCATCTTTTTCTTTTCTTGGTGGCGGATTGCTGATGTCTTTTTACGGGCATAGTTGTCCATCAATTATGATCATTTGCATTCAGCCACAAACATAAGATGCTAGCGGTCGCGGGTGCGGATGCGAGAATGGCACGTCACGTTTTTTTTTTTTTTTTTTTTTGGAGCAACTGGGATGGTGCCTTCCCTGGGAGTTGGTGCCCTATGCAGACTGCATACTCTGCGTATAGGGAGCGATGGTACTACTCATTAATAATGACTGTCTGGCCAGAGAACAGTATGAAAGATGAGAGAACTGTGACTGCACTGATCAGTGGGAGCATACCATACGTCCTCACAAAATCACAGCATTTTCACGTGTTTTTTGAGCCTTTTAAAATAAAATATTCCAGTGATTGCATACAATCCACCCATTAGAACACAACAAGAGCTAAATTCAGTTTTCTATAGGATTAAGGTCTGGAGCCTGGCTAGGCCACTCCAGGACCTTAATGTGCTTCTTGAGCCACTCCTTTGTTGCCTTGGCCATGTGTTTTGGGTCATTGTCATGCTGGACTACCCATCCTCGACCCATTTTCAATGCCCTGGCTGGATTCAATGCCCTGGCAGTACATGGCCCCGTCCATCGTCCCTTTGATGCGGTGCAGTTGTCCTTTCCCCTTAGCAGTAAAACACCCCCATAGCATAATGTTTCCACCTCCATGTTTGAGGGTGGGGATGTGTTCTTGGGGTCATAGGCAGCGTTCCTCCTCCTCCAAACACGGCGAGTTGAGTTGATGCCAAAGAGCTCGATTTTGGTCTCATCTGACCACAACACTTTCAGCCAGTTCTCCTCTGAATCATTCAGATGTTCATTGGCAAACTTCAGACGGGCCTGTATATGTGCTTTCTTGAGCAGGGGGACCTTGCGGGCGCTGCAGGATTTCAGTCTTTCACGGTGTAGTGTGTTACCAATTGTTTTCTTGGTGACTATTGTCCCAGCTGACTTGAGATCATTGACAAGATACTCCCGTGTAGTTCTGAGCTGATTCCTCACCTTTCTCATGATCATTGAAACTCCACGAGGTGAGATCTTGCATGGAGCCCCAGTCCGAGGGAGATTGACAGTTATTTTGTGTTTCTTCCAATCGTGAATAGTCCCACCAACTGTTTTCACCTTCTCACCAAGTTGATTGGTGATGGTCTTGTAGCCCATTCCGGCCTTGTGTAGGTCTACAATCTTGTCCCTGATATCCTTGGACAGCTCTTTGGTCTTGGCCATGGCGGAGAGTTTGGAATCTGATTGATTGATTGCTTCTGTGGACAGGTTGTCTTTTATACAGGTAACAAGCAGAGATCTCAGCTCCTTACCTGTATAAAAGACACCTGGGAACCAGAAATCCTGCTGATTGATAGGGGATCAAATACTTATTTGACTCATTAAAATGCAAATCAATTTATAACTTTTTTGAAATGCGTTTTCTGGATCTTGAACGGACCAATATAGCGGGGACTCAGCTTCTTGCAGGGCAAGTGGAGTCGCAGATCTCGGGTGGATAACCACACCCGGTCTCCAGGGTGGTAGATGGGAGTTGGAGCATGCCGGGCATCCGCAAAGTCTTTCTGTCTCCGCACTGCCCGCTGGAGGTGGATGTGAGTTGAGTCCCACACTCTCTCACTTACTCAGAAACAGTGGTCTACAGCTGGAACCTCTGATGGCTCTCCCGTCCATGGGAAGAGCGGGGGTTGGTAGCAGAGTATGCACTGAAATGGGGTGAGGCCCGTGGTGTTCTTGCGGAGGGAATTTTGTGCAACTCGGCCCACGGGAGGAAACGGCTCCAGCTGAACTGATCTTCCTGGCAGTATGCCCGGAGGTACTGTCCGAGTTCTTGGATCTTCCGCTCAGCCTGGCCGTTCATCTGGGGATGATAACCGGAGGACAAGCTCACCGTAACTCCGAGCAGGCGGAAGAAGGCTTTCCACACATGGGAGATGAACTGTGGTCCACGATCTGAAACGATATCCTCTGGCACTCCGAAGTTTCTGAACACATGATGGAATAGGTGCTCTGCAGTCTCTAAGGCCGCAGGAAGTCCTCGGAGGGGAATAAATTTGCACGCCTTTGAGAAGCGGTCCACTGCTACTAGAACACAGGTATTCCCCTCCGACTCAGGGAGGTCGGACACAAAGTCAACACCCATGTGTGACCAGGGTCGGTGAGGAATGGGGAGAGGTACAAGCTTGCCCACCGACAGATGACGAGGAGTCGAAGACGTGGCACAGACTGAGCAACTACGGACGTACCGGATGACGTCACGGGACATACTGGGCCACTAGTACCGAGCTTGGAGGAGCGAGAGGGTCGGTTGGCTGCCTGGATGTCAGGAGACTCGTGTGGCCATGGCATATGGCCCCCCCCCAAAAAAAATTCCAGGGGGAAACTATGAAGTCTGGGGGGGGCGCTCAGGAGGAGCGGGCTCTGGTAGGCGCTCTGGAGGCACGGGCACTTGAGTGCACTCTGGAGTCGCTGGCACTGGAGTGAGGATGGGTGCTGAGAACTCCAGGGGTAACGCCGTATCCAGGAGGTCTGGGGCTGGAGCCAGCAGGCTTTACAGCGGAGAGGCGTGGACGGCGGCGTGCTTGCGGTGGCCGTGGACGGCGGCGTGCTTGAGTGAGCCATGGATGGTGGCCTTGCCTTCGCCCTGAACAGCGGGCTTGCATTGGCCGTGGACAGCAGTGTTGATTTCCCCACAAACGGCGGGCTTGCGTTGGCCGCAAATGGAGGCAGGCTTGAGGGAGCCGCAGATGGCGGCATTGATTTCCCCATGAACGGCAGACTTGAGAGAGCCGCGGACGATGGCGGGCTTGCGTTGGCCGCGAACGGCGGTCTTGACTTCGCCGTGGATGGCGGCAGGCTTGAGGGAGCAAAGGATGGCGGCGGGCTTGCGTTCCCCGCGAACAGCAGGCTTGATTGAGCCACGAATGGCGGCAGGCTTGGGTGAGCGACAGCTGATAGGCTTGACTGGGGAATGGCGGACGGACTGGATGGCGGGCTGGTTTTGGATCGGTGCAGCACACTTTCCAGACACTGGAGGATCCCTTCCCTCCAGCTCAGTCCTGTGGTGTCTGGGAGGTCCACGGGGCGATGGTAATTTGCCCCGATCAGAACAGGTTAAACGTGGTATCATCCAGCTCCGTATTAGTGGAGATTCCGCAAAACTCCCACGCAAATGCCAAAAAACAGGAGAACCATGCAGGCTAGGGCAGAGAACAGATCGGCGACTTCCATAGCCATGGGGAAAAACCAAAAACTTAAAAAATAAATAAATGGGAAAACAAAACGGGGGGAAAAGGAGCGCCGCTCACTATTTTTGAGGTCTGCTGTTCTGTCACGGTCTCACACAGGAACGAGGAAACGCTATTTACGGTACAGTTACGGTATTTAAAAAAAAAACAAATAAACGGTGATTGGAATTAAAGTTACCCTTTAAATATGACTGAGGCGCAAACCTACAAAGAACATTAAAAGTAGTCTTCTGGACAGCTCAAAGCAGCTCTGATTGATGCTGTGTGCGTGTACACGAGAGACGGCGGTAAACGTGTATCACAGTCTGGATGCTTACAATGAACTCCTTAGCGGAGAGGTTGGGATCATTTGTTCATACAATGGATAACATCAGTCTTATGTTTGGTTAAACTGAAGCAAGAAAAACAGTGTCACTTACGTACATATCATGGTTTGTCGCTAAGATGTCCAGGGAGGTTTTTAGTGGACATTTCACTTGCATTGCAGGGTCAGTCTGTATGTCTACGCAAATATTAATTTTCATATTTGTACAGCGCTTTTCACAATACATATCATGTCACTGCAGCTTTACAGAACATTCATGTATATTACAATGCTATACGAATGCTAGTAAACTAATCATTACATGCCATTATTACTGATTTCATTTGTTTTATAATGTGTGCTTAGTTTGTTGCTGTGGAACAGTGCGAGAAATAATTTGAATGCTCTATCTGAGCGATCATGTGGTCACAAATAAACAAGATGAATACAATTCAGTGCTGGCTACCGTGTTTTGAATAAACCTTTATTCATTTTTTTTTTAAGATAAAAGTATAGCCTACATGCAGATTAATAAATGCACACACACACACACACACACACACTACATACAGTCAAATTACTTTTAATCTATAGTCTTTGATACAGTATATATGTGGGTATGTATGTTTTATGCACATTTACTGTAAACACATGCACATACAGTAGTACTGGTCAAAAGTGTGGGCACTATTACTATTTTTTTATGTCTTTGAAAGAAGTCTCCTATGCTCATCAAGCCTGCATTTAATTGATCAAAAATACAGACAAAAACAGTAATATTTTTAAATATTACAATTTAAAATAATGGTTTCCAATTTTAACCCATTTAATCCCACCGGTCTGTTAAATGTGCAGTTTTACATGATTAGTGCAAATTGTCACATGACCAGAGCAGTTTATTTCCTGTTTGCACCTTGAGATGATGGCTGCATCAAAGCTCCAAAAAGAAAGGTTAGTGAAGCATGTTAACAAAGATATGACAAAGATTTTTGGTACACATTATCTTTAGGGTGTCTAGTATTAATACATGAATTCACATTCAGTTTTGTTGAGTGTGGTCATAGAATGAGTAAACACTTTTCCAAAACAAATAAAAAAAAATATATATATAATTGATTATTTCAAAAGCTTACTAATGACACATCATTTGGATATTTTCATGTCTGGAAATTTTTTTTTGGGATTAAACGGGTAAATATGCTTAAAATAAATGTTATTTATGTGATCAAATCTGTATTTTCAGCATAATTACTCCAGTCTTCTGTGTCATAGGATGCTCCAGAAATCATTCTAATATACTGATTTATTATCAGTGTTGGAAACAGTTGTGCTGCTTAATATTTCTTTATAACCAGAGATAATTTTAGGATTCTTTGAAGAATAAAAGAACAGCATTTATTTAACATAGAAATGTTTTGTAACAACATGCACTACTGTTCAAAAGTTTGGGATCAGTATTTATTATTATTATTTTTTGTTGTTGAAAGAATATTACTAAATTCAGCAAGGATGTTAAATTGATAAAAAAAAAAAAGTGATAGTAAAGATATACTGTTAGGAAATATTTCTATATTTTGAAAATCCCTGCCAGGATTCAATCAATCAATCAATCCTGTATAAAGTATCACAGGTTCCAGAAAAAAAAAAAAAAAAAAAAAAGCAGCACAATTGTTTCCAACACTGACAATAACCAAGTATCAAATCAGCACATTAGAATGATCTCTGAAGGATCATGTGACAAGACGAGAAAAGGCTGATGAAAATTCAGCTTCGTGTCACAGAAATAAATAAAGAATATTAAAACAGACCATAACCAGAACAAACCATTTTTTTTTAATTGTAATATCACAATATTACTGATTTTGTCTATTTTTGATCAAATAAATGGAGGCTTGATGAGCATAAGAGACTTATTTCAAAAATAGTAATGTGTCCAGATATTTGACCAGTACTGCATATAAACAAAAGACATCCTCTCTGTCAACTGTTTCCTGCAAATTTATTAATATGTGATCAATATCAAAAGCAGCAGGCTGGCCATGAGCCGCTTTAAGTACTACATAGCATTTCATCCTCAAGTTCTCAAACACATCTGGGTGTTCATATGGTCACATGTGGTTTGGCACTGCAGGACAACCAGCTGTCCTTCCTGTAGCACTGTCTTAACATTACAAATGATGGCTTTCCTAAAGACAAAAGTATATTTATATTTATATATGTAATTATAAAAGAATTCAAAGTCGTTTTAGATGAAGTACTACTGTCACTGAAATTTCATAAAAACAAAACAAAGAAACAAACTTTAGAGAGTGAATAAAGGGCTCCTACAATACCGGAAGTCTATTTACAGCAGAAGAACCACAATTCCCACAAGGCGTCGGGGTTTTCAGTTACTGTGGAAAGGGGGGGGGGGAGGGAAGCCGAGATTGGAGGGAGAGAAACTGAGGTAAAAATTTACAACTAATATTTAATACCTATCATTCAAGCAACGATATAAATGTGTAAATAGCAGTTAAGAAAGGCAACGCTACGTTGTTTGCACATTTTGGTGGATACTGTATCGTAAAAGACTAATTATAGGCAAGTTAGCTAAACTATAAACGAGAGTACAAAAAGATTGAGACAGTTTAGCTCGAGCAGGTCGCGAGACAGACGCTTCACATTCACTGACTGAAATGTGATAGTAAATATTTTTTTTTAAGCAGAAATAACTACAGTAACAGCATATCTTGAGTGCCGAGGTAAACGTGAGCGTTTCGTGTTGCTCATTTAACTTGAAGGGAATGTGGAGGAGGGCTGAAATGTAAGTTACCGTTATTTGTGGCAGAAATAACTGTTATTATGTGAGTAAGTTGGTCAGTTTTCTGTTGGTCTTTATTATTATTAGCCGTCATATAAATCTCCTGTGTTCAATATATGTTGCTGGAATCGCGATTATTTAAGTTAAATAACGTTCCGTGTAAATTAATACCGTCGTGTCTCCATGAGCGGGATGAAATTGTAGGTGAGCGGGAAGCGGAATTGAGTGGAGCGGTCTGGTGTAAATTTGAGCGGTGGAGGGGGGAGTGAACACCCACGTGAGCGGGGAGCGGCAATTCTCACCGCTCAGCTCCGCTCACATGCTCTGGCCCACACCTAAAACCACTAAAGATCTACAACGTTTCCTGGGATTTGCCAACTTCTACAGACGCTTCATACGCAACTTCAGCACCATAGCCGCACCGTTAACATCGTTGCTTAGGGGAGGCACGCGCTATCTCGTCTGGTCCACAGCAGCATCAGAGGCTTTTCAGCAACTTAAGGAGCGTTTCACCTCCGCACAGATTCTTCATCATCCTGATCCTGAACTCGAATTCACGGTTGAAGTGGATGCCTCTAACACAGGCATTGGAGCCATCTTGTCTCAACATCAGGGTAACTCCGCTAAGCTCTATCCTTGTGCCTATTACTCCAGAAAACTCAATGCTGCCGAAAGGAACTATGATGTTGGGGATCGAGAACTGCTAGCCATGAAAGCGGCCTTCGAGGAGTGGAGACATTGGCTAGAGGGCGCCAAACTACCTTTCATTGTACTCACGGATCACAGAAACTTGGAATACATCAGGTCAGCCAAAAGTCTCAACCCCCGTCAAGCAAGATGGTCACTGTTCTTTTCCCGATTCGACTTTCATGTCACTTACCACCCTGGATCAAAGAATGGAAAAGCTGATGCCCTCTCAAGGCAATTCGACTTCGCAACATCCTCGAATGCTCCCAATGAACTAGTCATTCCCACATCTCTTATCCTCGCTCCTGTACAATGGGACATCATGACCGAGATTACCGATGCACAAGCCAATGACCCCACGCCACCTGACTGCCCACCGAACTTAACCTATGTTCCTGCAGATCTTCGACAACGCATCCTACGGATGATTCACGAATCTCCCAGTTCTGGTCATCCTGGCATCACAGCCACGGTTCATCTCGTTACCAGCCGGTTCTGGTGGCCATCATTACAAAAGGACGTTCCCACGTTTATCCAACACTGTGCTACTTGCAGTATTGCCAAATCTTCTCATCAATGCCCAGCTGGTTTACTACAGATTCTCTAAAGCATGCCGCCTCATTCCTCTCACTAAGCTCCCCACAGCCTTCGAAACAGCAGAGGCTTTGCTGGAACAGGTGTTCAGATTCTACGGACTACCCAAAGACATAGTCTCAGACCGTGGACCACAGTTCACCTAACTGAGTCTGGTCTGCTTTCTGTCAGCAGCTTAACATAAACATCAGCCTAGCCTCCGGCTATCACCCCAAATCCAATGGCCAAGTGGAACGGCTTAATTAGGAATTAACTCGATTTCTAAGATCTTACTGCCACAACAACCAGAACGACTGGTCGTTATCTGCTTTGGGCTGAATATGCGCAGAACTCATTATGCAAGCCGTCTACTGGTCTAACACCGTTCCAGTGTGTTCTTGGTTTCCAACCTCCGCTATTTCCCTGGTTTGAACCCTCTGATCTGCCCGCTGTCAATGATTGGCTACACCACAGTGAGGAAACCTGGAATACCGCTCATGTTCATCTCCAACATGCTGTACGCCAGATCAGAGAACAGGCCAATCGCCATCGGAGACCAGGTCCTCCCTAAGCTCCAGGTCAGTGAGTGTGGTTGTCCACCAGAGATCTTCGTCTTCATCTCCCGTGCAAAAAGCTCAGTCCCAGTTACGTGGGTCCATTTTAAATAATTTGTCAAATTACACCAGTTTCATATCGTTTAGCACTTCCTTCCAATTACCTCGGCCTCGGCATAGAACCGCCTCTTGCTTCAGGAGCCGCTCGCAGGGAGGGGGCTCTGTCACAAACTCGGTCTCCGTGGCCCTCCCCGAACACCACCGGAGGGCACCGTCACCGGAGTATTAGCATATGAACTGCATCTCCCACAATGCCCTGTACCTGAGACTGATTGCTGCACAGGTGTTTCTCATCTCTGTGGCCTATATTAGCTGCCACCCATCATGCACTCTTTGTGAAGTCTTGTTTTGCCCTGGCTAACACTTCTGAGCGTTTATTCTGTTATTGTTGATCTCCTGTGTACGACCTAGGACTGTTTACCTGACTCTGTGATTCTCTGCCGCCTGCCCTTGTGATCTGATCTCTGGAATGTTTGTTACTTCTCCTGTCTGCCGCCTGCCTCGACCTAAGACTGATAATCGTTTAATTCAATAATGAATTCATCTTTCAAGCATTCATTTAAGTCTTAGAAAGGAAAAAGTGTAAAGATGTAAGCGCAACAGACAAATTTTTTTTCTGGTAAAACGTGAAAAGCAAACATGTTCCGGTTTTACCAGTAATACTGGTTTTGTCTTTTTATATACTGTAAGTTTATATACTATTGCGAAAATTTCCACACCGTCACATCTAGAACATACTGTACGTCCAGTTGACAAAAGCAACGTATATATATATATATATAGGCCTATTTAAATCATAAAAGGTTTATCACAGCAGTATAATAAAAAGTTTGGAAGACCATGATGACCAACTAAAGTTAAAAAGTAAATCATACAGAGTAGTTGTGTGAGTCATACAGTCAAAGGGCACATTCAAACAGAACCTCAAAAACAGGTTGTGGAATGGGGAAATAAAACAAGGCCTCATGACATGTTATTTAAAGTTGAAATTTGACTTGAATGCTGCATGTTTAGAACCAGTGGGATGGTAAAACACGTTCTGTATGAAAGGCCCATTAGGCTATTTGACAAAAGAATGAATGAAGGAGTACATTCACAAACGGAGCTGTCTTGTTATTACAGGCTCTATTACAGGCTGAACTGGCCATTAAAAACAAAAACAAAAAAATATATAGCTGCAAGCAGCGATTACCGGGGTTCAAGCATTTAAGCACATAAGGAAAAAGATTTTGGCTGTAACCACCTAAATCAATGATTAAAAATAGCATTTTAGGCAAATGTAGGTAATTTACCAAAAAAAATTGATTTTTAACATTTATGACTGTTATAGCGCCACCTATGGTCCGATCTCCATGAAACTTTGCATGCTACTTAAGAGTCATCAGTCACATGTTTTCACCGAGTTTCGTAAAGTTTTGAGTTTTCGTTTAGGTTTTATAAGCTTTTGGTTATATGTGGTCACGGCCCTTTTGTAAATGACCCCGTTATAGCTAACAAAAGGAAAAAAATCTACATTATTTTGATAATTATTGATCTAGAGAGTCCAGAGAATAGTTCTGTAGTGGTTTGACCGAAATTGAGCAAAAAACCTAGGACTAGTTTGCAAAAGTAGTTTTTTTTTTTTTTTGTTATCAACAATTATTTTATTTTTTTTCACACACAACACAACATAATATCCAAAATAAAACAAAACAAAACAACAGACACATACTCAACATCTCAAGGTTCAATCAAAAGGGAGGGAGAGAGGGAAGGACAACAAGAACACAAAAGTCACTCCTTTAAATAATCACGTATATTCAACAAAAAACACTGCCAAGCCTCAATGGTCGAAGGCCTGGCCCCACCGACTCGCGCCGTTGTACATTCACATGAGACAATTTGCAGGAGGCTACGGATCAATACGTTTTTCTACACATGTGTGGTGTAAACCAGTTCTGGATTATTGTCTTCTTCACAGCTGTAAAACCAGCAAACAACATTCTCTTTTGCATTGAACTAATACAGAGACCAGAATCATCATTAAGAAGACACAAACTTGGGTTAACAGACCAATCAATTCGCAGTAATGATGACAAAACTAGGTTTACATGTGTCCATAGACTGATGACGACAGGACATTCCCAAAACAAATGCAGAAAAGTGCCCGATGATGTAGTGTTACATATATGGCAGTTCAAATTTGACTGCAGTTTAATTTTAAATCTTTTGTAAGGAGTTATGTATGCTCTATGAATGACTTTGAAGTGAATAAGATGATGAGCCAGATTTTTAGATGTTAAACTGAGATTAGACCACACTCTCTCCCAGTCGACAGATAAATTAAGGTCAGATAATTCCCTATTCCAAATAGTTTTAATAGAAAGAGGTTTTGTAATACAATCAATAATTTTATTATATATTAAGGAAACAGATGGCTGACCAGCAGATGGTGCAATCCAGTCCAGCATAGGATGAGAGGAAATGGAAGAAGACCAAGGAACGCCATACGCTTTGAGAGCAGAACGTAATTGAAGAAAAACAAAATATGCAGATGCTGGTAGACAAAATTTGGCTCTCAATGCCTGAAATGAACAGAGGCCCTGGTTATCATATATATCACCGCACGTGTTTACACCTAAAGAGGACCAAGAGGGTTGGACAAATGGACGATTTCCACATACAAAGTTAAAATTGTGCCATAAAGGTGTACTGTTACAGAATTTGAAGGGTCCACCTATCCGACATTCAGCCGTTTTCCAGATTTTAATAGAGTTAGCCACAACCAGACCAAATTTATAATTATCCCCTTTTTTTCCTGTGCCAGTAAATAAAATATCTTGAAGTCTATTTGGTTTAACCTTGTCAGCTTCAATCACCCTCCATGAAACTGTAGATTGAGGATCAACCCAATTATGAAGAGCCTTAAGCTGGAACGACCAATAATATAATTCAAAATTTGGTACAGCCAGTCCTCCTGCGCTATTAGGATGTTGTAATGTGGTAAGTTTAATTCTGGGACATTTATCATTCCAGATAAACTTAGAAATTATGGAGTTGATCTCCTTAAAGTAACCTGGAGGGGGAGAAAGTGGTAGCATAGAGAAAAAAAAATTAAATCGAGGTAACAAATTCATCTTAACAGTGGAGATTCTTCCTTGGAGAGAGACTTTAAGATTCTTCCATCTTTGAATGTCATTTTTGACCTTAACTAAAATGTTATTAAAATTGTCTCTGGCAATCTTATGAATGTTTTTATATATGGTAATGCCCAAATAGATGAAAGATTCCTTAATAGGGATAAATGAAGGAATAGAAAAATTAATCTTAACATTGTTAATTGGCATTAAAGCAGATTTGCTCCAATTTATTTTATATCCCGATAGGCTACTAAAATGATCAAATTCCTTAATTACACTAGAGACTGATACATCAAAGTGGTCTAAATATAGAATAATATCATCAGCGTATAATGAAATACTATGATTATGGTCATGAATCTTAATCGATACTTCAGATTTCCTGATGGCTTGTGCTAAGGGTTCAAGAGATAGACAAAACAATAAGGGGGAAAGTGGACACCCCTGCCTCGTTCCCCGCTGTAAAGGGAATGAGGGGGAAATAATATTACCAGTTTTGACTGATGCTGCAGGTGAGTGGTATAATGTCTTAATCATAGAAACGAAGTGTTCACCGAAGCCGAAACATTGCAGAACTGCACACATATAATTCCACTCTAGCCTGTCAAAGGCTTTTTCTGCATCAAGTGAAAAGACCGCACAAGGGGTTGGGTGGGAGTCCACAAAGTCAAGAATATGAAGGAGTCGACGCATATTGTGAGATGCATTGCGCCCTTTGATGAAACCAGTTTGGTCCTCCTTGATCAGACTGTGAATTACCTTCTCCATACGAGAAGCAAAAACTTTAGCATAGATTTTTACATCACATGGCATAAGCGAAATCGGTCTGTAGCTGGAACAATCTAATGGATCTTTCCCTTTTTTAAGAAGTAATGAAATCAGTGATGTTTTTTGATCTCTATGAAATACTCCATGTTCAATTGCAAAATTAAATGAGTTAAGCATAAGCATCCCTACCAAATCCCAAATTTCTAAATATAATTCAGGGGGGAGACCATCTAGACCCGGCGATTTGCCCTTTTGAAGGCTTTTTAGAGAGACGTGAAGTTCCTCCAAACTTAATGGGGCCTCCAAAGATTCTTTATCCATCTGTGAGATCCGAGGCAGTTCCAATTTATCTAAATACTGCTTACAAAATGGTTCATCAAAATCTGTTTCGGCTTTATACAGATTTGTGTAAAAACCTTTAAATATGTCATTAATTGCCACAGGGTTCGTAGTGACCTGATCATCTGATGATTTTATTGCGCTAATATATGCCTTCGACTCGCATTCTTTCAACCTAAGGGCCAATAAATAACTAGGTCTCTCTGATTCAAAATAATATTTTTGTCTAGTCCTATGTAAAATAAATTCTGCCTTTGAGTGTGAAAGTAAATCATATTCTTCTTTTAAAGAGGACAGCTGTGTAGCCTGTTGCTCAGTAAAATGTTGTTTTTGTAGGTTTTGTAATGATTGGATTTTATTTTCTAATTGTGTAAACTGGTGAGTTCTCGCTTTGGCAAGAGTAGAAGAGAAAGATATACAGAAACCTTGTATAGCACACTTAGTCGTTTCCCACAGTATTTGAGGATCCACATCAGAGGGCATATTAATTTCAAGAAATTCCTTAATATATTCTCTTAGAGAGGTAATGAAAGTCTGATTACTTAATAATGATATGTTAAAGAGCCATCTAGGGGACTTGGCTTTAACATCGGAAAGAGGAACACTGCACAACATAGCAGAATGATCAGATAATAAAATTGGTAATATAGATATAGAGGAATTAGATGAAATTAAAGATGGGCTGAGAAATATGTAGTCTATCATAGAGAAAGTCTTGTGTCTATTAGAAAAATAAAGTGAAGTCCTTATCTTTAGTATTCTGAATTCTCCATAAATCGATTAAGTTGAGCTCAGTGATAAATTTATTCAATAATTTAGAGGATGGATTGGCTGTTGTATCAGATTGAGATTTATCTAAAGCAGGATTTATGACAGCATTAAAATCACCACCCACCACTAGAGGGCAATCAATCTCCTCAAGTAAAGTTTTGGAAATCTGTGTAAGGAATTCACTGTCTGTCTCATTCGGACCATAAATAGAGACCAATGCTAACCTATTATTATATATTTTGCATCGGATAAAAACAAATCTACCCTTCTCATCACTACCAAGGTGTTCAATCGTTAAATTTAACTTCCTGTTAACAAGGATAAGCACCCCCTTAGTTTTATTTTGAGCGCAGGAAAAAGCTATTACTTTGTAATACTTATTCTGGAAACATGCCACGTCAGATTGTTTTAAATGTGTCTCTTGTATTAAGGCACAGGAAATAGATTTACGGTGTAAATATTCTAATACACGGGTTCTTTTAACAGCAGAATTTAAACCATTCACATTCAGTGATAAAATATTTAGAGTATGCATTGAATATTGATAATCCCAAGATTGTACTCAATAAATGAAAAAAAAGCAAACAACAGAAGCACTTCCATTCTGTAAATAACACGTAAAACTGATGTGCATTTTAGAAACCAAACCTCCTATATGAAAAATCCCTTTAGCAATAAGGTAAGATAGATAAAAGTATAAATGTCTGCTGTAAAAAACAACATAAAAATGTGAACAACCGACAACCATAAACAAAGAACTACTCAGACCGCACATTACCGAGAACTTAGGTCTGACTGAGCAACAAAAAATAGTGATAGGTCGTGACTGATCCACTCCAACGCAAGACATGTCTCCCGAAAGGCTCACACAGCCAAAAAAAAAAAAAAATAATAATTTTTTTCTTTCTTTTTCCTTCCCCTTTTTATTAATTAAACCTACTCTCCACTAGTCCCCTCCAAAAAAGAAAAATGGAGTGTCAGTCTTACCAGCAAAGAGATTGTTGTACCGGATAAATAAGGACAATATCCCAGTAGGAGAGAAGAAAACGCAAACAATAGGTTTAGCAAGCGTCCATGTTCATTCTGCTATCATCCCCTTCTGGGCAGCTAGGGCCAAGTCCATCCCGGCCATCACGCCCCTCCCGTCGAACTGGAGAAACAGCGGTCGCTGCTCCCCCGTCCCCCCCACGCAGAGCCGTGGCATACGACTTCTGCTGAGACATGGAGCTGATAAAATCCTCCGTTTTCTGAGGGGAATCGAAGCTTCTCTGTTCCCCTTTGTGCCGTAGCTTAATTACTGCCGGATAGATGAGGAAGGGCTGGAGACCAAGCGCTGTCATCTTCTTCAAAACCGGACCAAATGCCTTTCTCCTGATCGCTGTAGCCGGACTAAAGTCAGGAAAAAACAGCAGTGTGACATTGTTCTGTGCGCACTTCACCGGATACGCCTGCCGAGCACCTTTCAGGATATCTGATCTGTCATGCCATCTCAGTACACGGAAGATGAGAGTGCGCGGCCAATCGGAGCCCCTCCCTCCGTCATACACGCGATGCGCCCAATCAATCTCAATGTCACGGCCCCTCAAGGAAGGAATCCACTTGGAAAGATTAGCTCTGAGGAAAACAGCTGCATCTGGACCTTCCATCCCTTCTGGGAGCCCCACCAGTCTAACGTTGTTCCTCCTAGACCTGTCCTCCATATCTGTCATCTTCTCGGTGAGTCGCTCCAGCTGATCCTTTAAGTCCGTGACTGTTCTCTTATCTGCACGCGCTGCTGCCTGAACAGAATCAACGCGGTCACGTGTCTGCTTCGTCTCGTTAGCTATGGCCTCAAACTCCTCTCTTACCTCTTTAACAGACTTATTGGTCGCTTGTATGTCCTCACGCAGTTCGTGCAATGCTGGAATCAGCACAGAATCCATCGCATCTATCACTGCCGAATTCACAACCGAATTCAAAGTGCTTTGGTGTTCTTTAAATGCTAGTTCAATGCAGTTAGCAATAGCACTGTCCAGCTCTTCACTGGAGATGGCTGAATTTCTGAATTTTTTCTTCATTGGCGATTGCTCAATCGCTCTTTTCCGATCTCCTTTGTCTGCCTTAGCACTCATGATGGGTCCAATGCAGAGTGGTTCAAATTCCACTGACAGGATCGCAAAATATTTGGCAAAGTGAGCGGAGCGAAAAACTAAGCCTGCATCACCGTCGAGGGTTCACGTGATCTGCAAAAGTAGGTTTTTAACATATTTGTGAATATTTAATGAATGATTTCATTGACAGCATTAGTTCAAGTGGCAAAGTTGTTCAAAATGAGGAGATCTATCATATGATATGAATATCTAGTGTATGTGTGAATATATGAACATGTTTTAAAATTTGAGGTCATTTTCTATACAAATATTGTGTTTTTGAGGCCTTTTTAACTGTTATAGCGCCACCTATGGTCCGATCTCCATGAAACTTTGCATGGCTATTGAGAGTCATGTGCAACATGTTTTCACCAAGTTTCGTAAAGTTTTAAGTTTTTGTTTAGGTTTTATAAGCTTTTGGGTTTATTTGTCCATGCCCCTTTTCTAAATGAGCCGTTATAAGTAACCAAAGGACTTTTTTTTTTTTTTTGATAATTATTGATCTAGTGAGTCCAGAGAATATTACTACAGTGGTTTGATCGAGATTGAGCGAAAAACCAGAGACTAATTCGCAAAAGTAGGTTTTTAACATATTTGTGAATAATTAATGAACGATTTGATTGACAGCATTAGTCCCAGAGGCAAAGTTGTTCAGAATGAGGAGATCTATCATATGATATGAAGATACAGTGGCATGCGAAAGTTTGGGATCCCCTTGTAGAATCTGTGAAAATGTGAATAATTTTAACAAAATTAGAGAGACCATACAAAATGTATGTTATTTTTTATTTAGTACTGTCCTGAGTAAGATATTTTACATAAAATATGTTTACATATAGTCCACAAGACAAAAAAATAGCTGAAATTATTCAAATAACCCCCTTCAAAAGTTTGGGAACCCTTGGTTCTTAATACTGTGTGAGGTTACCTGGATGATCCACGACTGTTCTTTTGTTTTGTGTTGGTTGTTCATGAGTCCCTTGTTTGTTCTGAACAGTTGAACTGAGCTCTGTTCTTCAGACAAATCCTCCACGTTCTGTAGATTCTGCAGTTTTCCAGCATTTTTGCATATTTCAACCCTTTCCAGCAGTGACTGTATGATTTTGAGATCCATCTTTTCACACTGAGGACAATTGATGGACTCAAACACAACTATTAAAAAAGGTTCAAACATTCACTGATGCTCCAGAAGGAAACACGATGCATTAAGAGCCGGGGGTGAAAACTTTTTGAATTTGAACATCAAGGTAAATTGTACTTAATTTGTCATCCGGGAAACATGGAAGTATCTTCTTTTGCTTCCGAAGGGCAGTAATAAATGGAAAATATATATATATTTCAACAAAAGAAAAAAGTTGGAAATCTTCATCCTGTTCAAAAGTTTGAGTCCATCAATTGTCCTCAGTGTGAAAAGATGGATCTCAAAATCATACAGTCACTGCTGGAAAGGGTTGAAATATGCAAAAATGCTGGAAAACTGCAGAATCTACAGAACGTGGAGGATTTGTCTGAAGAACAGAGCTCAGTTCAACTGTTCAGAAAAAACAAGGGACTCATGAACAACCAACACAAAACAAAAGAACAGTCGTGGATCATCAGGTAACCTCACACAGTATTAAGAACCAAGGGTTCCCAAACTTTTGCAGGGGGTTATTTGAATAATTTCAGCTATTTTTTTTTGTCTTGTGGACTATATGTAAACATATTTTATATAAAATATCTTACTCAGGACAGTACTAAATAAAAAATAACAAGCATTTTGTATGATCTCTCTTATTTTGTTAAAATTATTCACATTTTCACAGATTCTACAAGGGGATCCCAAACTTTCGCATGCCACTGTATAGTGTTTGTGTGAATATATGAACATGTTCTACAATTTGAGGTCATTTTCTAAAGAAATTTGGTGTTTTTGAGGCCTTTTTAACTGTTATAGTGCCACCTATGATCCGATCTCCATGAAACTTTGCATACTTGTTAAGAGTTATCTGACACATGTTTTTACCAAGTTTCATAAATTTTGACTTTTTGTTTAGGTTTTATAGGCTTTTGGGTATATCTGGCCACGCCCCTTTTTTAAAAATGACCCCCTTATAGCTAACCAAAGGACAAAATTCAACTTTTTTTCGATAATTATTGATCTAGACAATCCATAGAGTTGTGCTGCAGTGGTTTGATCGAGATTGAGCGAAAAACATAGGACTAGTTTGCAAAAGTAGGTTTTAAACATATTTGTGAATGATTAATTAATTATTTGATTGACAGCAATGGTTCTTGAGGCAAAGTTGTGCATTATGAGGAGATATATCACATGATATGCATATTGTGTGGATGTGTGAAACACCACGTGATTACAAAGCCAAAAAAATTTGTTAGCGCCAACTAGTGGCCGCATTCTTTCAAAATTCTTACAGACCTTTAGGGCCATGAGTCGAACATGCCTACCGAGTTTTGTTCTGATCGACCTCCGTTAACCTTGTCAAATAGGTGCTTAATATTTTTTGGCCAATGGCGGCCATGTTTTTTGAGATATGCAAATGTCCTCATAGACACTTGTGCCACTTTGGACCAAGACACTGCATACCAATTTTCAAGCCGATCGGACCAACGGTTGCCTAGTTATAGCTGATTATGTGTTTTTTTCTGTCTTATAGCGCCCCCAAGTGGCAGAGCTGCACAATGTTTTTTATTTTGACCAAAGATTGAACTCATACACATGTGGTCCAAGTTTGGTGAAGATATCTCATTTCGTTCAGGAGTTATGCTTCAATTAACATTTGGCTAACGTTAGCATAGACACTAATTGGTGTACTATTTCACGCGAAAATAATGTCAATAATGATAATTATTGATATTCACTGTCTAGTGAACATTTCTGCAGTGGTTTGGTTCCGATCGGGTGAAAAACCTAGGACTAGTTCGCAAAAGTAGGTTGCAGACATGACTCAATTTTGCGGAAAAAAACGTGCATTTTAGAGAAAATCTGGCTCATACAATTTTGTTCGGGCTGACCCATGGATCGCAACGATGTAAAGTTTTTGAGTCTATGACAAACGGTGTATGAGCAATGACCAAAAATGTCTGAAATTTTATTTTTTTGCGCTGTAGCGCCCCCGTTAGGCCGATTGGGGCAAGCCTAGGGATCTCAGTAGCAAGCAATACTACTACGATCTGACCAAGTTTCAGCTTTCTAGGCCTTACGGTTTGGGCTGCACGATCAGTTTTACCGGAGAAAAATAATAATAAAAAAAATCCTTACAATTACAATAGGGTTTCAATGCACTACGTGCTTGAACCCCTAACAAGCCATTTGAAATTAGAGGCAACCACTGCATTTGAATCACAGTCCAAACAAAGATGTTACATACATGTTGCATTCAGTAAAAAAAAAAAAAAAAAAAAAAAAAAAAAAAAAAAAAAAAAAAATTTATAGAAAGATAAATAGACGTAAAAAAAACCCTCAGAAATTAAAGAACATTTTTTAAAATGGCCAATGTGTACTGTTAAATGAATGCAACTACACCAGAGATGTAGTGGATATCTAAATGTTTACTGTTACTTTCTACTTTCTGCTCTAGGCGGGACTAAACGATCACAGCACAATCAGACATGCATCATGACTGCCGAACAGTCTCTGTGAACAGAACGGTGCATTCCTATGTCCTACAGTGGACACAACATGACCCCCCCTTCCCCCCTTAACTGACTATAAAGAACAGAATTAAATAACTACACCATAACACAAGTAAAAGCCAATAAAACTGTGTCTACACATGAAAAGTGGCAACAAAGTCCTTTAAGTAACTTGGCCAAGATCTGTTACGCACTGGCCGTGTGGAGAAAGAGTGCTGACATTGAGCTGAATGGCCTGAAGACCCCAGGGCCTGAGAAATTATGGGTGGGGCCTACGAAACAGGGGATAGGGGCAAAGAGTGTGCATTTTGTCTGTCAGCCTGGGGTGCTGCAATTCCCTGTTCTGGTGAGGGGAGGGTATGTGGCAGGTCTTCACTGCCTTGTGAGCCAACTGAGGTAGGCGTAGCGACTTTCTTAAGGCGGCTTGCATGCCATCGGGTACCATCCTCCAGAAGATATGATGCTCTGCCCATCCGACGAGTAACAACCAGAGGTTTGGACCAGAATGAAGCCAGTTTGTTGTTGCTATGTGGCCTGCGGACTCTCCCCCACTCGTGAACTGCAATATCTGACTCTTTAGCCCATCTGACCCTGTCAAATCGCTGCTTCATTCGCCACTGCTGACGAGTGATGCATGTTTTAACCCCCCGAGGAAGTCTCTGGGGCAAAATAGGATGGAATCTGTCCAGCGGCAAATTTAGTTCCCTGCCTAGCATGTGTGCGCAAGTGTGTGTGAGTGTGTGTGTGTGTGTGTGTGTGTGAGTGTGCGTGCGAGTGAGTGTGTGTGTGTGTGCGTGCTTGTGTGTGTGTGTGTGCGTACGTGTGTATGTGTGAGCAAGTGAGTGAGTGTGTGCGAGTGAGTGAGTGTGTGTGTGTGTGTGTGTGTGTGTGAGTGAGTGAGTGCGTGCGAGTGTGTATGTGTGTGTGTATGTGTGCGAGTGAGTGAGTGTGTGTGTGTGCGCGTGTGTGTGTGTGTGAGTGAGTGTGTGTGAGTGAGTGTGTGTGTGTGTGTGTGTGTGTGTGTGCGAGTGAGTGAGTAAGTGTGTGCATGTGTGCATGTGTGCGAGTGAGTGAGTGTGTGTGTGTGCGTGTGTGTGTGTGTGAGTGAGTGTGTGTGAGTGTGTGTGTGTGTGTGTGTGTGTGTGAGTGAGTGAGTGTGTGTGTGTGTGTGTGTGTGTCTGTGTGTGTCTGTGTGTGATACCCTCTTTCCACCAGCAGGAAGCAGGTGCTAGTTCAGAGCCAGTGCTATTGCTGGTTCTTAGTTGGTTCTACTGGCGAGCCCTTTAAGAATCGGTTGCGTTTCCACAGGCTAGAGAGCCAATACAGAGCCAGGTGTTTTGTCACTGAATACGTTACATGTTTCATTTCACTAGCGCGGCAGCAGCAGTGCTAAACACAACAGGCTTGTTCGAGGTGCATCGCCGCCACGCAGACAGACTGATCGATCGATCGGCACACAACACACTAAAGCACCGTGAGCGTGATCCAAAAGCATAAAGAGCCGTCTGCTTTCCAGTCGCTCCCACAGCACCCCAATGCCTCGCACCGACCGCTCCACGCAGAATTGATGTTCATGGCTTTGCGAACCTACATCGGCATCCAAACACGGCAAATCCAACGTGTTCGTGTTTAGCTGCTATTTCAAATATGGTGGTCCAAAGTTTCTGTCATCTGGTTGGAACCGGTTTGAAACTAGTCTCTGGCGCCGAACCAGCACTGGAACTGCCTTGGTGGAAAAGAGGTATGAGTGTGTGAGTGAGTGAGTGTGTGTGTGTGTGTGCAGGGCTGGATTGGTAATCGGGCATACCGGGCATTTTCCCGGTGGGCCGACAGACCCTTTTTTTTGCCATCACGCAGGTACAGTGTGCAGCCAGTGGCCCATTGGTTTGTCTCCTGTATTGGTAGCGTAAACCACCCAATTACAATGCGCTATTGATAGTTTTCAGTCACGTGACGGCTCGAAGACTCTGAGGGCAAAACATCCATAGAAGTGCAGCACAAGCGTGCCAATTTTTCATCTGTTTCCCAGCCGCAAATATTTAGATCACCTCTCAAAAGAATAAAACAAAGGTATTTCTGAACAAAATGCAAGTTTTGGCCATTTGCAATCCATATTAAGCACCCGCGGCAATATTTCAATCATAAACAGTGCGACAAAACGTTGTAAAAAACACTTAAAGTGCCTTAATATATTTAAAACAGTAATATTAAAAGATCAAATTCAGTATCACCATATTAATGATGCATAGTTTACACAGACAAGCAGATGAGGCCGGAATATGAACACAATCCACTTAACGGTTCATTGTTTTCCTTCTAATGGTTTTCTATGGGAAGCCATTTCATGTGAAACTTTGCACATTGCGTTTATATTCTGGCTTCATCCTCTTGCCTGTACAAAATATACATGTGTCCACTGAATCTCGCCTTTTAATATCTGCGTTTTACTACATTATTACTTGATGCAATCTGTGTAAAAATAGCTGGTGGTCAGTGGAGCAAAGCTTCGTTTTGCCCGCCAGGTGGGCGTTCCTATAAGAGTGTGACGTCACGTGAAAACTCAATAGACGGAGCGAGGAAGTATTCTGCTCCGCCTACGATAAGATCGCTTCACCCCAACTTCTTCCTCATCGGCTTTTCCCACGTTTTCACAGCAGCTTTATTAAGAACAGGCTTGCTCTGCGGTGAGGGATGCGGGACAAAGAGCGAGGCAGCAGGAGGAGAGGAGAGCAGTTTAATCGGTAAAGTGCTTGATAGGGACTCAGAACGGAGGCAGGCATCTAACCTATCCTAATGTGTGCATGCGCCACGAGAATACACAAACACTTTTTAATAAAACGTAAATTCGTCCCCCATGATTTTTTTAGTCAAGTCAAGTCAAGTGTGTTCATAGAGGTTTCCAATTTCCAAGGTTGCCAATGCGAATAAATCTAGATTTAAATAAAAAAAGACACAATATTGTCGGACCTGATATTTATTCTTATCCAAAACAACTAGATGCAATGATAGGCTGTGAAGAGTGAAGAGTTTTTGAACAGCAAGATTTTGAAAGTTTTTTAAAGAATCCTCTTCTGCTCATCAAGCCTGCATTTATGTGATCCTAAATACAGCAAAAGCAGTAATATTGTGAAATATATTAGGTGAAAGAGGTTCAGATGACAAAAAATGGGAATAACTGCATTACATGTGTGTATATATATATATATATAAGAAATAATGTGACTTTGTGCATTTTAATGTGTTTGAAATACAAAAGCCTTCCAAAGACATAAATAACCCACTGAGCGATAATTCAAATAATAAATATGGTGTTCATCAGTAGTTCATGCGATGTTGAAATGTTGAGAAAACACTTCTGAAAACTAATGATTTGTGTAAATCCAGTGGTCAAGTGCTGTCTCAGTTTTCTGTGTAATTACAGCCAGATGACCAGTGACTGCTCTTTGTGTGAATGTCTAGTAAACTGGAAGACTTTCTGAATGGATTTAAGCAGAAGGCTATTTTATGAAGGAAAATGTAAAAGATGAAAAGAGGAATTAGGGAGAATCAGTAAATTATGAACAGTTTATTGCTATTGTGTGAATAATATGTAATAATGTAATCCATAAAAAAGTAACTGTAGTCTGATTCTGAGTATTTAAAAATTTAATATTATCTAATTACTGTAGATTGTTATCTTGTTTAGTCAACTAACATCATTCAATGACTGTGTATTGTTATATAATAGCTTGACTGAGACTTCTGTTTGTTATTTCAGATCACTGAATCTCAAGCACTTGAGGTGGAGGTCACCATCACAGGTGTGTCCAGTGAGGAGGGAGGTGCCATGGTCCTGCTAGCAGACACCTTTGATGAATACACCGTCACTGCAGCTGTAGCCATGGACACCGGTCCTGAAGATCTGCCCATCAGCCTGAAGCTGACACACAAGCTACGTTGTTAGCTGCATTGAGCTTTTGATGGAGGAGAACTTAGAATTAATTTCATTGTTTGTGTGTTTTTGTTGTTATTTACTAGTTCAATTTTTTTATTAGTTTATTAATGTTCATGTAAAATGTAAATTAAAAATTAGTTGATTGAGTTTTGTTTAAAAAGTTTTAACAAGTTTAAAGTTTCTATGCAAAATGCTTAAAGTTATGCATTTTATAAAACTAGATTAAGTAATCATTAAGTCGGATGTGTTTTATCACCTCCCTAACATAAAAACAATGCTTAATGCTTCTCTGAGGCCTGTTCTTCGTGCATCTCTAACTCAGTTAGCTGGATTTGATGGTTGATGATTTCACTTGATCTTGGATTGGTTGGTTCTTCGAAGCTGATCCTGGAGTTGTTGTCATAGCAACAGGTCCGTCATCTTAAACCTGCTCGGGAGCAGCTTATTTCATGTAAACAGGATTAGATCGCATCTTTTTAAGCAGAACTAATACTTAATATCTGTCCCAGCCACTGCTACTTTATTATAAGAGTACTCTACTGATCCAGGGCCAATCATTTAAAATAATAATAATTTTAAAATTAATTTTAAAATAAGATAATGTTGTGTAGTCTATAATACTATAGACACAGCCAGTTTTACTCATTGAAAGATTTATTAGTGATGAAATAATTACTTTATAATTGTATTGGAGTCTTACACACATGCAGTTAATCTGAGCCGTGCATTAATTTGAGGGATGACAGATATTATGGGAGCAGCTTGATGGAGCAGGAGATACAGATAACATGATCTCTAAGAAACTTTAATTAATGCTGTCACATAACAAATCTGTTTCAAAGATCAGATTAAATGAATCGATAATTACAACATTGAAATAAAAATGTAAAGCCTGTACAAATACTAGAAGTCATGAATATAAATTGGGAATCATGTAAAAAAAAATACAAATAAATTAAAAACAGTGCACATTTCATTTATCTATTAACATCTATATACATTTATGTAGTTTTGTTCGCTTGGCTGTTTCTTTATTAAGGTCCAGAAATGTGTTAAGTTTTTCGTCAGGTGTCTTTTTTAATGATATGATGTCATTATGTTTGCTGTCATGCCATCAGCCAATCACTGCACTGCTGATGATGGTTTCGAGTATCCCTTTACAGAGAACACGAGAACTCTTAGACAACTTAATCTAGATATTTTAATCTAATACGCAAATTCATTTGAAGAAGCAAATTATCCAGAGATCAGTGATCAGGATTAGAAGATCTGACATCTTTCAAATCATCTCAGATGTATTAAGCGAGGTATGAAGAACGGACCCCTGATCTTAATGCAACCAAGTATGTTAAACAAAAATAATAAGATCATTAATCAATTCCAATTTAAACATTGAATTACTAGTCGCCAACTAAGAGTAACTTTTTCTCTCTCTTACTTTTTTATAAACATAAACACTGAATTGTAATATCTTATTTCAACAAATAATACATGATAACTGTGTATATTGAGTTAATACAGTAATTCATTGTATAACATTAATTCACATAGAATACATTATAACAGTTTATACAATACTTAAATAGAGAATTAATGTGTGCATACAATAACAACTAATAATAATTATCTTTTAATTTTTTTACTTGTCAGCTTAAAATGACCTCTAAATAAAAGAAAGTGCCGGAGACACCTGCTGTTCAAAACAGGTATGTGCCATTTAACAGCCCACATTAGGGACTGATTATGTTTTAAGGACAATTTGTATAATTACCTGATTAAATATGCTGTCCTTTCTGTCAAAGAGTTAAATTTAACCAAATCTAAAACGTTTACAAAAAATATACATATTATAAAATTAAAAAATGGAATTCATTACAGCGTAGGGCTTCAATATTACAGAAAAGAAACATCATTATTGTGGATTACTGCTCATGATATTGTACAGGTGCATCTCAATAAATTAGAATGTTGTGAAAAAGTTTCTTTTTTCTTGTAAGTTATTTCAAAGAGTGAAACGTTCATATGTTTTAGATTCATTGCATGTAAAGTAAAACATTTCAAAAGTTATTTTGTTTTAATTTTGATGATTAGAGCTTACATCTCATGAATGTCAAAAATCAGTATCTCAAAATATTAGAATATTTACATTTGAGTTTCAATTAATGACCATCCCTACAGTTGTTACGGAAGCAGACTGGACACAGAGGATTATAAAACAGTATAAAGGTATTTATTGATTCAGCAGAGGGTATGCAGCAGATGTAGGTGAGTAGTGACTTTGATACTTGATAGGTTGTTGAAAGGATATACTGAGGAGTATCTTGTCTTGCCAGGAACTCGGGGATGGTTTGGAGCAGCACACACCCCAGGATGACAGCGGAGACGAGGATGCTTGCTGGATTTGATGGTTGATCGGAGGAAGACAGAAGATGGAGACACAGGGGATCTACGATGGAGAGGATCAGGAGGTAAGTAGTCTTTAGGTAGGAATCAGGTAAGTAGTAGCACAGAGAGTCCACTTCGTGTAAGCGAGATCGGACAACTGACTGGAGTGAGGTGTGTGCTTAAGTAGTGCTGAGATGATTGGTGCTGATGAGGTGCAGGTGGCTTGAATTAATACTCAGGTGACAGTGATCGTAGTGGTGGATTGGTGGTGGAGCCTGGCCGATCTGTAACATTACCCCCCTCTCCACTCCAGAGGGCCGAGGGGCCCGACGGCGTGGTGGTCTACCTCTGGCTCTGGGTGCAGGTCGATCTGGGAAGTTAGTGTGGAATTCCTCGATGAGAGCTGGATCCAGAATGTCATCCTTGGGAACCCATGACCTCTCCTCTGGGCCGTAACCCTCCCAATCCAAGAGGTATTCCAGCTGACCACCACGACGTCGGGAATCCAGGATCGTTCTGACCTCGTAGATGGCACCGTCCTCCAGAATTAGTGGGAGAGGGGGTTCCTTACTCGGACCAGGCTCTGTGGAGACAGGAGAGTGGTAAGGTTTTAAGAGAGACACATGGAAAGTGGGGTGAATCCTGTACTGTGGAGGTAAGTTGAGTTGAAAAGTAACCGGGTTAATTTGTCTCTGAATGGTGAAGGGACCAACGTATCTGGGAGCGAGCTTCTTGCAGAGCAGGCGCAATCGGATGTCTCTTGTTGACAGCCAGACCTTCTGTCCCGGTTGGTAGAGGGGAGCGTCAGACCTCTGAAGGTCTGCTGTCATCTTGCGCCTGCGAAGTGCTCGTTGAAGATGATGGTGTGCTTCATCCCAGACCCTCTCGCTCTCTCGGAACCAGTAATCCACCGAACGGACGTCAGACGGTTCTCCAGTCCAGAGGAACATGGGTGGCTGGAAACCGAGCACGCACTGGAAGGGAGTGAGTCCAGTGGATGACTGACGAAGGGAGTTCTGGGCGTACTCAGCCCAGCCAATAAACTGGTTCCAAGAGTCCTGGTAGCCATGACAGAAGGTTCGCAGGAAGCGTCCAATCTCCTGGATCTTCCTCTCCGTCTGCCCGTTCGTCTGAGGGTGGTATCCAGACGACAAACTTACGGTCACACCCAGGAGTTTGAAGAAATTCTGCCAAACATGGGAAATGAACTGAGGGCCTCGGTCGGATACAATATCCTCAGGAATTCCGTAATACCTGAAGACATGATTGAACATGAGTTCGGCTGTCTCCATAGCCGTAGGTAGGTTCTTGAGAGGGATCAAGCGGCAGGATTTGGAGAACCGATCCACAATCACCAGGATACACGTGTTACCATCTGAGGCTGGTAGGTTGGTGACAAAGTCTACCCCTAGGTGTGACCATGGCCGGTTGGGAACGGGCAGCGGGAGGAGTTTGCCTGATGGAAGATGGCGAGGGCTCTTGGATATGGCACATTCCTTACAACCCTGAACGAACCTTCTCATATCCCTTGCCATATTCGGCCACCAGTAGCGGTCTTTCAGCAGCGAGAGGGTTACGTTGGCCCCAGGGTGGTCAGTGCCCATTGAGGAGTGCACAGAGTGAATGAGAGGAGTGCGTTGGATACGTGCGACATACTGTGCACCTGGTGGGCAGCCCGGCGGAGTGGCCGTGGAGACATTGGAAGGAGGAGCAGAATTAGGGTTCCACTGGATGGGACTGATAAACATGCTTTCAGGAATAATGGGTTCTGGTAGGTCTTCCTCCTCTTCTGGGGCATAAAGGCGCGACAGGGCATCTGCCTTAATGTTCTTGGGTCCAGGATGGTAAGAGATAGTGAAATTGAAACGGGTGAAGAATAAAGCCCAGCGCGCCTGCCGTGGATTGAGCCTCTTCGCCTCCCTCAGCTATTGTAAGTTCTTGTGATCAGTAAGCACAGTAAATGGGTGTTGAGCTCCTTCCAGCCAATGCCTCCACTCTTCTAGGGCCAGTTTAATTGCGAGAAGCTCTCTGTTGCCGATGTCGTAGTTAGTTAAAAATAAGACATTAATCATAATAAACAAGATAAACAAAACAGCCCTTATGCAATGATGACTCGTGTATATATATATTATTTTTAAAGGTTTGAGATGTTCCGTAATTCAAGTGGTGGTGGACCGATCCGTCAGAGAAGGTGCAGAGTGAGAGCACCTAGACAACTAACTTTTAAAGTTTCTATGCTAAAAAGCTCCACCATTTCCCATTGTAGATCACACAGGGGTGAGTTCACATATATGAAGACTTTTTAAAATAATTTCATGCTTTTTGACATGAAAGCTAAAGTATATTTATTTAATACTTCCAGATTCCACTCCACCCTGCTGTATTGTGGTGCGGCGTGATTTGGGTGAAGAACAGTTCAAACAGGTGCTAAGAGTTAATTTCCCTGATCTGCCAGAAGATTTTGAACTGTGTAAAGTAAATAGCCAAAGACAGATAATTCCTTTGCAGTTGGAAAGTTTTACTCCAGATCAGATTCACTCAAACAATGCATTGGGGAGATCTGCCCTTTATATTCATCTGAAAGTGAGTAAATTATTATATATGATACTTCCTCACAAAGCCTAGAGTATAAAACTTTCTAACTAGGAAAACCTCCAAAAGACAAATTTTAAGGTTTTATTAACGCTTAGGCAAGTTTATCCTACTAAAATGAGCAAAGCCAAACCCCTAGGTGCATCGACTCAACAGCGCCTCCGCGCTGCCACCTTTGTTACTAATCCTGATATTAAGAGTAAATACTAATCCTGATATTAAGAGTAAATCCTACTCATCTTTCTCTCTTTTCTTACTGCTGATATCTTCTAATTTGACTACTGCTACTGTTGCTGAGATTTTTGCCTGTGTGAAGATCACGAGTGGAGAACTTTAGCAATCGAAACAGGTATTTGTGGAACTTGAGAACATGTCAAAATTGTTTTCCATTTACCTTCCTCTTTTGTGAAATCCTACCCCGCCAGGTTAAAGCAGGTCCACAGAAGAAAGGCACCGGAAAACTACCAGCACGCAAACACTCTAATTAGCTTGTGGTGTCAATTTTGGCATTAACGGGACCAGTGCTGTCATTGTTATTGTTTTCCTTCACCCCGGAGAAAACCAATTGCAATCACAGACTTACAAAAAAAAAAAATCCCATTTACAAATCCTCTGATTAGAAGCAACCTTCTTCTTTTCTTTACCTGTTCTCTAGCTGTGCTACCTGTGTGTGTGTGCGCGCTCAATTCCCCCCCCCCCCCCCCACAGAGGCTACAAATTAGAAGCACACCCCCAGAGGATCACAGTCACAGAGAACCACACCCATCTGTTTTACACAGTCAACACTAGTACACATTCTACATTGCATATCTACACCCCTTGTTTGTTGATTTGTTCTGTTTTGGTTTGTTTGCTGTGTTTTGTTTTGTTTTGTTTTGTTTTTCTTTTCCAGGTCTGTGTCAATCACGGTTCGAGATCTCACTCACCACGCCCAAACATGTCTCACACAACAGGACATGTCGGTCACTGGGAGGATTTGGAAACATGGCTAAGCATTGCAACAGACAGTCTCCTCCCTAAGACTGCTGAAACACTAAAACATCAGACACAAGACCAGCTGGATGACAACATAACAAGCCTCATAACACAAGACCCAAGTCACAGCTACAATCACAAAGAATTAGCCAAGATCACCGGCTCCTTAAGCCACACACTCATCGCCACCCTCAAGTTGAGCGACAAGCACGCTGCACAACGCCAGCAGGAGCTGACACGCGCACAACGACGCATAGAGCAGCTGGAACTTGAAGCTCAGGAACGACGGGAAGGGTCGGATGAGGTGGAACAAAGTGCTGAGGAGGAGATCAACCGGCTAAAAGGAACCCTAGCAGCTAATAGCCAAGAATTGGAAAAGGTCGAGGCAGACTACGATGATCGGTCCAAAAAGCTACAGTATGCAGAACAGCTTCTGGAGAAAGCAAAGGCCGACTTCAGAGATAAAAACGGCAGAATCAAAGCCCTTGAAGCTCATCTGGATGAGTCAAGAAACGAGGTTAGTCGTCTAACACGACAGCTTGACTACGTCAAAGAGGAATCTTGACAGTTTCCAAGAGGAACCCAAGCACGCTTACGAACTGCGCCGTGAGCCATCAAGGACACGACGCGCACCGACCTCACCCCTGCCGAGCAGGACCGGGTCATCTGTTCCTGGACTGACACGTGAGAAAAAGATGGAGGGGGTGGTGTTGAAACATTCACCAACTCACTCTGGAGAACTTTACCTCACTTTACCTCATCCAAAAGAATCTGCTGCAGCCAGTCACAGATCATCGCACGGCTTGGACCTAAAAGACCTCGACAAGCTTACCAGGAACATTGGCAAATTCACCCCGAGCGTGCCAAATAGCCCAAATGTCCAAGCTTATCTCCAAGATATCGATTTCCATCTGTAAATGCGACCTAACATTACGGACAAAGATAGACTATATTTACTTCGAACGACATCCAGTTCTGAAGTTTGCAGCTTCCTGGACAGGCAGCCTGCTCACACAAAGAATGATTACCTGCTCACTCAAAGAATGATTATCTCCGAGAAGCCCTCATTAAAGAGTTCTCCGACCCTGAGTCCGAAAAAGGCCTCGTGGCTGCCCTGGAGATGAGACAAGGACGTCACAAACCTCCTCAAGCCTACTACAGCCGACTCAGACGGGTATACTTTGGAACTCGCAACTAACCTGACATGGAGGATGAACTGAACTTTAAAACTCTCTTCCTACGAAACCTTCATCCCGGCGTAAGCCACCATCTTGGCGTTCTCGCATGTCCACGGACAATGAATGCTTAGCAGTTGCGAGACTTGGCGCAGAAAGCCTACGGCAAACAAAAGATGGCCTCAGAAAAAAATGCCAGAGCCAGAGGCAACCTTGTCTGTGTAGATGACGTTTTGATGAAAAGCTCAAGTGTGAAAGACCACCTCAAAGAGATCAATCACGTCCTAAATCAGCTGACAACGGCAGGAGCCAAGATCGCCCTTCACAAAGGACAGTGGTGCAAAACCAAGGTGAACTATGTCGGATTGCTTGTCGGAAGAAACGGCATCGAGCCACAGTCTAACCGCACCCAAGCAATCCAAAGCATAAAGACGCCGACTAACATCTCTGAGCTGCAAAGCTTTCTGGAAGTGTGCAATTATTCACGACAGTTCATTGAAAACTACGCTGACATCACACTACCACTAACTTCCCTCCTGAAAAAGGATGAACCCTTCGTTTGGACGGAAACACAGGACACAGCAATGGGCCAGCTCAAACAGCGCCTGTGCTCTGCTCCGTGCCTTGCCTACCCAGACCCAGGAAAATAATTCTATCTGGATGCTGGATTCTCCAATCATTGCCTCAGCGCAGGCCTATACCAGCTCCATGACAAAGACAAACGAGTGGTCGCTTATGCCAGCAAAACGCTGCTTCCCCCAGAATGCAAGTACTCAAACTGCGAAAAGGCTTTGCTTTGCACTGTGTGGGCTATCCAGCGTTTCTCTAATTACATCGGTGCACAGAAAGTCATCATCGAGACTTGTCATCAGCCGGTCACCTTCCTAGACAGTCAACGCATCAGAGATGGCGTGGTGACCAACGCACGCATAGCTACCTGGCTAATGACACTCCAAGGACGGGACGTCGAGGCAAGATATGCCCAAAACTACAAATCCTCACTCTTCCAAGCAGGTGATGCCATTGTCACTGAACATGACATAATCGTTTATTGGAAAAAGGTTTGAGGTCATTCACGTCAACCAGGACAAGACAAAGACCTCAATGACCAAACCGATGCCCTCGCCAAAGCAGGTGCATTACACGGAGAGTCCTGGACATTTCAAGCCCTCCCTCCCAACCCTTCAGTAGCGGCCATAACCCGCCGCCAACACGCCACTGGCGTACAAACCCCCTCCTCCTCCCACATTGCCATTTCACCTCAGTTCGCTGCTATCGATCTCCTCACACTCCAAAATGCGGATAGAACACTGCGAACTATAGCAGCTCACATTTCCGACCCCTTAACTCATCCTATTTCCACCTCCGACCTAGCTGCTTCCTCCGAGCTCCGCACGCTCCACTCAATCAAGCACATGCTGCATCTGAGAGACGGTGTACTCGCGTATGTCCCTGAGCCCCTAACTACGCCAAAGCTCGTAATCCCTCACGGCCAAAGGGGGATGATGCTGACACACGCCCACGATGCACCATGTGCAGGACACCACGGCGCCAAGGCCACCTATGAAACACTCAAGCAAGTAGCATTCTGGCCTGGCATGCAGCAAGACGTGGCGGAATACATAAAAGGATGCCTGGTGTGTTGCCAGTTTCAACCGGCAAACCCAAACCACCGAGCCCCACTGCAAAGGAAAGGAATGACTTTCCCATGGTCGGACCTTCAAATAGACTGGGTAGGACCCCTACCGCGGTCAACGCGAGGTAACAAATACTTCCTCACCGTGGTCTGCGAATTCACAAAGTGGATAGAGTGCCTCCCAGCTCCCAATGATACAGCAGAAACAACAGCTTGCCTGTTAACGAACCACATCTTCTCAAGATTTGGACTGCCTTTAAGGGTCAACTCTGACCGCGGAACCCACTTCACCGCCGACATCATGCAGGAAGTGTGTAAACTCCTCGGTGTACAGGCCAAGCTCCATATAAGCCATCACCCAATTTCCTCGGGTCAAGTTGAACGGGCCAATAAAACAGTGGTCAGCATGTTGAAGAAGTATGTCTCCGCCAATCAAAGGGATTGGGATATTAACCTGTTAACCTGCACCCCCCATATTGGGAATAACAGCTGAAAATGACTAACTAACTTAAAATGGTAACAGTTCTTGACTTCAGTGTGCCACACACACAATTGTGGTGTCTTTGGAAAGAAGACCCTTTGGCCTTTACTATCCATCATCCAAAGTTGATAATGCTCAAAAATATAAAAAGTTATAGACACTGAAGTGCCTTGATAAAAATTGTACCACACTGATTTTTTTTTTATTTCATATAAAAATACATGAAATCAGTCCTGGAGCAATCCAGAAAAGTAATGGGTTGAAAGTCACATGTCTCATGAGTTTATATTTCAAATCTGAAGAAGATACCATGAAAAATGATATTCCTCTAGACATTTTTCTAGCCAACCCCCCCCCCGTTTGAGGAAAAATATTTACCAAATTATTGAAGAGTTTTACTACACACTATTTAGTCTTTATACATGCCACTGTAGTTTTTTCAATTATAAAACAGTAGACAGAATCTTAGAAATCGTATAAGTGATTTATTTGAGCACTAGAAAAATACAATAATAATAATTTGAGTGATGAAAAAAAAAACAATAATAATAAAAAAAAATAACTTAATTACATACTGATTTCCTGACAAACAGATGCTCTCCTGCTCATACATTAGGTAATCACATGCTGAAGATCATTCATACAGATGCTAATCATACTGATGGCTGCCCAATATAGTCAATATTCACATTATAATGGCCTTTTATATAGACTGCATTCACACTGATATCTGTGAACAGTCAGTATTTACATGCTCATTATCAGTCATAGAGATGTTAATCATACAGATACAGGCAATTCCCCACAAAACACGCAAACATATATAAAACTGCTGAAGAAGAAAAAAAATAAATGTTTTTTCTTTTTTCTTATTGTGCTAAAAGATCGTTAAGTTACGCCCCCATCAGATGACAGGTGCGTCACAGTGTGCGTCACGCGCCGTCGCGAGGGAGCGCCAGAATTCAAATAAACAATCTTCCGTGTATCTTTGCCTTTTTTTTTTTGTTTTGGATGATTTCATTCTGTTTGGGACATTGTCTGCTACAAAATCGTGCTGTTTTTTTTACCACCAAGACGCTGTTTTTGAGCGTAATTTGTTCCATAACGGACACAAACAATAACTTTCCCTCAAGAGATGAGACGTAAACAAAGGATTAACGATCTAAATTACAACGTTGTTGTTTCTTTGGACTAAAAGTGCTCGATGGAATGTTGTTCACTGGACCCTTATCTTTCAAACGAAACCAGGATTTACAGCAGTGGGGACGTTTGAGGGTCATTATCAGGATGAATATGGTATGTTCTGCTGGGTTTTCTATACATGTTTTGATGTGTACTGCTTACACAAATTTAGCAAATACATTCCGTATAAGCTTTCTATCGAAAAACAGCGATCTGTCGTCGATGCTAGAGGCTTAGACCTTCAAACTGATATATAGTTTGTCAAGATTCATTTTGTCCTGTTTTACTTTATCTGTTTGAAAACAATGACGTGTGCAAACAAAGAGCAAACAAAGAGCTTTCAGTGCGCCCGCGTCCTGGTGCATGTTAACAGGTTAAACTTCCGCTGGTACTGATGGCTGCTCGAGCCACCCCTCACCAGTCTACCGGCGTACCCCCATTCACATTGATGACAGGGAGAAACATGACGCTACCGCTACACCTGCTGTACCAACCTGGTGACCTGAACCTCGTCACCGCCTAAACCACTCACCAATACCTGGAAGAGTTGCATCAGCACCTGAGAACGACTTTCGCCTTCGCTCAACAGCAACTACAACGAAGCGCGGAAGGTCGTAAAGCCTACTACGACCAAAAGGCCTCTCACCATGAGTTTAATGTCGGAGACAAAGTGTGGTACTACAGCTTCGCCTGACCAAGGCAGAACGCTCCCCATCGCCTGTCAAAGAAGTTCCTACCTCACTGGACAGGACCCCATGCGATTGTAGACAAGCTCTCACCTGTCGCCTACCGAATCAAAATCAGACAAGGGTGCAGCGAGCCAGTCCTTCGATGGGTCCATCGAAACCAGATAAAGAGACACCAGAGCTCCAGCCGACCGGGAAAGGGGGAAGATCAAACCCACTGACACACACCGACAATCATATGCTCTACACCACACTAACATAATTTCTGTTGTTAGGAAAACATATAGCGACCTTGTTGAAACACAATACTTACACTCTCTCCTCAGCTGCACTTCTAGAGTCAACCTCTAGTAGAGAGGAGTTACTTCACACATGTGACACTCGTTTGCTGCCTAACCTCATTCGGTGTCCTTGTGCCACCGTTTCTCGTTTTGTTGTTTCCTTTCACCTTTGTCTCTCTTTGTTTTTTTTGTTGTTTTTTTCCTTCTTCCTCTCTCACTATAATTTCCTCTCCCCTCTAGTCCCCTCATCAGGGAACTCCCTTTACCAGTTATTTAAATCCAGGTCCCAAAATTAAGATTGACTCCCTTCAATAAGTCGTTGTAACTCGTTGTGAGAACCGTTATCAACCGATCGAGGCGACTCGCCAAATCATAACCGACATGCTATGTGAAGTAAGTCCCTCGATTTGATAACTTAGCCATGGGTAGGATTCCACACTACTTGATACCTCTTAAACCTTGTCCAAAACATCCTAACTTCGGCCACCGTGGGCCCTGCTAGTCCCATCCAAACCCATCTCGCCTTTTCCCTGGGTAGCGCTATTCCCTTGTACATAGACCCGGAAGCAGGCGACTTGGCCTTTCTCCTCAGTTTGCCCATTATCGACTCTAATAGCATTTACCGGCTCAAAGACGTTGTGAATGTGGGATTTTGGCAAGGGAACACCTATGTCAAAATCCACACTCCTGAAGTTGTTGCGTATCACGATAACAACGAGCAGTTGTACTTGGCCCCAAACCTAAGGATGTGTACGCGCACAAAGGACATTCACTTCCTTTGCCCGAGTAAACCTTTCGTACGCGATAATACTGAGGGAATCTGCAGCCTAGAATCCATTAGACCCGACACGAGCTGCCCCGCCGAAGCGACACCACATTCTCAAGTTGAGGTAACGCAAGCCGAAATCATCGGAAACCGATGGCTGGTCAACACCCCAGCACGAACAGCTACCCTCACATACGATCAACACGACACAGCCACACGCATTATCTTGCCCAACCAAACTTTATGGATCACTGTCCCTAAGAGCTCGATCCTCCATATCGACGAGTTAGCATTGTATCACCTTACCGACGACGAGTATCAGGCTGAAATAGAAATCTCGCCCTTCTTCAAACAGCACTCCTTCGTCCTCGATCCAGAATTGGAAGAAAGGATCAAGGAGGAAGCAACGCAACTTATTGACTTGACTCCTGTTGATACAGCTTTAGAAGCTATCGCTCGCCTTCCGCCCGCTGGCGCGCCTATTATTCGGTTTTGGTCTGCCGCTGACACAGCGCTTTGCATCTCTACTATTGTAGGGTACGTTGTGACATTGACACTGGCCTTCCTCCTACACAAGTGAGTGAACGCCGTTCAAGAGTCTTTCAACAAATGCACGTCAGGCGTCCCACGCATTTTCCGACGTGATCAAACCGACCAAGAACCCAAACCTGAGAACTCAACCAACCTGCTCGAGATCACGCCTATACCGCCTCGTCGAACCCCTGACAATTAAACCAATCGGAATGACTCAATTGCCAGTAATCCTAAAGAATGCACCCCTACATCTTCTCAAGTTCCTAACCTGTTCTTTCCCAAATTACCCTGCACCAGGATTCAGTCGGTGATGGAGATGTTGTTTGGGTCTTGTGTGTGCCTGTTCTCCCTGCTTCTTGTTCCAGTGCCCGCCGACGTTCGCAATGGGAACCTCACCGAGCAAAAGGGGGATGTGTAAGACCTTGGGGGAAGGTAGAACGCACACACATCTGAACATAATGGCGAGCACATCCCTGAGTTCCGATTTCCTGCCATAAAACCTCCTTATCTCAAGAGACTTTGTTAAAACAAGAAGTTGGAGGAGAACATCTTGAATGTGGTTTAAAACAGGACTTCACTTGGTTCTTATCACTTAACCATAACTCGACCGAAACAGGATGAAACATCTGCTTATGGTCCAACAACAAACGTCATGGATCCCCTGATCATTAACGCATAATTCAATGATTTTTATCAACGAGAAAAGACGTTTTTACGACAGACGTTCCAGCTAAGAAAGACCAGATCTCCACAAACGTGACATTCTCATGACCTGGACAGCTGACTTTCCTGACCTCCCGTTTCTCCCACATTCCACAGCTCATTTCTGGTCTTGGACCTTGCTAAAAGGACTTAAAACTTTTATAAAGGGTTCCAAAAGACAATTAATAATAGCTACTGGGCTAGTAAAGCAATATATTCAAAAGCAATATATACAATATACTGTATATATTCAAGTTGTATTTTATGAAATTAAGCTTTCTGTGTTATTGTAACCAATGATATCTTCTCAATCTGTGACATAACTTTTCCTGTGTTTAATTCATATGCATGGGGGTATTATTCAGAATTTAAGATAGTTTAATCTTTGCCTTAACCACGGAGTAGATAAAGTTATTATATGTACATCGTATAAGCCAAAGACGTGGTGTTTGAGTTTGAATGAAAGCTGATTTCGTTGGCAACAAGTTGGTGTAAATGAAAGTTAACTTTTATTATAATAATGTATGATTACAACGCATAAAGAATGTGTTAAGATATTTTCCTCATGAGATTAAAGCAACTATGCGAGAGGATTTACTGCATGGAAAATGAGCCGCGTAGGCGGAGCTCCGTCTACAATAACTATTTCATTGGAAGAGCATCGAGTGGGAGGGACCGAAATCTCCGGTCTAAAATATTGACTCCCAGCTCTCGCTCTCTCTCTGCTCTCTGCTCGAAATCGTGCGCTTCTTGAAACTTGGAGTTGCTCCAAAGGAGCTCTAGCCTTTAACATCTAGGCCGAGTTTGAACATTGAACCAACACTCAGTCAAATCTCTGAAGACACCCTTGGAAGAACGGAACTCAAGGAAGAACTTCGAGCGTCAGACAGCAGACGAGGACACGCGGGATTCCTTCAAGCCACCCAACGTCATTTCAACTTAAAAGCAAGTATCAAACAAAATCTCTATAAAGTGGCTGAATCGTGTGGTATTTTATCTCTAAGAGTAAGGATAATGGAGTTCTCCTCTTGATGATCGACACGGGTAAAATCGTGTGGAAATAGCAAAACAGTGCTATATTTTAATCATTCTCAATTGCAACAATTCATTGCCTGTGTGTACGTATTTTGTTTTGTGTTATTTAGCTTAGTTCATGTATTTTAGTAAGATAGCAAATAAACTCTTGTTTGATTTATAGAGAAGTGTTCTGTGTTCTGTTGTGAAATATTCAAATCAAACTTTGCCCAGATTACGTTACCTATGCTCATAACTGTCATAAGGTTATTTAAATAATTCTGTATTATTATATCGTGGCCACGAGAATAAACAGAATTTCTCAGATATACTGAAATCTAACAACTCGCTGGACGATTGTTAGATAAGGTATAAGTTGGACGATTTGATTAATATCAATTGATCATATCAATATCAGACTTTAAGATTCCCTAAAGCTAAAATATAGCTTAAACCAAAGAGCTAAATTAAACAATGTAAAAGGGTAAAATTCATTACAAGTGATATTGCCATAAAGTCTGTAAGGGAAGAAAAAACCGGTACAAATCCTTACTATTGAATGTAAACTAAACTGAGGTCATTGTACACTGAGTGTGAGATACAATTTTTTTTATTTTTTTGTTTATTTCTGGGTCATTGTTAAAATATAATCTTTTCTTATTCTTACCTCAACCCCCGTATCTGAGTGGTTCACTGCTGTCGCATCATCTCTCTCCCTGGACGAACCTAGACTGCTGAACTTACTGGTCCATTGATAAAATAACTTGCAAGATATTCGGGAGTCACGGGTTACAGGCAAAAGTGGCGAGCCAGCCAGGAGAGAGATTGCTACAACAGTGACTGATTAGATCAACTGAGTTCACTAGAAAGATAACATATTAAACAGAACTTTAAAATCATGGATATCATTAAGAAAGAGGATGTAAACATCTCAAACGCAGTGATTGTTGGTGGTTTGACACTGACTGAGGCAGACACAGACTTAGAGTCATGGCTTTTGAGATATGGCAGTTTTAGTCGAAATCTTCTCATTGATGACCCAAACTCTGAGTTCCATCATCATGCTATCATAGAGTTTACCTGCAGCTCTGCAATGAAAACATTGATGCCCTTGTTGCCTCTAACAGTTGTTAGTATGTCAACCCCAGGTACCACTTTTATTGTGCGTGCCTTAAGTTGCGTCTACCCTCATGTTGATAGTGACAGTGCCACTAAGGGGTATCTGGAAGAATTGCGAAACATTGCTAGTATTAGTGGGAAATCAATTGAGGAAATACTCCAGGCGGAGTTACTGAAGATGAAATTCAGCCCTTCTCTTGCGGAGCCATCACCGTCTTCAGGTGAAAGACTTGAATACCCAAATGCAGCAGATTCTCAAATACATGATAGCAGCACAGTCGACTCACCAGATGGACAGTTGTCCCCATCCATACCACAGAGCGTGACCACCGAACAAGTAGCTGCTCTTTCATCTGGAAACTCACCATCTCAAGAAATTGAATACACAATCTCACAAAACCTGGCCAAGGAAAAGCCTAACCATGGAACTAGCCATTCCGCAGTCACTGCGTCATCTCATCCAGCACTTACCATGGACATAATTGATCCTCCCAGTGTACAAAAGGTAGTAGTTGAGCACATTGTCCGAACCAATGACACAGCTCCATTACATCATACCTCTTTCCGCCTCAGGTCCTTCTCTGGACAAGTTCCTAGACCTGTTAACGAACCAGACTTTGACACTTGGCGTGCTAGTGTCGACCTTCTACTGACAGATCCTTCTATTTCTGACTAACATCGGACAAGGAAAATACTAGACAGTCTGCTTCCCCCAGCAGCAGATATTGTTAAACATGTCTCACCAAACAGCCTACCTGCAGTATATCTGGAGTTGTTGGAATCTGTATATGGCTCTGTAGAAGATGGAGACGAGTTGCTAGCCAGGTTCATGAGCACTCTCCAAAACCATGGTGAGAAACCTTCATCTTACCTGCACAGATTACAGGTTCTCTTGAGCACAGCCATCCGACGAGGTGGCATATCTGAAGGTGAGAGAGACCGCTGTCTTCTTAAGCAGTTTTGTCGTGGCTGTTGGGACAATGCCCTCATTGCTGATCTTCAGCTGGAAAGGAGGAAAGTTAACCCTCCTTCATTTGCAGAATTAGTAGTTCTTATCCGCACAGAAGAAGATAAGAATTCTTCGAAAGAAGAAAGGATGAGGAAACATTTAGGGCTAAACAAGCACTGTCCTGCCCCCTCAAAATTGAGACCCTCAACTCATCAGATATCTGCACACCCATGTGATGCACAAGATGACCAAGCTGATACATCTCTCGCAAAGCAAGTCTGTGAACTTCAAGCTCAAGTTGTTGCTCTGCAAAAACACTCAGGCCAGAAGGATAAGGCCAAAAATGCAAAACCAGATGAAGTGTGTACACTGAGAAAAATTGTTACTGAGTTACAAGCCCAGATTACAGCCATGCAAACTGCAGCCACTTCAAAAATGAAGAGTGATGTGGAAGCAACCGAAATTTCTGATTTAAAGAGGCAGATCGCTGACTTGAAGGTTCAAATGACTGCTCCTGAGATGTACAGACACCATTCTGAGAAGTTCCTTTAGTCCAAAAGCAGCACCAAACACACGCCAGGCGTAACAGAGTGGTCTAGAGATGGTAGACTGCCTGATAGTAGACCTCGTCCGGGGTATTGTTTCAGATGCGGGGAAGATGGTCATCTTGCCAGCAGCTGTAGTAATGCTCCTGATCCTGCTAAAGTTGCAGAGAAAAGACGCAAGCTGAGGGAGCGACAAGCCCAGTGGGATGCCCACCACGATGCAGCTATGAGACCTTTAAACTGAGGATGGTCTCTGTAGAGGGGCATACAGAGACTGGACAGGGAAAGAATTGCCTTAGGAAATCTAGACACCCGTCCAACCGAAATGCATATGACGCATTCCCTTTAAGGAACTTACCAAGAGGATTAGTGGGAGTGAAGTGCACTGCCCAAATTACTGTTGGTGAGGAAAAGGTTTCCTGCCTTCTGGACACAGGGTCCCAGGTAACCACGGTTCCCTGGTCATTTTATGAAGAACATTTGTCAGATTGTCCTCTTAAGTCATTGGATAACTTGCTGTAAGTGGAAGGGGCGAATGGACAAACAGTGCCTTATCTCGGATATGTGGAACTGACTATAAAATTCCCCAGAGAGTTCCTTGGAACAGAGACAGAGGTAAAGACAGAGACAGAGGTACCACCCTAGCCCTGGTAGTTCCAGATTTGATGAACACGCCTCAAGTTCTGATTGGCACAAATTCATTAGATGCCCTTTACTGTAACTATGTCCAGCAACCCGTGTCCTTTCCTCAATCTAACTTCCATAGTTACCGTGCCGTGCAAAAGGTTCTGGAAGCAAGACACAGACAAGCGAGTTCTGATGTAGTAGGCTGGGTGAAATTCAAGGGACAGATTCCAGAGTTAGTACCCGCGGGATGTACAGTAGTCCTTGATGGACATGTTCTGGTTAACTGCCCTCCTGTTGAGAAATGGGTAGCTTTAGAATCACCAACTTCACCCGCCTTACCTGGTGGTTTGCTGGTTGCCAGCTGTTTACATACCTTACCCTCAAAGAGGCAACACCAGTTACCCGTTGTGTTAAGAAATGAAACCCAGACGACATTACCATCCATCCCAGAACTATAATCGCTGAAATGCGGGCTGTCCAAGAGGTGATTGTAACGCGGAGGCTGTATCGTTAAGATCCATATGCAGCTTTATTAAATCACCAAGCAGGTCAAACAGGCATAAATCACACTCCAGTGTCAGGAACAACGTAGATAAGGCAGAATCATAAACAGTATTCGGGCAAGTGGTCAGGGCAGGCGGCAGGCAGGTAACTAAACTAAATAACACAGCAGAGAAGGTCAGATCGGGCAGGCAGAGTTCGTTCGTAAACGGATTAACAGTCCAGGTCGGTAACAGGGAATCAATCAGGGAATAAACGCTCGGAATTGTCTGCATGGCAAGAACAAGACTTCGCACTGAGGTGAGTTGGAGAGCATGTTAAATAGATCAGAGTCAATGGGCAACACCTGTGCGGTGAATCAGTCTCAGGTACGGGGTGTATGGGAAATGAAGTCCGAATGGATTTAAAACTCAGGTGAGGGTTCCCTCTGGTGGCGATCGGAGGGAGCCACAGAGGCTGAATTCGTGACAGTGATGAAGAGTGGACAAACAAATACCAGCACTGTGAATGAAAAATTACCTGCACGTTCCAATCTCAAATTCGACTTTGGAGATTCTCCCTTGACATCTGAATGGAAAAAAACAGATTACAGATCAACTGAATAACATGCCTGAAGTCTTTGCTTTGCACGACTTAGATTATGGTCATACAGACAAAGTCACTCACCGTATAAAGCTTAACGATGAAATCCCTTTTAAACACAGGCCTCGACCCATCCATCCTCAGGATATTGATGCAGTACGGAAACATTTGCAGGACTTGTTAGCTGCTGGAATCATCCAAGAGTCAGAATCTCCCTTTGCTTCCCCCATAGTGGTTGTAAAGAAGAAAGACAATTCTGTACGTCTGTGTATTGACTTTAGAAAGCTAAATTCACAAACCATCAAAGATGCATATGCCCTGCCGAATCTGGAGGAAGTCTTTTCAGCGTTGACAGGTTCAAGATGGTTCTCTGTCCTTGACTTAAAATCAGGATATTATCAGATCGAGATGGAGGAAGCTGACAAGTGTAAGACTGCCTTTGTGTGTCCCCTGGGGTTCTGGGAGTTCAATAGAATGCCCCAGGGGATCACCAACGCCCCTAGTACGTTTCAAAGGCTCATGGAGTGATGTATGGGCGATTTGAATAGGAAGGAGGTGTTGGTCTTCATCGACGATCTGATAATTTTCTCTGAAAGTTTGGAAGAGCACGAGTCAAGACTATTGCACGTTTTAAAACGGCCCAGGGAGTATGGAGAGGATCACGTGACCCCTCGACGGTGATGCAGGCTTAGTCTTTCGCTCCGCTCACTTTGCCACATATTTTACGATCCTGTCAGTAAAAATTTAACCACTCTGCAATGGACCCATCATGAGTGCTATGGCAGACAAAGGAGATCGGAAAAGAGAGATTGAGCAATCGCCAATGAAGAAAAAATTCAGTATACAATGTAGTGCGTTCCAGATCTTTCTTTTCTCCTGAACTTGAGATGAGAGCAGATGTCCATCTCTGCTCCAAGAGATTTAGTGCTTCAGAATTGAATATAAACAACGTAAGATCCATTTAATATGTCTCTATATCGTTATACATCAATGATATAAAAATTAAGTACTTGTGTAACTGCAGAAACAGTTGATTTATCTCGTGTAACATTCTAAACGCATGTTAATAACGCAATTTTAGCGTTAGCATAATGCTAATATGATTTGTCACATATATATATATATTTCTAATGAAGGATTGAGAGAAAAACAGAGTGTGTCTGAGAGTGATATCTTCAAAAGTGTGCCATCGGGAGTTTTTCTGCTTCATATGTACATTTGAATGAGTTTCCTTGGTGAGTTGATGTGGTTTTCATTTTATTTTCGTTACAAAATGGTTCAAGGTCTTGTTAAAAATGTGTTTCATAAATTAACCATTTATTTGGTGTAGTATAAATGATGAAAACAGACCTAATAGTGAAATAGAGACAAAAGTAATGGTAATTCCTGTGAAATACCAATGTATTAACATGCTTTGTATGTCAAATAAGGGAAAAGAAATCATACAAAGAAATTCAGTACACAGAAGTATATGAATGGATATTGTTGTTTATTTGACATTGTGTTGAATTAATATATACATTGTAAAATGCTAATTGTCCTTTTGGCCTTGTGTTTTCAAGGCCAGGTTTTTTTCCTCTCCTTGTTTTGGTTCCATGTGATGTTCTGTTGATGTTCATCTGCTGAATGTGGTCTGCTCTGGATGCGAATCGAGTGAAGTGTGAACCTTTCATGGATTGTGAACTGTCTCAACTCTCTTCTGTGTGCGTAACGGTGGAGTTGGACTGGCGAGCCACCCGTTAACTGGAGTTTGTGAACATTCCTGTTTTGAAAGAGCACAGAAATTGAACTTATTCATCTTCAAACGGTAGGAGTGGAATTTCGTATCACTCTTCCTATTTCGGCATAGACTTTAGAGACTGCTGATTTCATCAATTCCTGGATTCCTGGACTAAATTTATGAACTGACTGTTTTTTTCAAAGAATCCTTCTGAGTGTTCATTACAAACATTGGACTCTTGATTCATTTTGAAGTGTTCAGACTGACTGTAAATTTGTTTATTGGGTGTTCATTCTTTCAGAAGTTTGTTTGAAGTTTATGGGTAAATGTTCAAAGTGTTGAATAACTAAACTAAGATCAAATTTATGAACAAAACAGTTAAAGAAGGGAAAAGGTTGATTACATGCTTAATGATAAACAGCTTTAAAATTTAACTTGGTGAATTAGCTGTCAACAAAGGAGAAAAACAGAAGGGAAACTTCAACTTACCTTGACGACTGATATTGCCATAAAGTCTGTAAGGGAAGAAAAAAACGGTACAAATCCTTACTATTGAATGTAAACTAAACTGAGGTCATTGTATACTGAGTGTGAGATACAAAAATTTTATTTTTTTTGTTTATTTCTGGGTCATTGTTAAAATATAATATTTTCTTATTCTTACCTCAACCCCCGTATCTGAGTGGTTCACTGCTGTCGCATCATCTCGCTCCTTGGACGAACCTAGACTGCTGAACTTACTGGTCCATTGATAAAATAACTTGCAAGATATTCGGGTGTCACGGGTTACATAAACATTCCAGGAATTTATTAATGCAAGTGAACAGGACTCAATATAGACCATTTGACAGTCCAAAATCCATATTTTAAGCACAAGTAACATTTTTATTTAAAAAACAAAAAGCTCTGATGTCCATTCACATGAAGGTTTACTTCACAATTCACAACTGTGATGTATGCAAGCTGAGAGGGTCACATGTGATGTGGTGGCAATTATATATAAAAAGTGTGTATCTATCTATCTATCTATCTATCTATCTATCAATCATGCATAATCCACGTTTCTGGATCCCACCAAACCAACACGGCACATCTTGCATGTCTCTTTTAATCAAACACAACTGATTCAGCCCATTAAGCGACTCCAAAACCCGAAAAGGGTGTGGGCTCTGGGAATGTGGTTGGGAACAACTGATATATTATGGATGACCTGGGGGGTTAGTAAATTATGGAATTTTTATTTTTGGGTGAACTATACTGTTAAAAAAAATATTTTTAATTAAGTTTTTTCTTCTCGCCACAGCTACATCTATTTGATACTGTAAAAATGCTGTATAAACCGTAATATTCTGAAGTATTATAACTTGAAATAACACTTCTATTTAAATATATCAGGATAGGCAACGTCAGTCCTGGAGTAGCTCCAACCCTTAAAAAAAACAAAAACTCACCTGCCTGTAGCCTTAAGCCCGAGACACACTGCACAATTTTTGGCTGTCGTCCCAGATGAAAGACTGACATCATGAAACAATTGTGGCAAATCAGAAATTGCCACGATTGCTTTACGATGCCAATCTTTCGTCTGGGACAGCTGAAAATCGTGCAGTGTGTTTAGGGCTTTAGTGATCATGAAGACCTTGATTGGCTTGTTCAGGTGTGTTTGATTAGGGTTGGAGCTGAACTTTGCAGGACATCGGCACTCCAGGACCGACGTTGCCTATCCCTGGAATATATTAAATATAATTTATTCCTGTGATTCTAAGTTGAATTTTCAGCATCATTAGTCCATTTGAGTGGTAGTAAATAATTGTTTCTGCATTAATATGAATTATATATATTGAAAATTAAGAGTCATTATGTTTGCATATGTTTGTTCCAGGGAGTTCATTTTTAATAGCTCCGTGTCATATTCCATCATAAGTGATGCTGCGCTGGATGAAATGGTTGCTGACTTCATGGCTGGGGAATGACCAGCTTGCATCTGAGGCTGTGAGGGCACAGTTACTGGCAGATGGTGTTTGGGTCCAGAGAAACAGTGCAGAGGAGTTTAGTTCGAATTGACCCCAGGACAGCTGCACTAAGGGCAATATCCCAAAGACCACAGAGAAGACTCTACAGTGTCGCTGGACCGAACACCCTGTGGCACCTTGATGGCAGCCATAAATTCATGAGGTAAATATACACAGGTTACGCAGCAATAGTTTTTTTTATAGCATTTTTTTTTAATAATACACGTTATGTAGCTTATAATTATTATAGTATTTTAGGTGTACAGTACAAAAGTTTAGAACAATATGAATTTTAATTGTTTTTAATGATGTCTCTATGCCCTAGGCTGCATTTATTTGATCAAAAATACTGTAAAAACATTAATTAACATAGTATGACGATTTGTTGAATTCAGCTTCACTACTCCAGTCTTTAGTGTCACGTGATCCATCAAAAATCATTCTAATATGCTGATTTGCGTACTCAAGAAACAATACATTTTTTTATCCATGTTGAAAACAGTTGTGCTACTTCATAATTATGCTGATACCAATAATAACCGAGCAGCATATTAGAATTATTTCTGACAGATCATGTGACGCTGAAGTCTGTAGTAGTGAAGCTGAAAATTCAACTTTGCATCACAGCAATAAATAACACTTTAAAATATTACAATAGAAAGTTTTTTTTTAATTAAAGTAAAATTCTACAATATTAATATATTTTGCTATATGTAAGCATGAGACATTAAAACAAGTACTGTACAATTGTTTTGTTTGTCTAATGTCTCTCTCTCTCGTTTGTTTGTTTGTTTTGGTTTAGATGGAGAACTGTCATTCATGAGGGTATCAATAGCTGCAGCCATCTTATAGTCTTCCTCCATGCCTTCAACAACAACCGCAGCAGTATTGCTACCACTTTGTTTATTTAAATGGGGAGTCATCTCAATTATCACCAGTAAAGTATGGAGTACCACAAGGATCTGTCCTAGGTCCTCTGCTGTTTTCAATATACATGCTGCCCCTTGGTAATATTATTAGAAAATACGGGATTAGTTTCCATTGCTATGCTGATGATACTCAACTATATATCTCAACAAGACCAGACGAAACTTCTAAATTATCTAAGTTAACTGAGTGTGTTAAAAATGTAAAAGATTGGATGACCAATAATTTTCTCCTATTAAATTCAGATAAGACAGAGATATTACTTATTGGACCAAATAACAGTACACAGAATCTCTTGGATTACAATTTGCAACTAGACGGATGTCCTGCTACTTCCTCTACAGTCAAAAATCTGGGTGTTATATTAGACAGCAACTTGTCTTTTGAAAAACATATTTCCAATGTTACAAAAACAGCATTCTTCCATCTTAGAAACATTGTCAAGCTAAGGAATATGTTACCTGTTTCTGATACAGAAAAGCTAGTTCACGCATTCATGACCTCTAGACTGGACTATTGTAATGCACTGCTAGGTGGTTGTCCTGCATCTTCAATAAACAAGCTACAAGTAGTCCAAAATGCAGCAGCTAGAGTCCTTACCAGGTCAAGAAAATATGATCATATTACCCCAATTTTACAGTCTCTGCACTGGCTACCTATTAAGTACCGTATCAGTTACAAAATATTATTACTTACCTATAAGGCCCTAAATGGTTTAGCTCCTGCGTACCTAGCTAGTCTTCTATCTGGCTACAATCCATCACGCTCCCTAAGGTCGCAAAACTCTGGACTCTTGGTAGTACCTAGAATAGCAAAGTCCACTAAAGGAGGTAGAGCTTTTTCATATTTGGCTCCCAAACTCTGGAATAGCCTTCCTGATAACGTTCGGGGTTCAGACACACTCTCTCTGTTTAAATCTAGATTAAAGACACATCTCTTTAGCCAAGCATTCATATAATGCATTCATATAATGTATCTCATAATCTTGTACTGCAGTTATATCTGATCAAAACGCACATTATTATTCTTTAGCTTGGGTTGAACAAATAATTTTTGCTTGAATGGAACAACAGCTACGCTAATTATGTCTCTTTGTTTGGTAACTAGGAGTTACACAAGCTTCAGTCTGGATCCAGCCCTTAAATGATCTGAGATGACCAAACACCTGAGAAGAGATGATGCCGACCCCTCAGAGGACCTCAGAGGATGCCAACCTCTGATCCCCCAACAACATGCAGAATTAACAAATTTTGCCATAAGTTAATATATTAAGTTTCTACAATGTATAAATATATTGTAGAAACTTAATTTCCTGTAAAGCGCTTTGCAACGATTGTATCGTAAAAGGCGCTATACAAATAAACTTGAATTGAATTGAATTGAATATTGTAATGCATTGCTGCTTAAACGCCGTGGCCAGATGTGGATCATGGAGGAGAAAACAATCCTTTCTGTGTTATGATCATTTTCAGGGGATCTGGAAGAGGCAGTGCCATCAGAGGCAGGAGCATTCATGACCAAAGAATTGAGAGGCTCTGGGGTGACATGTGACTGACTAATGTTTACTACAAACTCTTCCATTTCCTGAAGCATTCATTCAGACTCAATAATTGTCACTTATAACTATTGAACTCTTTTGATTGCCATTGTATTATGATGTAAATATTGTAAGATACTGTCATTTTGATTTATGCTCACGAGTGTCATTGCAAATGTAAACTTTTAACATTGTTAAAATAAAAAGCTCCTAGTTCCCATACAAGTGTGTTAAGACCTGTTTATTCTTTGGCCATGAAATACACTTAAGTGTCGCAGCAATTTTTTTAACAGAGCAGTTTTAAAAAATTAAAAATTCATGTTTGCAAAAAAAAAAAAAGTAAAAGAATGTAAACCCTTTGGAATTTGGTTGGTTTTCTGCATTAACTGTTCACAAAACATCATCTGGTCTTCAAAGTCACTGGTATAGCTTAAGACAGGCTTAAGGATAAAACACAAAGAATTATAATCTTTCATGTCTTAAACATTCACTGTGCTGCTGAAAATGTATGTAAACTCAATAAGTGACTCCCTTGTTGCTGTTGGAAGCACAACTACTCTGTTTTGTGAGGAGTTTCATGAGTGTTTGTTCTGGGCAGTTAAACTGCTAACTGTTCTTCAGAACAATCCTTTGATATATTTGAGCACATTAAAACAGTGACTGTATGGTTTTTAAGATGTTGTAAAGTGTTCAAATACACAGAATATGAAGGAACAAACAACAGACTCATGAAACTCAACACGAAACAAAACATTTGTAAGTTTTCCAGGTAATGGCAACAAGGTAGTCACTTACTGAGTTTAGATGCATTTTTTGCAGCACAGTGATGAAAGATTAAAATTGTTTGTTTACTTAAGCACATTGTGTTGGTCTATACCTGCGACTTTGAGCAAGACCAGATGAACTAATATTTTAGGTCATAATGACATTTAGGCTAATAATGATTTAGGTCAGAGGTCATGGCAGCCATCTTAGATTTCACTTCACAGCAGCAGTGATGCAGCAGTATATTTCTCCCTGATAAAAGCTATATTTCTGTTATTTCATGCCAGAGGCCATCGTCTGTAAGTTTAATTGTTTATTGAATTTCTTCTGTGTTAAAAAATAAGTATTTCATGCCATTTAGAAAGAAACATTGTTGTGCATTTGAATAAGAAGATTGTTGTTTTTCTTTCACGTAGTAATGCTAGATTTGCTACTTTCTTTCCTAAAAATTACTTTTAGGCATACAGTACTTTATACTTAATGTATGTTTTGTGTTTGCATTATAGTTTCACAAACAAAAATGATGTTGTGCAACTGAAGATTTCAAGTAAAACACTGGAAAAGAATTCCTTCAGTTTCGACTTTTTCTTCAGCACTCATCCTGTTTAACTATCTGTCGAGGTGCAACCTACTTGCAGCAGGGGCAGAAAAGTGAAAAGACGTAGCTTCTTCAATACAGGAAAAAGACGGAATCTCTGCTATTAAGCTACAGAAGTCTGCTCTCACGTGAAGTCTCTTCTCATATCTTATTCTTCGGCATTGTTCTAGTCTGCATCCAAGATATACGATTTATGCATCACATGTCATGGAGACTGAGAGAAAATCGGAGACTGAGGATGCACTGGAAACTAGATCTGTTGTTACACGCTCAACAACATCATCTAAAATGTCTAGTAGGACATCTCCTAGCATGGCTGCGGCAAAAGCACGAGCTAGAGCTGAAGCTGAGTGCACACATGCATATTATGTCAAAAAAGAAACTGAATTGAAAATTGAGAAAGTTCGTATGGAAGGCAATCTTACCGCTTTAGAACACGAAAAGGAGGCTGCTGCTGCTATGGCTGAGGTGAGAGTATTGGAGGAGGCTATAGAGAGCTTGGAGGGAGGCAGTTGTCATTCTGGTAGCCAAATCGCTCCTCCTATAGACCCTGTGCAACGCACCAGTGACTATGTGGAACAGCACTCAAGTCACTCTAATGTAGTTTTTCCTGAGGAAGCAAGTTTAGCTACCCCACATGTTGAATTCATAAACCGCCATGAAGAGGAAAACAGACTGTTAACGGAAAGCTCTCCAGGATGTACTCCACCTGACTGTGTTAAAATGGCCAGTGATTCAGTTTCGAAACCTGCCACTGTCAAGGTTGAAAAACCTCAGTCTGCCACATACAGCCCATTTAATTACTGGCCCCTTGCACAGGCTTACAATGCCAGTACTCCCGTTCAGTCACCTTTCCAAGGAGAGGCGGAAATGAGTGATTTAGCAAGGTTCCTTGCCCGCCGTGAACTCATTAATGTGGGACTCACAAAATTTGACGACCACCCAGAGAACTACTGGGCTTGGAAGTCATCTTTTTTAAATGCTACCAGTGGACTCAAACTTACTTCCAGCGAACAGCTGGATTTATTGATTAAGTGGCTGGGCAGTAGGTCATCAGAATACGTGAGACGCATCAGGTCTGTGAATATAAGGTATCCTGATGTTGGGCTTAAGATGGCTTGGGACCGTCTAGAGGAGATGTATGGATCCCCAGAGGTGGTGGAGAAAGCACTTTTTGACAAGATTGAGAAATTCCCAAAAATCAGTAAACAAGATCCTCTGAAATTACAAGAGCTCGGAGATTTGTTATGTGAGATTCAGTCAGCTAAAGCGGAAGGTTACTTGTCAGGTCTTTCTTACCTGGACACCTCCAGAGGAGTCAATCCGATTGTGGAGAAGCTGCCTTACCACCTGCAAGAGAAATGGATTTATCAAGGTTCTGAGTACAAAAGGAAGTACAATGTTACCTTCCCCCCATTCTCTTTCCTCACTGACTTTGTCTGTCAGGAAGCACATGCTCGAAATGATCCAAGCTTTAGTATTGGTACATCCAGCACACACCAGAGTAAAGCAGAATCTTTGGTTAAAATGCAAATGCAAAGAAGGCTTGCTGTGTCTACCCATAAGACGGGTGTGGCATCATCAACAAGGTTTTCTCCTAGAAGAAGTTCCAGTAACGAACTAATTGATGTAGAAAAGGAGTGTCCTATACATAAAAACAAACCTCATCCACTGAGACGTTGCCGTGGGTTCAGAGCAAAGACTCTAGAAGAGAGGCAAACACTGCTTAGAGAAATTGGTGTGTGCTATAGGTGCTGTGCTTCCACCCTTCACTTGGCAAAGAACTGCAAAGCAGTAATTGAATGTAATGAATGTGAGAGTGATAGGCATGTGTCCGCCCTTCATCCTGGTCCTCCTCCATGGGCCACAAAAGACCTCTTATCAGATCATGGCGGGGAGGAGGATAAAGGCCCTTCTGCGAATGTCACTTCTCGATGCACAGAGATTTGTGGAGACAGTCCGATACCCAAATCATGCTCCAAGATATGTCTGATAAGAGTATATCCTGAGGGCTCTCCAGAGACTATGGTGAAGATGTATGCGGTGCTCGACGAGCAAAGTAACAGATCTCTAGCAAGATCTGAGTTTTTTGACATATTTAATCAATAAATCTTAATGTAATCTCTTTAATCAATAACAATTATAATATTTGTTTCCTTCTATTCTCTCAAAAATGGTATAATATGAAGATAATCTAATTTTTATTGCATTTTTGTTTCATAAATAAGTTGAAGGTGACTAAAGCTTTTATACATACAGGTTGAATTATGATAATGTTTTGTTTATTCTGATTCACAGCCAATGTCACTTAAATAATGTGTAAGCACTAGTATTTGTATTCACTTGCAGAGCATTTTGCAAAGATCTTACCATTGTGAACTTGTAGCTGCAGGTACTCAGGATGACACGGTGTGCCGACGGAGAGGTCCTCATCAAGGACTTGTCTTTGAGGTGCGTCCAGAAGGTCTTTGAGGTGCGTCCAGAAGGTATTTGAGGTGTCCCTCTGGCGTGACGAGGCTCTGATTGATCTTGTCACGAATCCTGGCCATGAACTTCCATTAACTCACCACCAGAGGTCACCCGCTCACCACATGGACTCTGTTTGCACCTCTCTTGGACTATTGCTTGTGTACCTGGATTAAGGGACTTGTCTTTGAGGTGCGTCCAGAAGGTCTTTGAGGTGTCCCTCTGGCATGACGAGGCTCTGATTGATCTCAGCTTGGGAGCTCAAGTGGAGATCTCCCACCTCAAGGCTTCTCTCAGACCCTCTGCAAAACTGAACTCCTCCAGCTATTCAGAAGTGAAGATACACAACATCATGCAACCTAATTATTCTCTAATTGATCTTTCTTCATCTTCCTACACTTGTGAGTGTGTACCAAGTGGATATACATTTTTGAGCTTTTTTATACATTCATTGGTATTTTTATAATATTGGCAACACTTTAGAATAAGGCCTTATTAGTTCATGTTAATGAATTAACTGTATGTTAACTAACAATGAGCAACACATTTGTTACAGTACTTATTAATCTTTGTTACAGATAATGTTAGTTATTAAAACACAAGTTCCACAACTTTATAACATATTAGTAAATGATGATGTTATATAATAGCTTGACTGAGCCTTCTGTTTGTTATTTCAGATCACTGAATCTCAAGCACTTGAGGTGGAGGTCACCATCACAGGTGTGTCCAGTGAGGAGGGAGGTGCCAGGTGATGAATACACCGTCACTGCAGCTGTAGCCATGGACACCGGTCCTGAAGATCTGCCCATCAGCCTGAAGCTGACACACACAAACTACGTTGTTAGCTGCATTGAGCATTTGATGGAGGAGAACTTAGAATTCATTTAATTTTTTGTGTATTTTTGTTATGTACTAGTTCAATATTTTATTAGTTTATTAATGTTCATGTAAAATGTAAGTTAAAAATTAGTTGTTTGAGTTTTGTTTAAAAAGTTTGAACAAGTTTAAAGTTTCTATGCAAAATGCTTAAAGTTATGCATTTTATAAAACTAGATTAAGTAATCATTAAGTCTGATGTGTTTTATCACCTCCCTAACATAAAAACAATGCTTAATGCTTCTCTGAGGCCTGTTCTTCATACGTCTCTAACTCAGCTGGATTTGATGGTTGATGATTTCACTTGATCTTGGATCATTTGGTTCTTCGAAGCTGATTCTGGAGTTGTTGTCATAGCAACAGGTCCGTCAGCTTAAACCTGCTCGGGAGCAGCTTATTTCATGTAAACAGAATTAGATCACATCTTTTTAAGCAGAATTGATACTTAATATCTTATCCCAGCCACCGCTACTTTATTATAAGAGTACCCTACTGATCCAGGGCCAATCATTTAAAATAATAATAATTTAAAAATAAGATAATGTTGTGTAGTCTTTAATACTATAGACACAGCCAGTTTTACTCATTGAAAGATTTATTAGTGATTAAATAATTACTTTATAATTATATTGGAGTCTTACACACATGCAGTTAATCTGAGCTGTGCATTAATTTGAGAGATGACAGATATTATGGGAGCAGCTTGATGTAGATAACTTGATCTCTAAGAAACTTTAATTAATGCTGTCACGTAACAAATCTGTTTCAAAGATCAAATTTATGAATTGATAATTACAACATTGAAATAAAAATGTAAAGCCTGTACAAATACTAAAAGTCATGAATATAAATTGGGAATCATGTAAAAAAAAATACAAATAAATTAAAAACAGTGCACATTTCATTCATCTATTAACATCTATATACATCTATATACATTTATGTAGTTTTGTTCGCTTGGCTGTTTCCTTATAAAAGTTTTTCGTCAGGTGTCTTTTTAATGATATGATGTCATTACGTTGCTGTCTTTTGAAGAAGCAAATTATCCAGAGATCAGTGATCAGGATTAGAAGATCTGACATCTTTCAAATCATCTCAGATGTATTAAGCGAGGTACGAAGAACGGACCCCTGATCTTAATGTAACCAAGTATGTTAAACAAAAATAATAAGATCATTAATCAATTCCAATTTAAACACTGAATTACTAGTCGCCAACTAAGAGTAACATTTTCTCTCTCTTACTTTTTTATAAACATAAACATTGAATTGTAATATCTTATTTCAACAAATAATACATGATAACTGTGTATATTGAGTTAATACAGTAATTCATTACATAACATTAGTTAATGTAGAATACATTATAACAGTTTATTTGAAGTTTATACAATATTTAAATAGAGAATTAATGTGTGCATACAATAACAACTAATAATAATGATCTTTTATTTTTTTTACTTGTCAGCTTAAAATGACCTCTAAATAAAAGAAAGTGCCGGAGACACCTGCTGTTCAAAACAGGTGTGTGCCATTTAACAGCCCACATTAGGGACTGATTATGTTTTAAGGACAATTTTTATAATTACCTGATTAAATATGCTGTCCTTTCTGTCAAAGAGTTAAATTTAACCAAATCTAAAAAGTTTACAAAAAATATACATATTATAAAATTAAAAAATGGAATTCATTACAGCGTAGGGCTTCAATATAATAGAAAATAAACATTATTATTGTGGATTACTGCACATGATATTGTATATGAAACAAAATAATACATTAATCGTTTTAAGGTCATTCTTGTGTGCATGCACAGTCAATAACCGTTCGTGAATTAGTTAACTGCTTCCACGCAGACATTTGTATTTTAGTAACAAAAGCATAACGATTATAAATTAATATCTTACATCGTATCTGCTCTTAAAGAGAGATTTCGCAGTTTTCAGTCAGTGTCGAGCACTGAGCACGTGGCGTGAACGCAGAAAAAACTCCCGCGAATCAAACTTTAGTTCTAATAATAATATAATATAATAATACTAATCATAAATAATAGTATTTATTATGTCTATGGTTGTGGCTAGAAGGGATACGTATCCGACCGGGAACTGACAATTAATTTAATTTTCTACTTATTAGATTGTGTTTTATTAACGTCTACACCTACCCCAACCCCTTACAATAATGCAAAAATAGTAATTATTATGCTGTACTGACGTGCGCATGCGCAGTAGCGCCATACGTATCCTAGCCATGATCATAGCCTTCACCAAAAGAACCGAATGAGCCGGTTCCACCATCTGTTGAAGTTTGCCGAGGCTTACCGAAGATTCTTATGATACTGTGCAATGTGCCTGAGCCACATACTGTAAAT